>JBBBDQ010000547.1:520000-705000 GCA_037127315.1 Ascarosepion bandense
AACACATCAAATAACTTTAATAAAACATTGATACTACCTAAAATTTTAACCTTGTTTTTTTTTTTTTTTTTTTTACATTAAAATTGATTGTTTAAAATTAGATTTGGTTTGAAAAAATTGTCTATCTAAACTTATTTACAAATGGAACTCTGTGTGTGTGTGTGTGTGTGTCCGTTACCTATAGATTCCGAAACGGCTGAACCGATTTTCTTGAAAATTTACACAGTTGTGCTATAAGCGTCTGCGAGTGTTCTTAGCTAGGTTTTGTGTCGAGGTACCACCGATAAATATCGAAAATCGATAATCGAAAAAATCGGGTTAGAGAACGAGTGGCCCGATTTTAATCAAATTTGATACACTCATAGACAAAGACATAAGAAACGATATTCAGAAGTTTCAAGGTTGCAGTTCTTACAATAGTGCAAAAAAGCGATAATATATATATAAAGGAAGATGTTTGTGTGTGTGTCTGTTTATCTGTCTGCATGTCCTTTACAAATCCACAATTTTTGTCCGATTCTCACTAAACTTCACACAAATATTCTTTAGGCTGAGTCTGAGATCCAGGACCATGGATTAGTTTTAAAGCTTCCATTGCACCCGAGCAACGGCGGGCTATATTGCTAGTTTGAATTATAAGTTTATATGATTTTCTTAGTAACTTCCGACAAGGTATAGTAGAGGTCAGTCAGTTAGTTAAGTGCCATACGTGAACATGTCTCGAAAGAGACATGACTGACCGGGCAGAAGATTATGCCGCAGCAGGTTGCAATTGCTTTCTGTGGTAGACTGGTTGCCGACCAAGTCTATAGAACTCAATCTGTCCTGTTATTTAACCCATAACTGAAAGGAAGAGAGGGATTAATACCTTTCCCAAGGGTATTTGCGCGTAAGTGAATGCAAGAAATTCAACTGGAATTCGAACTCGGCTCTCTGATTTCTCGTTCCGAGCCGATACCCACTGCGCCACAACGCACGTACCTAACGAAAAATGACTTCATGGCTTAGCGATCCTGAATATGCATCTATTTTTAGAGATGGGAGAAATTAATTTATTCTTCTTATAACTACTAACTGTTTGTGTGTAATTTTTTCTTTCTTTTTTTTAAGCTGGTTTATTGGTTAATAAATCGATTGTAGGATACAAAAGAATTGAGTTGTTTACTGAAATAATGAATCTTGACAAGTGGGTCAGGAAATTCACTTGACCTCAATCTAGCTAAGAATTTTCGAGTCATCATAAAAATTCACGTTGAAAATTTATTTTGGGGCTTGCCAAAAACACCATAGCATTTGACGTGGGTGATTAGCAAAATTTTAGAAGCAGAAAAAAATAAATGACAAATGTTCAGAAAATTCTTGTTCTTCTTTATCTCATTAATATCCGCCGTAAAAATCTATATTGATTATCAAAATAAAATCTGGTAATAATTATAGACGTCTTAATAAATCTCTTACTAATTATAGGCTTCTTTATAAATCCCTTAGTAATTTTTAACTTTTAAATAAATATCATAGGAAACGAGCAGTAAAATACCTAACACCATTTATATTTAGTCAGTCAGTTAAGTGCCATACCTCGAAAGAGACATGACAGACTGGGCAGAGGATTATCCTGCAGTAGGTTGCCATTGCTTTCTGTGGTAAACTGGTTGCCAGCCAAGGTTATAGAACTCAATCTGTCTTATTTAACCCATAACTATCGCCCGGTTCACACTCCACCCACGTCTATTGAACAGGTGAAGAGGCTCATCCCTTGTTTCCTGTTTAGGATGTGGTTTCCGGTTTTCTCTTTTCCAATCTTTTCACTGTTTTTTTATTTTTTTATTTTTTTTTATTTTCAATTGGAGTAGATAGACTAAACTATCGCCCGGTTCACACTCCACCCACGTCTATTGAACAGGTGAAGAGGCTCATCCCTTGTTTCCTGTTTAGGATGTGGTTTCCGGTTTTTCTCTTTTTCAATCTTTTCACTCTTACGTAGCCCCCTGCGCATCAGTGGCTATTTCGCCTTGCTTGGGGTGATATGATTAAAAAAAATAAAAATAACTAGGGGGAAGAAATGGATTAATACCTTTCCCAAGGGTATTTGTGCGTAAGTGAATGCAAAGAATTCAACTGGAATTCGAACTCGGCTCTCCGATTTCTCGTTCCGAGTCGATATCTACTGCACCACAAAAATGTTCATCATCCCCAAAATGTTTTTCGGGAAAGTATTCGAGGCTATTATTAATGCTGAAATAGTTCAACATCTTACTGTCCATAAACTATTTTCTGACAGGCAGTATGGCTCCGCTTCGCCAGGTCCACGGCCGACATGCTAACGACCATTACCGAGTACATTTTCCAGGCCCTTGAGGAGTCCGGCGAGCTCGTGCTGTTGCTCTAGACTTTTGACAGGGTTTGGCTCACTGGCCTTCTATGCAAGCTACGGGGTTACGGTATTACCGGACGCTTGCTTGATCTGATCCAATCTTTTCTAAATTACCGCATAATGAAGGTCGTCTTGAATGGGCATGCCTCCACATCCTACTGTACAAACGCTGGTGTCCCTCAGGGCTCTATCATAGGCCCGACGCTCTTCCTTATTTTTATAAATGAATTCCCAGACGAGATCAAATGCCAAGCAGGCATCTACGCAGATGACACCACAATTTACTCCCGCATCAGTAAGAAATCCGGCGTGACGGACAAACATAATCTCGCTGCTGATCTTGAGAGGGATCTACATTCTGTAGTGAATTGTGGTAAGAAGTGGATGGTAAATTTTGTGCGTCTAAGACCAAGCTGCTGTCTGTCAATCATCACAGGCAACCTCTCCTGCCTTCCATAAGCATGGACCAAGTGAGTTTCCCTGAGAGCAACACATTGCGCCTCCTCGGCCTTACCTTCTCTTCCGATCTCAAGTGGAACCACTACATTGGGTCCATAGCTAAATCCAGTGCTAGGAAGGTTGAGTCACTGTATCGGGCCCGGATGTTTTTCCCGCCTGAATCCATCCTGCATATATACAAGTCAACCATTCGTCCGTGCATGGAGTACTGCTGCCATATATGGTAATGGGCTTCTGCTGTTTATTTCAGTGTTTTTGACAGGCTTTAAAGGAGAATCAGTAATGTGATAGGTAACGACTTGGTGGCTCGATTCCAGCCACTTGCCCACTGGCGGGATGTGGCCTCCCTTTGTCTGTTCTATAAATACTTTCATGGCTTCTGCTCCAACGAACTTAAGTCACTGGTGCCTCTGCAACAGGTGTTTACTCGTGCAACCACGCTGGCAACTGGGTCTTACCCATTCACAGTTAGATCAACCAAATGCAGTGGACAATTCTACTCTTTCGGCTTCTTTTCTCGCACTTCCCGCCTGTGGAACTCGCTTCCATAATCTTGCTTTCCTGACGGCTACAACCTCCAGAAATTTAAATGCAATGTCAATACTCATCTCTTAACCACTTGGCTCTAGTTCTTTTTTCCTCACCCCGTATATCCTTTCCTTTCTCTCCACCTTTGCAACTGTCACCACACCTGCATTCCCATCCTTCTCTTGCTCCTTTCTAACTGGTTCGTCTTTCTCTTCACTCTCTTCTACCAAATCTTTTTACTTTTATGTAGCCCCCTGCACATCAGTGGCGTTACCGCCTTGCTCCGGGTTGATACGATTAAAAAAAATGTTAAAATTAATGGGTTAAAATTAGGTGGAAAATAAAAAACGTATTGATAGTGCGCTGATTTCGTATTGCTTGTATCATATTGACACTGAAGTTAAGCCACACCGAGCTTGGTTAGTACCCAGACGGTGACCGCTTGGGAATACCATGTGCTGTAAGCTTAGGTGTGCGGACGGTGGAATGGATAATGGCTCAGAATTTTTAATGGAAGAGCCGCGTTCCAGTCGGATTTTATTTTATTCGCTTATAAACAAGTACCCTTGAAAAAGGTGTGAATCCACCTTTTTTCAATACCCACAGTAAGACTAGTATCATTAAAAAATATTATTTTAAAAAAAAAAGAGAGTAAAATTGCGTGCAAATAAATAACTTTCGGCATTAAGTAACAATGGAGGTTGATACGCCACTAAAGAAAACAACAAACCAATAAATAAAAGGGGAAAAGATTTCATAAAATCTTTCGGTTCTTTCTGAAAAAATGTTTTCATAAAATATTTTAACTTTTTTCAGTCTATAAATACTGTGCTTTTTGTGTTCATAAAGAGTTGTCGAAACCAGATAAAAGTTCTCTTATATCCGAGTTTCTCTTATATCAGGGGTTTGGTCTATTTTATATACATTACCACGGGCTCTAATTTTGGACCAGAGAAAATTTCTCTTATATCCGTGTTTCTCTTATATCCGGATTTCTTATATCAGGGTTATATCTTTTATTAAAACCTCCAGGAATTTTTCCAATTTAATCTTTTTGGCAATTTCTCAGGTTTTGGTTCACTGTTTCTTGCATGAGACTGACCACAATATACAAAGGGGTACGATGGGTAAATTATCGTTAATATTAATTTTTGTTTTATTTCACTCATGAGCGTTGTTTGTTTTTCGTTTTTGTTGACTGCACCGTTTGTGAGAAAAAGAGCGCTATGACGGAATTCACTCCGCCAAAAAATTGGTAACGGTATGTTGTACACCTTGGCATTCGCACCGGAAGCTTCAATACGAACTTTTCAGAATTTGTCTAGATCAGGTAAAAATCGGCGTGCCGAATTCGAATTCTAGTTAATTCATTGCATTCACTTACGCGCAAATACCCATAGGAAAATGTATTAATCCATCTCTTCCCTCCAGCCATGGGTTAAATAGCTGGACAGTTTGGGTTTTATAGCCTTGGTTGGCAACCTGTCTACTGCAGAAAGTAATGGGAATCTACTGCGGGAAAATCTTCTGCCCAGTCAGTCATGTCTCTTTCGAGACATGATCGCTCAAGAGTGTATCACGTCTTGCACTGAACTGACCGAGTGAGTTTGATCCTCATTGGGAGCTCGTTTCATTCTTGCGTCACATCCAAGCTACGTTTTAAAAAATCCTATAAATAATTTGCTTTAAAGATCAAGAAGTAAAATAATTGTCAGTAGTTAGGGATTAATGCAATGTTTACTGACAAGACTACTATAATTTTAATATATACTAGCTAACCCTGTAAAAATTCTACTGATGCTAACTGCTAATATTATCCATTATTATCTACTATTACTCTTCTTTCAGCTTTTATCGGTATCTTCTCATTTTCTGCCTTATCCCTTTCAATCACATTTTTATTTAAATATTATACACAGAAATATAGACATACTTATTCCTTCCTTTTCATAATCGGAGATGAGATAGTATTTACAATATTTACATTCTTCGGACTATTGTCTAAAACTAATCAACGTCTATGTCCACTGGGCTATGTGGGCAACAGCGATTGAATTTCTTGGACTTATACACCTAGAAAAATCTGCTAAGCCGATCAAGCATAGAGATGAATTCAGTATGGAAACCAGTAATACGGAGCGCCAGAGAAAATCATTAGTGTTACAAATTAATTTAGAGAGTCGGGTAAATGGGAGATAACTCATGACTACCAGAAGCGGCTCCGCACAAGGAATGATATACCCCAGTGATCGTAATAAAGGGTTCAGTTCGAAATTTCTATCATCTGAAGAAGGTCGTAGCGTACAACAGCCGAAACACCGTAAAAATGACAACGAAGATGAGGACAATAGTCCAAATAATGTAAATAGAGGAAGGAATAAGGATTGCACAAATGTTTCCTACCGCAGCCTCTCTTTTGTCCAACATTAAGTCGGGTATCTTTATCCATACGAGATCGTACATTGATTGAAGTGTTGAAGAAAATCTCGTTGCATTTAGTTTTACCATTATAGATGACGTCACCTTTAAGCGACTTGAAATTGGTTCCTGCAAATGAGGGAACGCCGGAATTAGTCAAACGCAGTTCCACAAACAGATGAAAAAGGGGAATACTTAATAACAGTAAAAAAAAAAAAAAAAAAAATACTAGGATTAAAAAAAAACTTTGGAAAATTAAAAAAACAATGTAAAACAACTTAGTCGGAAATCGAAGAAATTTAAAAATTTATCAAAAAGACCTTCTCGATATTGTTCAACAGAACTTATTTAAAATAATTATTGCTGTTTAAATACACACACACACACATACATACATACATACACACACACGATTAATACAAACTATTTGATTGACGTTTATAAATTCTGCATCTCGCTTCTAGAATTTTATAGGCGAACCATTTCTGTAATCGTTCAGTTCAATCGTCAGTGTGCGCGTGTGTGAGAAAGAGTGATAGAGTTGATGTCACATTCTGACGATTGGACTGAACGATTACAAAAATGATTCGTCTATAAACTCTGGAGGTAGGATGCTGAATATAACATCAATCAGCTATTTGTATTAATCCTATATATATATATATATATATATATATATATATATATATAAGGCATGTCAGATTAAACAAATTGCAAACACTGTGCCTGCTTATTTTTAATAAGATCCATTCAAATTGACGGATAATCTTTCGCGTATTATAACTGAAAAATGTAAGAAATGAGCTGTAACTTTGACAATTGATTTTTATTCATTTCTTGACGGTCCCAAGTACTTTCAATCTTTCAAGATTATAAGAATTAATTTTGCTTTAATAAACGAATCCAGAATATTATTTTTTCCGATCAATTTTTGTTTGAAAAAAAAAAAGCATTTCAATGAACCATTAACAAACAGCATTTATGAGTTGTGATTTTTGATTTGTTATAAACGAAATTAAAATCACAAGAAAATTTTTTTAAAATGATAAACTTACACGAAACATGTAATTGTTATTGAAATTGTTTTCACAAAAACTTTAAATATGTTTTGATTGTGAATAGATAGAATATGCTAGTGTCGGATACGTGAAATCTGCACGAAAAATCCGAGCTTACACACATACACATTTTCACGAGCCAATTGAAAAAGCATATACATTTATTCATTCACCAATAAAAAGACAGTTGGCTTACCAAATTTTACCGGGTGTGGACATCTTTGAAAACAAATTGGACACAATTTCTCTTTTATTAACCAATCAAGATTTAGAGAAAAATATTTCTAAAATATAAACAGCGTGGATCTTCGCTTACCAGTCAGAGAGACCCAAGTCGTCTACTGAACGCCTCGACCAGGAGACATGCATTCTCTCTCTCTCTCTGCATTCATTAATTCTTTTTCTATTCATTTACTGTCAGCAACAAAAGAACGACGATGAAAGACACCACTTCTACCCTCTTTCTCACTAAGGACCTAGCTTTTCGCTTACTACTGTTGCACACACACACACACACGCATACACAGCGAAACCAAGACATGTTTCTTTTTTTCTTTTTTCACAAATTAATTTCAGAATACAGTGTAACCCTGATATAAGAGAGTTGTCGGGACAGGATAAGAGTTATCTTATATCCGGGTTTCTCTTATACCCGGTTTTGTATATTTTATATACATTACCACAGGCTCTAATTTGGGACCAGAGAAAATCTCTTTTATATCTGAGTTTCTCTTATATCGGGGTTTCTTATATCCGGGTTATACTTTACTAACATTTTATATCAACAAAATATGTTCAATTTCTCTCGTTAACACTATTTACATTGTTTGGACTACTGTCCTCATCTTTAATGCCATGCTTACGTCGTTTCTGCCGTTGTACGCCGCGGCCCTCTTCAAGTGCTAGGAATTTCGAACCGAACTCTTTATTATGATCACTGGGGCATATCAATCTCATTCCGTGTGCGATGCCACTTCTGTTCGCCATATAGTTATCTCCCTTTAACTTAACTCTAAGTAGCCTGGTATTGAACTAACAACATAACTCTTTAGGTCAAGTCACTGGAACTAACCAGCATCTATACCACTGAGCCATTACTATTGAGTCAATACTATCGGTTCTTCCATGCAAGAATCGGTCTACTTAGTCATCAATGTCAACATCAGAAAGGAAGCGATCAGACAACGATTCATTTGAAAGTTAAAGTTTCCAAAATTCAAGAAACATTGCACTTAATCAGTCTGTATATATGTAGTTACGTATGAAAGAGTCTGTCAGTGTACAAGTGAGAATGAAACAAAATAACATTTTAAGAAACGTTATTTTCCTTAAAAAAATTAAGCGCGCCATTGATAAAGTCCAAACGGGCCGCATGTGGCCCGCGGGTCGTAATTTACCCACGACTGGTGCACATGATGCACACACGATAAACAATTATACAATGTCAGTTTTATTCGTTTTTAATTCCTATTTCTTTCAACTTATGTCTCTCAATTTTCTTGTTTCCAGTAAACATTTAACAAGTCCGTGTCATGTAGCTCTACATTCATTATTAATAATTATTATTGAAATCAGTTTTCATGTATTCCTTCAGCCAATTTAAGCATTTCTCTATGTGATGTTTATTTAGTGGCAGTATTTTGGTTGCTTTGATGTTTTCCAGTAAACATTTTACGACTCCTGGTATATTTGTCTCTCAAACAATATTTGCGGACTCATGTAAAAATGAAAAAGAATGTATTTCACACAAAAAATTAAATGCTTGTATTAAAAATGAGAGTAATTATATTAAGGTACTTGCAGTATAGCCCGGCGTTGCTCGGGTGTAATGAAAGCTTTAAAACTAATCCGTGGTCTTGGAGCTCAGACTCTTTGGACGAAAGACTAAAAAGCAATAGTTGTTTCCAATTAAAGCGAAACCGTAGACTGAAAGAAAAATAAATGGATGTAAGTCAAATTTTGATTTCCTGGTATCGATATCAAATAAGTTTTTTTTGTCGTAAACTGAATTTTGAAGGCTAAATAAGTCCTCTGAGTAAATTGTATCATGGCTGAGACTAAGAACTAGAATTATACCTACTTAGAGCCAAACCCGAAGCAAAAACTAAAATAAAAAGGCTGAAAAAAATACAGACATGCAGGCAGATAAACAAGCACATACACAAACATCTGGCCTTATATATATATATATATATATATATATATATATTACCGATTTTCTGTACTATTGTAAGAACTGTAACCTTGAAACTTCTGTATATCGTTTCTTATGTCTTTGTCTATGAGTGTATCAAATTTGATTAAAATCGGGCCACTCGTTCTCTAACCCGATTTTTTCGATTATCGATTTTTCGATATTTATCGGTGGTACCTCAACACAAAACCTAGCTAAGAACACTCGCATACGCTTATAGTACAACTGTGTAAATTTTCAAGAAAATCTGTTCAGCCGTTTCGGAGTCTATAGGTAACGGACACACACATACACACACAGAGACAAAGTTCCATTTATAAATAAATTTAGATACCCAGATGAAATTAAAAAATAGACATTAAAAACTTATCTATTTAAGAATTGTGCGAATTTAAGAATTTTGCGTATATATGATATTCAGTCGTCAGCCGACCAGGGAAAGTGTTGTATCGTGGAATGAAGAGATACGCAGAGAAATGTAGATGAACTACTTTATTAACAGAGTGGTACAACCAAGACGTATATACAATATTTACAGCCTCTCGAAGTAGTAAATGTTACTTCTTGAAGTCCGTGATAATGACAAACCCCCGTGCTAAGTGCACATTGTCTTTTATGCATCCGGGCGACCAGATGTCACATGGTACGAGCCAGGACACAACGTTACCAAGTGAGGACACTTCCATCTACGTACTGTTACATTCTGAAGTAAGGGGAAGGAAATGTTTATCGTTTTATAGAACTGCCACCTAGCGAGCGTTTGGCAAAGCCAAGTAGGGTAATCCATACTTTTATTACCGCGCTCTGACGGTCGTTCTTTATTTTTAGATGTTTTTCCTCCATGATGTGGGTTTTAATCACGCAAAATTTATTTTCAATCCACATTGAATTAACTGTTGCAGAATAACAATCGGTGTCCTTAAATACGAACTACAAAGAGAATTCTTAAATCGGATGAAGTAAAATAAAAACTAATTTTTTCAGCAGTAATTATTGATGTTGAATGTAGAGCGACATTGCATGGACTGAGCTGGAGGTTCGATCCTTGGAAACAGTTAACCAACACTATTTAGAAGAAACCAGTGGGGACTGGAGCGCGCTTTGGGCTCGTATTGCATCCATAGTATTTCTATTGATAAAATCGTCAGATTCGTGCCATGTAGCTCTACATTCATTATTAATAATTACTACAGAAAAATCAGTTTTCATGTATAGCGGGTATCTCTTCTCTTATTTCATTTGTAGTGAGGGTAGTAGGATTCCGTAGCATGTTAACGGAATTTGGCCTTGTGGGAAGATAGCCCACTATAATTCATAAATTCAAGAAAGGCAATTTTTGAGTGTAAAATAACATTTATACATATATACATTTCAATTAATGTTTTACAAAATAAGTAATGCTTGAAATAAAAGTTCAACGGAGGTAAAAGAGTTCATGGAAGGTAATGGTGAGCTGAAAGAAAGGATGTTCATTTTCAAGTTGCTGTTTCTAAGGTCAGTGAGTTGGTTGGTTGGTGTGGAATGTCTTAGAAAAGGTCAGTTAGTACTTTGAGAACAGGTGCGGAAGAAGAAGGAAGAAGGCGGCGAGCATAGTAGCAGCTTGACATAGGTCAAGGAAGAAACTAATTACTATCTTCTCTTCCGCCTGTGCCTGTCTGTCTGGGTGCCTTTTGTCACGGCTTTTATAACAGCATTTTGGATCAACTGGCTCAACTTTCGAATTTCATCCTTGTATTTGGTTTCGGGCTTCTCATTGGCTGATAAATAAAATTGGTAATTTGATCTTTGATTAATTTTTATTTTTCAACCGGAACATCTGCGCGAACTCGGATGCGCACGACGATTTTTATTCATTTGACTTTTAGTTGTGAGAGAGCACACATCCGGTTCATCGATTTGTTCGGTCGGTATCACCACACATGTACTCCTTCAGCGAATTTAAGCATTTCTCTATTTGATGTTTATTTAGTGGCGGTATTTTGGTTGCTTTTATGTTTTCAACTAATATTTTTGTTATAGTGGAACATCCTAGCATACTCCATAATGGAACGATCCTGTCTATAAAGAACAGTGACAAGCTGGACTAGAGGGATACGTCAGAGGCAAAGGCATTCTCTACTTGATAGATTATTCCGCTCCTATTCGTTGATTGGTATTATATACCTTATGGTTTATTGTACCTTCGTATAATCAATCCCTGCTACCTATTTCCCGTGTTAAGTATCATTCTTACACTTATTTTTCACTGATATTCCTTTCCGGGATATCAATTTTTTAACATTTTGCATTATTGTTGACATTGACAACAGCTTAAAATATTTTTACTGGACAATCCATTTATCTTACTAACTACATTTCTTTTTTATCGAATCACTTTTTGTGAGACTATTATATATTTAAAGATTCTTGATAAAATCCAAAAATCTGCAATTTTATTAGTCCTCACCTTCAGTTCTTTTCCCACCAACGTAATGTATATTCCCTGTGTCTTTTCTAAATACTGTCATGATAATTGTTTTGATGAACTTTCTTCTGTGCAGGGCCGTGCTTAGGGTCCCCACAGATCCCGCAATTGTGGGGGGGGGGGGGCGCAAGGCTCCTTGGCTCCGCAGATCTATTGCAATGAAAAAATAAAAAATAATTATTAGGATTAACTGAAAATATTATCATACTTCTACGTTGAAATAGACATCTATCAACCCGTCTCTCTCTTTCTTATATATATATACATATATATATATATATATATAGGAAAGAATATTAATAAAAAGTTTTGAATTTAAAAACGTACTTTTTTAAACAGTATTTGTTTATTTTTATTGTATTTTTATATTTCAGACCGTCCTCGGTCCTTCATCAGAAACAAGTGATTTTTAAATTAGAATTGGAAACGTATTTTACGATAGCGTCCGAATACTTTTTTGTTTACATCACGTGGTGTCGATAAACCAATCAGCATGGGCACGTCCGTTTGTTTATTTTCGGTAAACCAATCAACACGCGGCACGTCCGTGGAGAAAGTCTGTCTGTTTTAGACAAAAAATCTCTTGGAATATCTATTTTTTTGTTTATATCGCGTGGTGTCGATAAACCAATCAGCATGCGGCACGTCCGTTTGTTTATTTTCGGTCAACCAATCAACACGCGACACGTCCGTGGAGAAAGTCTGTTTGTTTTAGATAAAAAATTCCTTGGAATATCTGAAAGAAAATTCTTTTTACCTATTGAAATATTTGTAGAGATTCAACACACCTAAGTCCCTATTTAACCCTAGCTTGTGTGTGTTTAATTTTAAAATCCAGTATTTTTCTTTCTTTCTGCGTGTGTATGTAGAACTAAAATTGGAGTCTATTAGTAAACATTTGCAATTTTCTAAAGTGTGATCGGGTTGATTAAAATGTGCTGCAATTGCGGAGTATACATTTTTTTGTCGTATATTTAGTTTGTGATTATTGAAGCGAAATCTAAAGCTATTACCGGATTCGCCGATATATCCACTGTTGGGACAAATTGAGCAGAAGAGAAAGTAGATGATGTCTTTGCTATCACAAGTAAGGTTTGGTGGGTGTAATTTTATTTTTGTGTTGGGTACAGAGAATGTTTTGTCTGTTATTAGATGTTTACAGATTAAACAACGGGGCTTTCCACATTTTAAATTCCCTGATAGGTTTGTATTATTTAAATATTTGTTAGAAGTGAGGATAGTTGATAGGTTGGGTGTTTGTTTCTTTGCATTTATGGGTGGCCTATCGAAAATGTCTTTGATGTTTTTGTTTGATTGGAGGTTCCTGTAATCATTTTTTAAATTTTTGATGAGTGTGTGGGAATATTGATTATGGTTAAAAACCATGGGAATTCGGTTATTATCTTTTCGTTTTTTGTATGTGAGAAGTGTGCTGCGGTCTATGTGGATGGTTTTATGTAGTGCTTCCTTTATTATTTTTATTGGGTATTTGCATTTTAGAAACTGTTTTGTTAGGTTGTTAATGTTGTTTAGAAAATCTGGATGGTCTGAGCAAATGCGTCTTATTCTAATAAATGAGCTGTATACGATAGATTTTTTTAATTTGAGGGGATGACAGCTGTTAAAGTGTAGGAATTTATGTTGGTTTGTGGGTTTGTTGTATAGACTGGTGGAAAGTGTATGTTTATTTAATTTTACCATGACGTCTAAGAAAGGGACGGATGTGTATGAGTACTCCATGGTAAATTTGATTGTATTGTGGAAGTTGTTGCAGAAAGTGAAGAAGTTTTTTAATTTTTCTAATCCATGAGTCCATATTAAGAAAATATCATCAATGTACCTAAAATAGTGTGATGGTTTGCATTGTGAACTGTCTAGTATCTTTTTTTCTAAAATATGCATAAAGATGTTGGCATAACTAGGTGCCATTTTCGTGCCCATCGCTGTGCCGCTAATCTGTAAATAATGTTTGTTGTTGAATTTGAAATTATTGTGTGTTAAAATGAAATTAATTAATTGACATAAATCTGTGATTTGGTTGTTAGGTAATTTGTTTTTGAGGAACTCATGGCATGCTGCTACTCCTTCAACATGTGGAATGTTCGTGTACAGAGACGTAACATCCATCGTTACTATGATATTATCACCTGGGACTAAATTAATGCTTTGTAACTTGTTGAGAAAGTCAGTAGTGTCTCTAATATAACTGGGTATGTCAGGTAATAGAGGTTTTAGAATATTGTCTATGTATCCAGATATACTTTCTGTGAGGGTACCGATGCCTGATATTATGGGTCTGCCAGGTGCAAACCATCACACTATTTTAGGTACATTGATGATATTTTCTTAATATGGACTCATGGATTAGAAAAATTAAAAAACTTCTTCACTTTCTGCAACAACTTCCACAATACAATCAAATTTACCATGGAGTACTCATACACATCCGTCCCTTTCTTAGACGTCATGGTAAAATTAAATAAACATACACTTTCCACCAGTCTATACAACAAACCCACAAACCAACATAAATTCCTACACTTTAACAGCTGTCATCCCCTCAAATTAAAAAAAATCTATCGTATACAGCTCATTTATTAGAATAAGACGCATTTGCTCAGACCATCCAGATTTTCTAAACAACATTAACAACCTAACAAAACAGTTTCTAAAATGCAAATACCCAATAAAAATAATAAAGGAAGCACTACATAAAACCATCCACATAGACCGCAGCACACTTCTCACATACAAAAAACGAAAAGATAATAACCGAATTCCCATGGTTTTTAACCATAATCAATATTCCCACACACTCATCAAAAATTTAAAAAATGATTACAGGAACCTCCAATCAAACAAAAACATCAAAGACATTTTCGATAGGCCACCCATAAATGCAAAGAAACAAACACCCAACCTATCAACTATCCTCACTTCTAACAAATATTTAAATAATACAAACCTATCAGGGAATTTAAAATGTGGAAAGCCCCGTTGTTTAATCTGTAAACATCTAATAACAGACAAAACATTCTCTGTACCCAACACAAAAATAAAATTACACCCACCAAACCTTACTTGTGATAGCAAAGACATCATCTACTTTCTCTTCTGCTCAATTTGTCCCAACAGTGGATATATCGGCGAATCCGGTAATAGCTTTAGATTTCGCTTCAATAATCACAAACTAAATATACGACAAAAAAATGTATACTCCGCAATTGCAGCACATTTTAATCAACCCGATCACACTTTAGAAAATTGCAAATGTTTACTAATAGACTCCAATTTTAGTTCTACATACACACGCAGAAAGAAAGAAAAATACTGGATTTTAAAATTAAACACACACAAGCTAGGGTTAAATAGGGACTTAGGTGTGTTGAATCTCTACAAATATTTCAATAGGTAAAAAGAATTTTCTTTCAGATATTCCAAGGAATTTTTTATCTAAAACAAACAGACTTTCTCCACGGACGTGTCGCGTGTTGATTGGTTGACCGAAAATAAACAAACGGACGTGCCGCATGCTGATTGGTTTATCGACACCACGCGATATAAACAAAAAAATAGATATTCCAAGAGATTTTTTGTCTAAAACAGACAGACTTTCTCCACGGACGTGCCGCGTGTTGATTGGTTTACCGAAAATAAACAAACGGACGTGCCCATGCTGATTGGTTTATCGACACCACGTGATGTAAACAAAAAAGTATTCGGACGCTATCGTAAAATACGTTTCCAATTCTAATTTAAAAATCACTTGTTTCTGATGAAGGACCGAGGACGGTCTGAAATATAAAAATACAATAAAAATAAACAAATACTGTTTAAAAAAGTACGTTTTTAAATTCAAAACTTTTTATTAATATTCTTTCCTATACATATTAAGACAGTATACGTGGATGATCATCACTATATATATATATATATATATATATATATATATATATATATAAACTTATCGCTATACTCGTTTCAAAAAACCCTCCGAGTACATACGCGGAAGGAAAAAATGGTAATAAAAAAAGAACGAGCTAAGCACCCGAACATCAGTCAAAGTACGTAGCCCAAAGAAAAAAAACCCGAGACGAGTAACCTAAAACAAAAAGCGCTCAATACGCAAATAGAGCAAATAAAGTAAATATCTAACCTAGAGAGCCAACGAACCTACCAAGGTTTCACCTAATTGGATTTTCAAGGAAGGTTGGTATATAATCTTTGATAGAAGCCTTCCGGACCCGAAGAGGCCGCAAATCATTTGTAATTAAAAAAAAAAAAAAAAAAAAAAAATGAACTTGAGAGAGAAATAGATTATGGATATCTGTTTCAACATACATCAAAAGTAGCTAAAACTTGTGAAAACGTTCGTAATGTATAGCTTCGAAACGCCAATTCCGCGATTTCTTCCGGTTTTTCGTGATCACGGAATATCTGCGTTCCGAGAGTGTTATTTTGTTTAAAGTACCATTTATTGTGGGTTCAGTATGTTTGGGGGGGTGGCGCAAGTTGCATTTTGCGGGTAGAGGGGCCGCAAGGCGCATTCTGCGAAAGAGCCAGTATGTTGCTAAGCACGGTACTACCTCTGTGGTACCTAGACATTATGAATTTAAGCGAAGTACTAGATTGGCAGTTAGGTCTCATCATTTTACAGTTGAAATGGCTAGACGAATCCGTAAGTTCTATACTAACAGTTTCTTCTCTCGCACTTTTCGCTTGTGGAATTCTCTTCCAGCTTCTTGCTTCCCAGTCTACATTGATTTTCAAACATTTAAATGCAATATCAATCGTTATTTTCTGACTTAATTATTTGCTCTTTTTATGTTCTCTCTCTTTAAAAGTATTTCTTTCTTATATTCTCTAATACTCACTAACCTCATTGCGTGTGAGTGTTTTTATCATGTCACCTCAAGCAAGGGCAATAAAGCCAAACTTAAAACTAATTTTCTAGTTCTTCCCTTTCCAATATTTTCAATTTTTTTTATTGTTATTTTTGTTTCTTGATCTCTTTACATAAATTCTATCACCCCATAACTTTTAATTATGCTTTTCTTGGGGCGGGTTTTTTTTTCCAACACGTGGTAATCGTTATATATGTGAAACTAAAAACAGATAATAACTATATTAGTGTAGATATTTATTTACAACTTGATTGACAACTGTCGAGTTGCTCACGAACCCAAATAAGTTATTGTAAATATTTCTAATAAAAAGATAACTGAATGCTACGAATTCAACTGGTATTCGAACTCTGCTCTCAGATTTCTCATTCCGAGCCGATATCCATGTTCTTATTTTCTGATAATGTCTCACTTGGACATCCGTATTTACAAAAATCGAGATGTTTATACACACATAAAATAAATTCAAAATTAATTTTTAAATATTTCGAGAATATTGAATTGAAGCAAACTTTTTTTGTGGTACTTAGACGTTTTTTTTTTTGTTTTTTTTATTTATTTAAGTGAAGTACTTGATTGACGGCAAAGTTACACCGTTTAACAGTTGAATTGACTAAAATGTAACCGTAAGTTCTATGCCGACAGTTTCTTCTCTCACACTTCTCGCCTGAAGAACTTTCTTCTGCCTTCTTGCCTTCCACCTAACTTTAATATTCAAGAATGCAATGTCAATCCTCATCTACTGTCTTCTGGGTTCCTCTTCTTTTATTGCTCTCACTCCTAATAATGTTTTTTAATTTTCTTATTCTTTCACATTCTTGTCTTAGTGGCTTTAGTGCTTTGCTTGGGGTGAAATGATTAAAAATAAAAGCTTAGAATAAGAATTTCTATTTTGAAACTGGAACTACGTCAATTCCGTACTGGACGTAGACTTGTAAAATCCGTATCACTTAACGAAAAAACAAAAAATGTGATTAAATATGGCAAAGAGAGAGGAGAATTGAACTTTATTTTGATGGCGATGATGGTAATTTAGAAAATACAGAAAAGAAATTTATCGAAAAGAAAACAATTGGGTATCTAATAATTTCCTTCTCTGTGACTAAAAAAAAAATAAAAATAAAAATAACAAATGACACTATTCACAGAATGGGTATAGTGGATATCTTATCTATTCTTTTCCCGTTAGTAGTGGGATTTCGTTCTAGTGATGGGTAATTGTATATTGTTGCAGGTTAACGGAATTTGGCCTTGTGGTAGATAGCCCACTATAAGTCATAAAATGATTATAAAATCAAGAAAAGCAAATTGAGTTGAAAATAACATTTATATATACACATATTAATTAATGTGACAAAGCAATACTTGAATATAGGTCCAACGGAAGTTAAATGTTCATAGGCAAATATAATGCTGAAAAAGATAATTAGTGTTGAGGTATGTGAGGAATGTCTTTGAAGTAGTCGCTCCTTAGGTCAGTAAATACTTTTGAGATAGTGGAAAAGGTAAAGAGGCAAGCATAGTAGCCGATCGACTTAAGCCAAGGGGAGACACTGGTTACTCTCGTCTGTCTGTCTGCTGGGGTCTTGTCTGTATCCGCTTTTTATATGTGCTTTTTGGATCAAAAGCAGCTCGTTTTGAATTTCATACTTGAATTTGATTCTGGGCTTCCCATTGGCTGGTAAATAAAATTCGCATAAGCTCGCGAAATGGAAATTTGATATTTGATTAATTTTTATTTTTCAACCGGAACATCTGTGCGAATACACCTGCGCAGAGACGATTTTTGTTCATTTGCTTTCTGGTTGTTATAGAGCAAACATCCGGTCCCTCGCTTTTACTCGGTATCACCACATGGGAAGTCAAAGAAACATAATTGTAAAAGATATAGTAACCTTCATGTGCGTCGTGGGGCAGTGGATATTGGCTCGGAACGACAAATCGGGGAGCCGAGTTCGAATTTCAGTCGAATTTCTTGCATTCACTTACGCGCAAATACCCTTGGGAAAGGTATTACTCCGTCTCTTCCCTCCAGTTATGGGTTAAATAATAGGACAGATTGGGTTCTGTAGCCTTGGTCGGCAACCAGGCTACCGCAGAAAGGAATGGTAAACTACTGCGGGATAAACTTCTGCCCAGTCAGTCATGTCTCTTTCGAGACATGATCGCCCAAGCGTGTATCATGTATGGCACTTAACTGACTGACTAAGCTTCAAATAGCACGTGACAAAAATTGTGCCTAATCGGATTATTAGTTTACAAATTAGTTAATTAAATGAAGCTTCTGTTGCAAATTTGTTTCAAAATAATGGAATAAACCGAATTTCGTGTGTTGATAAATCATTGCTTTCTGAAGAGAAAAAAAACTGTTCAAGCAAAACAATGGCTTGATAGGTGTTATTCGAACTCTGCTCCGTCGGAAACAACGTTTAAGAAGTGGTATGCTAACTTTAAACGCGGTCGTACATATACAAATGTTGCTGAACGTTCAGGTCACTCCAAATCGGCAGTTGTCCCAGAAAACACAAAAAATCCACAAACACGTTTTGGCCAATCGTAAATTGATGTTGCCTGAGATAGCAGAGTAGTTGAACATATCAGAAGGCAGTGTATTCACCTTTTTGCATGAACATTTGTCAATGGGAAGCTGTGTTCAAAGTGGATGCCGTGTTTGCTTACAGTCGATCAAAAACAATAACGGGTCGACGATTCAGAGCGTTGTTTGCAACTGTTTCAACACAACAAAGTGTTTTGCGTAAATATATGACATTGCATAAAACATGGATCCACCACTTCACTCCGGCGTCAAATCGGCAGTCAGCTGAGTGGACAGCAACAGGTGAAGGCCGTCCAAAGCGACCAAAGACGCAAATATCAGCAGACAAAGTTTTGTCCTCCGTATTTGGGATGCGTAAGGTATTTTGTTCACTGAGAAATGAAGAAACATCAATAGCCAATACTTTATAGCATTATTGGTGCGTTTGAAGAAAGTAGTCACCAGAAAACGGCCACAAATGAAGAAGGCAATGCGCTGTGTTGGAAGCTGATCGCAACGATGGCAAAATTACATGAACTGCACTTCGAATTGCTTTTGCATCCACCCTATTCTCCAGATCTAGCCTTCGGTGATTACTGGCTGTTTGCAGACCTCAAAAGAATGCTCCAGGGAAAGAGATTTGGCTCCAATGAAGTGATATCGAAAACTGGGGCGTATTTTGAGGCCAAAGACAAATCGTTCTACAAAAAAGGCATCGAATTGTTAGAGAAGTGTTAGAATCAGTGTATCACCCTAGATGCAGACTATGTTGATGAATAAAGTCGAATTTTGCCTAAAAGTTGATGTTTTATTAGTTAATTTATTGAGTGATGTGTTAAAATAGAAGATCAAGATGGCATTGGGTGGGGAGAGAATGGAAAAGTGACCCAATGAGAGAGAGGGGGACTGAAAAGGGCTCAGTACAATAATGATGGCCATACTCGTCAAAGTCTAATCTTTTAGTTAGAAAAGAGTGTCTAACTGTGAATCTTTCCTGCGGAGAAAAAAAAGAAGAAAAATTAAAAAGGGCGAAACATGGAGCGGAAGAAACATGGAGCGGAAGAAACGCGATACACACAAAAAGACTGAAAAAAAAAAAAAAAAAAAAAACTTTTGTGAATCTCAGATTTCTGACTTATTTATTTTTGACTTGTTTTGATTCTGATTTGAATTGCATGTCAGTTGACTTTGTATTGTCTG
The DNA here is from genome assembly GCA_037127315.1 of Ascarosepion bandense. Taxonomy (NCBI): domain Eukaryota; kingdom Metazoa; phylum Mollusca; class Cephalopoda; order Sepiida; family Sepiidae; genus Ascarosepion; species Ascarosepion bandense. The sequence continues at coordinate 540,136 of JBBBDQ010000547.1, forward strand.
TCAAGTACTGTTCACCTTTCTGATAGGAGAAACTCCCCCTTTTTGTCTCATATTGAAATCCACATTTTATTCACATTGCTCGTATCATTTTCATTGTTTATTTTATTCAGAATTACCTAAGATATTTTCTTTTACCATTTTTTTTAATCATATCCCCCCGAGCAAGGCGGTAACGCCACTGATGTGTAGGGGGCTACGTAAGGGTGAAAAGATTAAAAAAGAGAAGGCCAGAAACCACATCCTAAACAGGGAACAAGGGATGAGCTTCTACACCTGTTCAATAGACGTGGGTGGAGCGTGAACCGGGCGATAGTTTAGTCTATCTACTCCAATTGAAAAGGAAAAAAAAATAAATGAATAAATAAATAAATAAATAAAAAAAACGAGAAGAAGGAAAAAAAGAAAAGTGAAAAGATTGGAAAAGAAAAAGCCAGAAACCACATCCTAAACAGGGAACAAGGGATAAGCCTCTACACCTGTTCAATAGACGAGGGTGGAGTGTGAACCGGGAGATAGACTAAACTATCTACTGTACAAACACGAAATAAAATATTTATTTAATTCTCTACCTCATTGCTTTTGTCGCTTGTTTTCATTGTGTTCATTTGTGAATCAATTCCATCTCGTATAGCCGAATCGGAAAGAAACCCGTATTTAATTTGTTTTATATGTTGCGAACCTCCCTGTGTCGTTATATTAGTAAAACTGGCAGGTTCTTAACAAATATATAAGAAAAATTAAGGCAGACACGTTATTTCATGGTAAATCGGAAGTATAAGCCTATTTCAGGCTTAATTTTTCTTATATTTGCTCTACATGTATTTATATACATATACATTTAGAGCTCTCTTAGAGAGTTATCCTACCACTATATGTATTGTAGTCCTTTGGATTCTTCTATACCCACACTGCATGCTGATGTATAGGTCCGCTCATGACCGAGCATGACTAGTTTGATTCTGATATAAAAGTTATTATGGATTTCGATTAAGATGACTAAATTTTATTTTTTCAGTTAGTTAGTCCTGCCATTGATTTACACTTGAAATACACAAACACACATATATATGACAATGATATTCACTTTATACAACTGCCAAAAGCCACTCAAGGTAGAGGGTTTAGAGTAAGAGGCACAGTTTATAGTTGACCCTAGATTCGAACAGGTTAAGTTTGTATTATGTTGGGAGTCCGTTCCACAAAGCAGCGGTTCGTGTGAAACATCTCACCAGTGGAATACGAAGAGAATGAGTGTTGTTCGCTACAGTGTGCATGGCATAACGGGAGGGTCAGAGCTGGTGGAACTAAATGAAATGAAGTTCGTCGATGACTTTCCATTGATATAACGATAGAACAGCGAGAGACTCCCGGCGTTCCGTCTGTGAGAGAGCGGCTTGCTTCTGTCTAACGAAACAAAAAATTTAGTCAAAGAAAATCGAATGGAAAACGCTTGTCCCATATTTGCTTAGAATTGTATTTTATTTGTTGAGGTCACGTTAATATTTTGTTATCCATTTCAAATATCAAATTCAAATGCCAACGACAATGAGTGTGAATGAGGAAAAAAAACAAAAAAACAAAAACATTTCGCACTTATCTACTACGAAAGACATAATGACTCTTGGTACCACAAATTGCTAGTAAATCAAAACATTAACCTGAAAACACGAGTTAAATAGCTTTGTCAGTTCGAGGCTTCCACATGAATGTCATGTATGGCGCCAAACCAGTTCAAAAACAGCTAAACTGTCAGCTGTATCTCTTCAACCACTTTTGAAGATTAAGGGTTAAAATTTGTTTTGAGCGAGCGAAGCCAATAGTACTTTACTGGAGACCACACTTCATCGGACTGTTGTGAACTAGCGGTCAGTCAGTTAAGTGCCATAAGTGATACACACTTGGGCGATCATGTCTCGAAATAAACATGACTGACTGGGCAGAAGATTATCCCGCAATAGGTTGCCATTACTTTCTTCGGTAGACTGGTTGGCCAGCCAAGGCTATAGAACCCAATCTGTCCTGTTATTTAACCCATAACTGGAAGGAAGAGACGGATAAATACTTATTTGAGCATAATGCAAGGAATTCAACTAGAATTCGAACTCGGCACCTCGATTTCTCGTTCCAAGTCGATATCCACTGCGCCACAACACACAGAGTCAGAAAAAAGAAGTGTACCAAATCACAAAGACCAAACAACTGAAGGACTTGCAACAGCAGTAACAACTAAAGTAGATAGCACACGTAAGACGGAGAGAAAATAACAATCACAACTGTTGACATTCCACACTACTTCAAATAAAACGTTAGGAAGGAAACACCCATCAATATTGGAATGAACGACAACAGCTACTGGACGACCTGAGAATCCGATTTTCCTGAAAAAATGTTTTAAGAGAAATAATTTTATAAATTTTAACGGACAGTAGTACTGGCTACTCGGTCACTGAATGCTGAATATTTCCTAATAAGGAAACGGTTAATATTAATATTACAATAACCATTACCCATAACCGCAATTCATTCTTTATTACTAATACAGTTCGGATGTGCAGTTGGTGTAATGGTTAGTTTCACGGAACAAGAAATGAGAGCCGTGTTTGAATTCCGATTGGGATCATTGCGTTCACTTTTACTCAAATGCTCTTGCAAAAGATTGGCAACCATTCTAGGAGAATGTCAACTTTGAATTCAAAACCGCATGTAGCCCTTGCTACAACTAAAATATCGTGAAGTTCATGATGATTCTATTATCTCTACTGCGTTCAGTCTGATAGATTTGTACTAAATCTAGTGCTCTGGAATATTTTTAACCTGCTACTATTACATTATCTATACTGTTCGGACTGTTGTCCTCATCTTTATTGCCATGCTTACGACGTTTCAGCTGTTGTACATTCCAGCCTTCGTCAGGCTTGGAATTTTGAACCGAACTCTTTATTTCGATCACTGGGGTAGATTGTTCTCGTTCCATGTGCGATGCCACTTCCGGGTGTCATGTAGTTATCTTCCTTTAACTCAACTCTCTAAGTTATTTTGTTCACCATTGCTATAACAAGGTATTGAACTCGCATCTCTTTAGGTCAAATCACTGGAACTAATCAACGCCTATACCCATTGCGCCATGTCCGAACAGTGTAATAGACAAATACTGTTAGATCATCGACCTAACTTTTTATATAGTTTCCAAAATGCAATTTGAACGGCTGTTTCTTCTTTTATATATTTCTTTTCGTGAAATGGACGTTTGTGGCTCTCCACAATTCCTCCCAGTCTCTGTTCTGTAATCCATTTACACAAGGTACGTTAAATAACTTCCGGTTTCCTTGTTTTTCTTTCCTTCAATATCTCATGTGAGTGTCATATTCTACAAACTTTCTCGCCTCATTATATATCTCAGAAATTTGAACCGTCTCTTTCTGATTTCAAGTATGTATTCTTTTTTATTCCGTTTTTTTTTCTACTAATAATCGCTAAAAATTTTGTCTTTATCTGTCTAATCTATATCTAAAATTCTCTGATTTCGGTTAGTCTGTCCGTCACACCCTCTAAAGTAGCCACACACTAACTGATCAACAAAACCAAATTTTGGGGAGAAGTGAAAATAGTTATGTGTACAAAGTAGTTAGTTTTAAAGGTGCGAAGCTTAGTACAATAATAAATTTTCATTAACTTTTTGGGAAAAATAAAATGTTTTATTATTTAACATACAAAATTTCGTACAGTTTGCAAATCTAAATAAAAATGTATTGTTAGCTTCAACAATACCAGCAAACTGTGAGGATTTTAACTCGCGTTAGCATGTTGCGAAAAAAGAAAAAAATATATATAAAATTGTCTTGGGTTTTTCCGATCTTCTATTTCTGAAGTAAGGAACAAAAATAGGGTTAATTAAATACCATCTGACATTTCGACACGATTTCTAAATGATTATCTTAATCGAGTCTTAAAGAGACAACAATTGTTAAATATGCGTCAAGTAAGAAAGATGATTTTTAAAAATATCCTTTCAAAACAATTACGTCATTGTTTGGAATCCCCACATACAGATTTCCGATTTGGAGTACATAATTTTTACTTTCTTTCATTTTGATAAGTGCAAGAGCGATTGGCTGAGTATCCATTTAGTTTTAGTTCAACTTCAACATCCGTGAATTTGGATCTGTCTTTTCCTTCTTTCTTTTTGCCCTCTTGCTCATAGTTACGCAATAACAGAAATAAATAGCGGGGCATTTCATGACTTGTTAAAGACTCTTAAAAGACAGCAATTAGCAAGTAAGTAAGTAAGTAAGTAAGAAAGAATTCATTGATTGTTATCATTATTACTACATTTGTACAAGACGTAAAAGAAATATGTAGATCGGACTTTTAGTACACATAAAAAAAAATGTCCAATTCTTCCATTATAAATGTTCTTTTACGTTTTTTTCTCTTTGTTTGGTGTTTTACACATTTTCGACTTTATTTTTATTTATTTATTTTTTAATATAAAATTATGACAACTATTAAACTCCGGTACTTGAAAAAAAAAAAGTATATGAGACTACTTTTTTAGACTGGTCCACTCGGAAGAACCCCCCACCCCCACCCCGATCTTTTGAACTGGGGTAGCGGTTTACCGTTTATAGGTTTCCGTTTCCTTCTAGCATTCTTTGGTAACCTTCCTCGTCAGAATCGAAAAAATACTGATTTTTTTAAAAAATCATTTTAGGAGGCTGTTTTTTATAATATCGATTTAAATGTAAAATCAAGCTTTGATTTTTATAGAATTATCGAAAAAAAAAAACGGCTGTTAATAAAAAAAAATGTCAAGCAAGTTTGAAAGCGTCGGTACTTATCGTTGATTTCATATTTTTTCTTATTTTTAAAGCTTTTTCTAACTCCTAAATTTTTAAAACACTTTTTTTTGTAAGAGGTTTTTGTTTCAGAAGTACAAGCAAAGAAGAGAGACTGATGTTGCTGAGGGCTAAACAATATTATAACATTTTTTTTATTTTAAAGAAGAATAAAAAATCGATACATACTTTTTTTAGTTTTATTAAAAAAAACGTAACCTTTTTTTTTTTTTGCTTTAAAAAAAAAACATGGTTTTCGTACGCAAAATAATTAAGTCAATAACTGTAAAAATCAGAGATCGATTTGACTCTAACAAAAATGTCACGACCCAAAAAAGGTTTTAGTAAAAGAATGCTCATCTCCAAAAGTTATTTTTCTAAAAATATTTCTTTCTCTCTTTGAACAGAATGCACGTGCGCACATACACACACACACACACACACACACACACACACACAAAAAGAGATTAAAATTCGAAATATTTTAAAATGACAATGACGTGATTACATCGCTAAAAAAAAAAAATCAAAGTCCTTCCAGCAACCTCACCTCTCCAACATTTTTTTTAACTGACGTCCTGAAATTATTATTTTTCTTTAACTCTTGCATTTGCCGAGGTTTTAGAGAAGAAATAGCTTTTGTCGAAACGTCATGTTAACAAGAAGAAATTCTTTTATTACTTTAAAAAAAAAAAAGTTAGTACACAATACACGTTTCGAGAGTGAATGAATGAATGAATGAATATAAAAAAAAGAGTGAAATTAAACGTCTCCCGGCCTAGAACAATTATATTTTGAGTACTGGCATGTTAATGAACGACTCATGTAAAAGTTGACAAAGAAAAAAATCAAAATTACCAGAATTAAAGTAAATTAAAAGTATTACCAACGGTAACTGGTAACATGACTTAGGAATATTTCAGATTTTTTTTTGTGTGAAAAGAGCTTAACTTTTCAATTTTGAAATAACTTCATTTTTATTTTATTTCTATTATTCTTTGACATTAGAAGAAAAAAAAACTCCAATAGTTTTTAAGTTTAACGCAGAGTGATACATAATTGTGTGAAGTCAGTATCTTTCTTTTAGGACTACAACTTTAGTTTATTATTATTAAAAAAAAAATGTTCACGTGAGGCTTAAAGTAGAAATATAGTTTTATTTTTGTTTTTGCCGCATCACTGAACAAGTGGTTATACTTCCGAGTTGTTAATGTTGTGACATTGTTGTGGTAAGGATTTTCAAATTGTTCTAAGACTTTTGGAATTAAAAACAAAAAACATTTACCCTGAGTTAGATAAGGAAGAATTCTGGAACTCTAACTGTAAGGTATGTAATGTAAATTAATTATTACAAAAAAAAAAAAAAGTTTACTTTCGGGGGGAAAAAAGAAATAAAATAGAATTCAATTATTTGACATAACCACAAGTCACCATACCGGTCTCCACAAATAACAAAATAATCTTGCTTCTTGATTTTAGCATCTTTTCTTTAAAAATGTTTGTTTACTTGTCATCTTTTTTTTTCCAGTACGCTTCTTTTTAATTTTAACACTGTGTCTTGCATCGGAAATAGGACATCAAAAAACATTGTGTACCAGAAGCTAATTTCTTTCTTCGCTAACCGGAGGGGGAGAAATATCAGAAAGTCAGGAATGTTTTTAACTTTTTACAAATAAGTCAATCCAGCCCCATATTTTATCATCAAGTAAAGTTGCTTTTTTGTTTTTGTCATGAAAAACAAAAACAAAAAAACAACCAAAAAAAAAAAAAAACAACTACAGGAAAGGCGTGAAGGGCTTCCAATTTTACTGTTAAATCATCATTTCAACTGACAAAAAGCAAGCACATAAAGTGCCAGGCCTGCTCTGTGTTTGTCGATTTTTGTACAATTATAGAACGTCGATGTTATTGTTAATGACCAGTTTAACGATTGCTAGTTAATTTCGACAACAGTTTCCTTGTTTCTTTTTTAAAATCATAAAAAATAATTTTGGGTACTTTTTTTTTTAACTGAAACAGTAAAATTCATAAAAGATTAAAAGAACATTGGAATTTACTAAAAATTTTATTTAAGATCAATTTAAATCAATTTTACAACGGAGACAGTGATTTTTTTCCTTCCCTTTTTTACTTAGAGGAAGTCAACATTTAACAATGTTGGACTCTGGAGGATTTTTCTGCAGGTTGCTCATCATTGCACTTAAGAGTAGTCCTATTCAATTCCTGATCCCTGAGAGACGTCCCTAAGTAAACAGTTGAAAGAACAGGACAAATTCTGGAACTAACCATGTTCATTTATGAAACCCTCCCCGCATTAAACCGAAACCTGTGTCGAATTGATTTGAGTGTTTCAAACAAAACATTTCAGGAAAAAACCTTGCAGGAAATTTTTAAAAAATTATAACTTTATTTTTAGTTTCCAAAGCAAAGATTTAAAATATGTTCTTTTCAACCACTTCAAACTCAATCACCAAGTTCAGACTTCTACTCCAAACAACAATGTTTTTATTGAATTCTATACTGAAAATTTTTTCTATCCCGTAAACCCTAAAAACGACAAAACTAATGGTTTGTTAACAATTCAAAATGACCTGTTTAGTATTTTCTATTGACGTGAAATATTCTTTTCCGATTATAACGAAATAAATTTAAACGTTGGAGAAAAAAAAATCCATTATCTTTACTACTCTCACCTGAGATTTTATTTAAGTAAATAATTTTTCTTCTTTTTTTACCTAACGTCATGTGAAGTGATTTAAACATTTATTTTAAAATGTCACCATATGTTTTTTCAACTATGAATGAATGAGCCCAAAAAATGAGTGGAATACATGGACTTCAATTGAGATGAAATAAAATCAAGTTTTAAATTAAGAGACTGGTTGGCTTTATGAATTAAAAAAAAAACCCTCTGTTTTTTGTCTCATAAACTGTTTTGCTTTCTAAAATATAAATAATTAAATTGGTCATAAGCGTATTTTATTTTAGTTTATCTTTTTTTACTATTTAAGTTTAAGCTTTTACTCTGATGAAAAAGATATAGTGTGTAGAAAAATATTTCCTTGTTGATTGACATTTTTAATATTTTAATAAAACAAACTTCGTATTCTTCTCCAATTTGACTTAGGTATTTCCAAAATTATGGGGTCAATGATTCTGCACAATTGTCACAGAAAGGAAAAACATAAGCTATTTTTATTTTGAAAGTGAGAATGCGAGAGAACTCTTTAAATATAGAACATTTTTTTTTTTTTATAAAAGAAAATATTTGTGGACTCTTAAAGAAATGTTAAGTTTTAAAACTCGTGATTAGTGAATATCAGACCAGTTAAAAAATTATGAGTAAACTGGTTTTTTTATTTAGTGAGAAAGTTATCTTGCTACCTAGTCGAATTGGCCCTCGTGGTGAACCAGATCACCCGCTTCAACTTAGGATTCTCTTCTAATCTTAGTTGGACTCAGAATATTAGTCTAGGTTAAGAAAGGTAAATCTAAAATTCAATATTTGGTACGCGAAAATTGTTTGGTATTGTTAACGCTGTAATTATGGTAAAGTTGTTCAATTCTAACTTGTTGACTTATACAAAAAAAATAGTGGTCAATTTAAATTTTATTTTTTTATAATAAAAATTTTTCTTGCCTTTTTTTTTTTTTTTTTTGTAATTTATCTTAATTTAAAACTTTTATTGCATTTTCTTTATTCGTAGTCATTTAATTTATATTTTTTGTTTTTCCCCCCCATTCAATATAATTTTTTAACCTTTCGTTATCTCTTTTAAAAAAAAAAATTCTCATCGTCTATTTTCATCTTTTTTTGCGCCAGAATTGTACCGAGTGACTTGAAGCAGTTTCGTCCGTAGAATCTACAATAATTAATAATTTGCTATTTTACTAATTCTATTTCATTCAGAATAAATAAAGTAAAAACTTTCTAGTTATTTTTTATTTATTTATGGTTCTGATAACTTACCGTTAAATTAAAGAGTAAAAGACTTACTTCGTCTTCTTCCGTCTCAGGCTGCCTTTTATTTACGCTAGTGAGTGAATCTTTTCGTTCATTTTACTTCGATTTTTCTTTTCTTTTTCCAACTCTCCTTTTTGGTGGATGTGTAAAATGTTGCTGTCAATATTTCCGAAGGAAAAAAGTCGGAATACTTCTTGGTTTGTTAATTAATAACTTCATTTTTATTTCATTTTCATTCTCTGTTTATATTCAAATTCAGTTGAGTTGCGACAAAAATTGATTTTTTCTGCTGTTCAAGTTTATTATTTGTCTTGCATACTTTTTTTTTTAAGTCACCCTTCGTTTTTAATGACGTGGTTGTTTTTCTTTTCTCTATTTGTTTTGTCGCATTAGTAACATTGAATAACTAGTTTTTTTTTTCTCTTAAAAAAAAAACTACATTGTCCTTGTCGCTGAAATAAAAAAAATATGTTCAACCCTGGCTCCAAAAATAGACCGAGGAAAGATGTTAAAAACAGTAATTGTAAGTTACTTATATATTTTTATTTATTTAAAGAAAGGGAAAAAGATGATTTTAAAAATGAAAATACCTGATCCATATGATTAAAATAGGCTTTAAAGCATTCTTTTGCTTATACTTTGAATTAATTAATATTTCGGCTAAACAACGACGGTTTTTCTTTCACAAGTAAACCGCAGTTAGCATTTTTAAAAAGAAGTCTTCGATTTTCTTTTGTAGAGAAACTGAAAAAATACAAGTTGATCTAGACATCAAAAGAAAAAATATAAAGAAAAAAAAACTTTATTTGAATTATAGTTATACACACATAATTGAGCTTTTTTTATTTTAATTTTGAAAAGATTTGTGTCAACAAAGCAATTTCTGTTCTGTTGTCAGAAGCTTTGAATGAAATGCTATTATGATGTAATTTACAAAATTCAAAAGTCGTTAAATTTTTATTTGTTTCTGTATTTGTAAATTTAAATCACTCAAAGTAAGTTACAATAAATCTTCTCTCACTGATTCTTTTTATCTTTTTTTTCATTATTTTGAAATTGCAACTGTCGCGCAATTTTGTTTTGAGTTGACATTTCAAATTTTAACTTAACTGCATGCAAAGTCTGAAAGCAAAAGAATATTGTATTGTAGTAACTGTATAAACAATGAATATTTTTATGTAAAACATTGGAGAGAAAAACAAAAACGAAGAACAATAACCTTTCAAACTCTTGTTTTATTGACATTTTTTGTGTATAAAAACAGTGCTTTTTATTTGGTTTATTGTTAAAGGAACATAACTCTTGCTAATTGGAAATTACGGAAGTCCATAATTGCTAAAATAACTAACAAATGTAATTATAAGAAAAAATTAAATGTAATAATAATAGGAGGTTTCTTTTATTTCTGAAATAAAAACAATAGCTATGTCAGTGTCATGCTTTCTTTTGTATTGCATTTTATAGCATAGTCATTCTTCGCTATTTCAAAATAATCTTAGATAGAAAAAAAAAAAAATTTTATTGTCATACCGGGAGATGCTGAGTGAAAAATGAAAATTAAAAAAAATGATGCTTGATCATCCCTAAAACTTTTTGGCACTCCTCGTAATGAACAATTTATTACTATTGGATATGTGGGTAGTGTAATGGTTACCAGCCTGAAACTTACGCACAAATACCCATGCATGGGAAAAATGTTTGAATTCCTGCCCCCCCCCCCAGTTAGGGGTTAAATAGTAGGACTTGTATCTGGAAAAAATTATTCTAAAAATAAAAACAATTATTCTTACAATCCCAAATATAGAGCCCAGTCTACCCTGCTACGTAATACCTGGCTAGTGAGGGAAGAGATAAATTTGCATATTTCCCAAAGGTTTTTGTGCAAAAGGAAACATCACCCACTTATTGATACATGATATTATAGTCGGATGAGCCCCCAATTTTGTTACGTGTTATAAGTTGTAACAAAAGAAAAAGAATGATTTATCCAAAACACAGAGCTAAATCACTGGCAAATATTTAATTCACAAAAAACACAAAATAAGATATTTACAAATATACAATTTTTGCATTAAAAAAGTTTACTACTGGCGTACGAAGGTGAAGGAAAGGTGAGGGAGTCAAGTATCTTTACCACATTAAGCTAGCGAGTATTCTAAGTACTATTATTTGGAAATCCTCAAATGTGTATATAAAGAATAATTTTTTGTTTGGTCAATGAAAGAGTGAAAAAATTCTATTTACCCATATAGTTCCATGACGTTCTCTTTCAGGTTTTAGTTGGTCGGCAACTTTTAGTAGATTCTTTTGGCTGGATATACAAATCCTGAATCAGGCTGGAGTTGATATATTTTTTTTTTCAATTGTATCACCCTGAGCAAGGCAGTAATGCCACTGAAGTGCAGGGGGCTACATAAGAGTAAAAAGATTAAGTAGAAGAGAGTAAAGAGGAAGACGAACCAGTTAGAAAGGAGCAAGAGAAGGATGGGAATACAGGTGTGATGACAGTTGAAAAGGTGAAATGTCAGCAAATCTTTTTAACAACATTATTTATTTTTGTATAAGATACAAAAAATGTGGCACAAGGCCGAAATTGGGGATGGGGAAGGCTGGTCTTCATCTGTCCTAATTTAACTTAGCTATTCACTTTCGTTGACCCTGACACACTTACAATAAACCTTACACCATAACAACACATTTTTACTTACCATTCTTACCACGTCCACCACAATACCTCAGGTTCTCTATGTAGTCCTACTTAACTCCCATATGTACAATTTTCAGTGGAGGGCATGGGAAGAAAATAACATTTAGAATTCCCCAATGATTTTATACAATGAATATACAATATTTACAAGAAACCAAATAAAATTGTATTAGTAATAAAAGCCCCCCCCCCCCCCCACTACTCTAATATTGTGAGAGCAAAATCAGTTCCCCCGGACGAAATATAATGCGTGGCTATATAAATATAATAATACCACTTATCCGATCAGCAATCACTCACACATTTAAACACCATAACAAAAACGAAAAGCACACTTGAAAAATAACGAAAGACGCCACGCATCCACCGGAGAACTAACATTTCTGAACACCTAAAGTGGGAAGGGGTGGGGGATTAAACTAAAAGAAAAAGGGGGCCAATGAGCAATCATAACCTAGCTAAGTTAACTTTAAAGAGAAAAACAGAAAATCAAATACTTGCTACTCTAACCTAACAGGGAAGGGGTGTACATGTTCCACCCAGCACACCCAATATCCTGATGCCTAACCAGCATCAAACAACCACTCCAGGTCAGCACCTTTGACTCGACAGAAACGCGCAAGAGTCACCCACCTTTTGCCAAATTCAGATGGAGTGAGTCGTTTCCTTTCCGTCCTGATCTTGACTTTAATCTGATGCTTAAAGAACAAGATCAGTTGGGAAGAGGTAAACTTCTCATCACCATAGAATTCCTTCTGTTGCGTTGTCCAAATCACGACTCGCATAACACCTAGTAAGCAAAAGAGCACATAGTGGATAATGGAGGTACGACATTGCTACAAACAGAACTAGCCTCAAGGACAAAGAACTTTCCATGCAGCATACGAACCATGAGATCTTCAAGAAACCTACATAACGGAGCAACAACACTGCAGTGGAAGAAGGCATGATTGACGGATATCGCTGACAGCCCACAACGCACGCAGGTTGATTTCGGTGTTAGGCCCGCTACATGAAGTTTCTTGCCTACCCAGAGAGCCTTTCAGATCATCAGCCAGGTGAGTGATGCCTCATCGTGAGTGAGACATTTCAACCCCGGGCGCCCAAGGCCATATGGAGCAAGCCTCCTGCTTCATAAGCCCGAGCTTAGTTCATCTTGAATGGCCCCACTAACTAACACCTGATATAATGCCCTAACAGACAACGCTTGGACGTTGGAGAGGCCATCCGTAGCCCGCAAGAGAAACTGGAGAGCCAAACGACATTCTTTATAGAAGGAGCACTCGCCACGACTAGTACGGCCGGCCTTCTCCTCCGATAAATGCACACTTCTCAAGGATGGAAAGTGTTTATGGACGTCCTCTTTGACAAGGGCACTGTTCTCATCTGCTAGCATACACATTCGATCCAGGAATCTAATGTGAAGCGTATGTTGACGAATCTCAATGCTAGGCATGCCCAGACCGCCCTCAGAAGGATGAAGGCAACAGATCTTGCGATGCACCTTGGGAGCCTTGCCTTCTTCCCAAAGGAAGGAGAACAAGAGCTGTATTAATCCTAATCGAATGGCACACAGGAGAGGAAGTACCGAGAGTCGGTAAAGGAGAATCTGGTAGATGTGCAAGGCACATACTTCCGCCCTCCCCTTTAAGGAAAGCTTCCTCCGAGTCCACAGACGAACTGTGCCCTCGACCTTCTCTCGAACCTTCGACCAATTCATTTCCAACTGGAGATCAGGACCGAAGAAGACGCCGAGAATCTTGATCGGCCTGTCCGTCCAGAGGAAAGGTCCGGGAAGAGAAACTCCCTTCCACGCACCCAATTGCAAGCCGACAGACTGATCGCGATTGATCTTGGCCCCTGTCACCGTCTCATAACATCTGATTTCTTTGCTAACTTTGTCAATCTCGGCTTTGCTCGACACAAAAACCGAAACGGCGTCAACATAAGTGGAGTACCTGGCCGAGGTGGTAGCACCGGGTACGGAAATTCCGCGAAGGACCGGATTCGCCTTTAACTTGCGAAGGAAAGGCTCCAATGCAAGAACGTAGAGCGAAGGCGAAAGTGGACAAACCTGACAAATGGAGCGAGATAATGTGAAGGGCTTCGATCTTACCCCATTCACTTCCACCAGCGCACCGGGGGACTCCTACAGCAGTCGGATCCAGGAGCGAAAGTACAGCCTGAAACTGGTGGCGGAAAGGACAGACTCCAAAAACCGATGTCAACCCTATCGAATGCCTTGGACTGATCCAAATTGATCAGCGCGGCTTCAGTGCTGATTTTCTCGATGATCAGGCGTACCAAATGAAGGTTGTCCTGAATAGTCCTGCCCTTCACAGTACAAGTCTGCTCGGGGCCAATCAGACTAGGGAGGACAGCCTGCAAACGGCGGGCCAAGACCATGGCAAAAATCTTTAAGTCAGTATTTAACATCGTTAAAGGCCGATAATTATCTATGCCACCCCCACCGCCCTTGCTCTTGCGAAGCAACTTGATCACACCCCTGGTGAAGCGTCGAGGTATAGACCCCTGCTCCATCCAGTTGTTATAAAGTATCAAGTACATTTTGTAGGGAAGACCATCCAATCCTGGAGTTTTGCCCCGGCCAACCAGTTTCAGCGCATCCCAGATTTCCGACTCTGTTATGGGTCCCTCGCACCCAGCTGCTTCAGCCGCCTTGAGGTGGGGAAAGTCAGCCAAATAGGTGTCGAACTGAGCTGTGCTCAGACCGGGCTCCCTGGTGAAAAGATCCTGGAAGTAATCTCGAAAAGCCCCACATATACCCACGTCTGTGGTCACAGTACGCCCGTCCGGTAATGTGATGTTCATCTTTTTAACAACTAACTACTCTCTTCCCAAAACCTATTTTTATAGGGGCTAACATCTAATTTGCATATTTCTCGAAATCTCCAGATTTTTCTCAAACATTCTAGGATTTTCCAAACATTCTATTTTTAATTTCCCTATTTTTACAACGACATGAATTAAACTTTTTTTTGTAATAACAAATAGAACGCAATAGAATCCCTTACTATAAATTTTAAACTTTTTTAGACATTATTATTTTTTATATATAAATGCATCCTCATAACAATATTAAAAAATTTTAACACAATATCAATTGTTCAGTCAGTTAAGTGCCATACGTGAAACATGCTTGGGTGATCATGTCTCAAAAGAGACATGACTGACTGGGCAGAAGATTTTCCCGCAGTAGGTTGCCATTACTTTCTGTAGTAGACTGGTTGCCAGCCAAGGCTATAGAACCCAATCTGTCCTGTTATTTAACCCATAACTGGAAGGAAGAGCCGGATTAATACCTTTCCCAAGGGTATTTGCGCGTAAGTGAATGCAATGAATTCAACTGGAATTTGAACTTGGCACCCTGATTTCTCGTTCCAAGTCAATATTCACTGCACCACAACACACATCCTTTATCAATTATTTGTCTTAATTCCTGTTCTTTCATTGTTCTCTCTCCTTAATGTTTTTCTTACTCTTGTATTCATTTACACTCAGTAACCCCCCCCCCCTTTGTGTCTTAGTGGTTTTATTGCCTTATTTGTTTTTATTTAAAAATAGCAAGAAATAGTTCATCATTTCAGTCAAGTGGAAGTTCATAACATCTTTTTTAAAATTTGTGGTAGAATTCTAAGCATTGTCTATTTTGAAAATGTTGCGGACCCAGAATATGTCCGGAAAAAAACTCGGACTCAGGAATTAGTGAAACATATATATTAAATGGAAAACAAATACAAGAGTGTTACTGACTGACAAGTATGAGACCCGGGTGACTCAACCCAACTTGACTCCAATATTTACCCGTCTCCCCCACTTGAGAGAGATGTGACACAAGGTCTTTTTTAACTTGGGGAACCTGAGCACGTACGCCCAGGTACTGGTCAAAACATTACCTATCCACCATGGTGGATAGGTTCAAAACTGGTCTTAAACTGGTCTCGGGTTATGGCGAGATAACTCCATCCCGAGAGGCATATTCATAATAATGGGAAGAGTTCATTATAGTCTAAAAAGGGTAGGTCCTATAACAGAAAATAATTGCTAATTTGGTCTTTTACTTTCTCTTTTTTTCTGTTACTTAAAAATTGAACCGTTTGGTGACTTAATTCCTCTGATTAATTTTAATGATTTTTTTTTTTCTTATTACTAGGATTACAATAATTCAACCACTCCTCACTTAACAACCAGGTTTCGGTTCAAATGACCTGGTCACTAAGAAGTTGTATCTGACTATTTCAGGCATACATGTGTATCGGGTTTGTGTCAATAGTTTCTAGGTAGCTTTGATATTACTTCTGTATCATTTGTAACGTTTTCCTTTTTTTTTTTTTTCTAAATGTTTACCCAGTATGATTTAAAATTTAAATGTAATAAAGAAATTCAAAATTGATTTTCAATTTTGTACAGCATTTTCAGTCAGTTAAAGTGTCATACGTGATACATGCTTGGGCGATCATGTCTTGAAACAGACATGACTGACTGGGCAGAAGATTTTCCAACAGTAGGTTGCCATTACTTTCTGCAGTTAACTGGTTGCCAGCCAAGGCTATAGAACCCAATCTGTCCTGCTATTTAATCCATAACTGGAGGGAGAAGGGATGGATTAATACCTTTCCCAAGGGTATTTGTGCCTAAGGGAATACAACAAGTTCAACTGAAATTCAAACTTGGCTCTCCAATATCTTGTTCCGAGCCACTATCCACTGCACCTCGACGCACATCCACTGTAAATATGAATATATTTTGAAAAAAATGAGAAAAGAATCAAATTTCCTTCCACATACAATATTGTCTTTCAAATTTATAAATACTAGCAGTATAGCCCGGCGTTGCTCGGGTGTAATGAAAGCTTTAAAACTAATCCATGGTCCTGGAGCTCAGACTCAGCTTAAAGAATATTTGTGTGAAGTTTGGGTGAGAATCTGATAAAAATTGTGGATTTGTATAAAGGACATACAGACAGATAAACAGGCACACACACAAACATCTTGCTTTTTTATATATATATATATATATATATATATATTATCGATTTTTCTGCACTATTGTAAGAACTGCAACCTTGAAACTTCTGAATATCCTTTCTTATGTCTTTGTCTATGAGTGTATCAAATTTGATTAAAATCAGACCACTCCTTCTATAACCCGATTTTTTTCGATTATCAATTTTCGATATTTATCAGGGGTACCTCGACACAAAACCTAGCTAAGAACACTCGCAGACGCTTATAGTACAACTGTGTAAATTTTCAAGAAAATTGGTTCAGCCGTATTCGGAATCTATAGGTAACGGAGACACACACACACACACACACACACACACACACACACACACACACACAGAGTTCCATATATAAATAAGTTTTGATTAGATTTAGATACTTTTTTTTTTTTTTTTTTCACTGATTTTATGTTGTTTCTTCACAACTATTTGTTTTGTCAATGTGCTAATCTTTGTAAATTATATTCCCAACGTAATGGCATTGCTTAGCTTGCTGACTGCATCAGAACTTGAAAATATATATAAATTAAACCTTGATTAAACAGAAAACTAATTCAAAGCTGATTGTATTAGCAGTTTGTGTTGAATAATGTATCATGTATCTCTATAGTAGTCAATGGCCTTCAGGTTAATTTTGACTGGAAACTAACATTAATTGCTACAAGAGATCAGCGTATTTTCTTGTTACACTAAATGAAGGTCAGACCAGGAATATGCTTTGTGGTTCGCAACAGTGGTGAATAGTACTTGTTAAGTTTTAAATAACCTATTATCATAAAATGCAACCTGAAGTTAAGTACTATTGGGCACGCTCACTCAGTTAAGTGCCATACGTGATACACGCTTTGGGCAATCATCTCTCTTTTGAGACATGACTGACTGGGCAGAAGATTATCCCGCAGTAGATTGCCATTGCTTTCTGTGGTAGACTGATTGCTGACCAAGGCTATAGAACCCAATCTGTCCTATTATTTAACCCATAACTGCAGGGAAGATACTGATTAATACCTTTCCCAAGGGTATTTGTGCGCAAGTGAATGCAAGGAATTCAACTGGAATTCGAACTCGGCTCCCTGATTTGTCGTTCTGAATCGATATCCATTGCACCACCACTCCCACACACACAGAAAAAAAATAAAGTTATGTCATGTGTTGTTTTTATGAGATGGGAAATAAGATAATATTCTAAATTTGGTGATGTGTCATCAGTAGATTGAGTAGGAGGAATAGTTTTATGTATTTATTTTTTTTGTATGCAGTGGAAAGGACAATGCCATCTCGATGGCCTGGAATACGATTACACTGTCAAAGGATTTATCTAAGCAATATAAAATTTGTTATAACTACCTAAAAAAAAAAAATGAGAGATTTATTTAATTAAGGAGAGATTTATTTAATTAAGGAGATATCAATTAAGTAACCCTCATTAATTAAATAAATAAATCTCATTGAATAAATGAGATTTATTTATTTAATGAAAGATTTAATTAATACATAAAAAATAACAACTGCTTGAAGTAGGAATTGACAGAATACTGCAAAAAAAAAAAAATTTAATGGTTGGGTTGAAAGGTCTATGACTTTAACTAATGATTATGTTTGCATAAAGCGGATCTTTTGCAAAACAATACATTTTTGTCATTCATTGTAACCAGTCTGGCCATAATTTTGACTTGACAAATGCAGTTTTAATTAAGAGATGATATCTATAAACCTCTGTATATATAAACACATGCAGCAATAAATCCTGGGCTTAACTAATAAAAAAACTTTTAGGCAGAATATGACTTTATTCATCAACATAGTCTCCTTCTAGGGTGATACACAGATTCCAACGCTTCTCTAACAATTCAATGCTGTTTTTGTAGAACAATTTGTCTTTGGCCTCAAAATATGCCTCGGTTTTCGATATCACTTTTTCATTGGAGCCAAATCTCTTTCCCTCAAGCATTCTTTTGAGGTTTGCAAACAGCCAGCAGTAGCTGGGGAATAGGGTGGATGCAGAAGAAATTCAAAGTGCAATTCATGTAGTTTTGCCATTGTTGTGATTGGCTTGTGACACTGTGTTGTCTTTGTGAAAGATCACTTTTTTTCCATTTGTGGCCATTTTCTGGTGACTACTTCCTTCAAATGTACCAATAATGCTATATAATATTCACTATTGATTGTTCTCCTATAATTTGATGAACAAAATACGTTACGCACCCCAAAATATGGAGGCCGAAACCTTGCCTGTTGATGTTTGTGTCTTTGTGTCGCTTTGGATGGCTTTCACCTGCTGCTGTCTACTCAGCTGACTGCCGATTTGACTCCAGAGTGAAGTGGTAGATCCATGTTTCATTCATTGTCACATATTTATGCAAAAAGTCCTTGTTACAGTATTTACATTATTTGGATTATTGTTCTCATCTTTGTTGCCATTTGCACGACATTTCGACTGCTGTACACTCCTGCCTTCTTCAGGTGCTAGGAATTTCAAACTGAACCCTTTATTACAATCACTGAGGTATGTCATCTTTATTCTTTGCATAAAGCCTCATCAATGTCTATATCCACTGGGACCATGTGTCCTTGACTCTTGAAGTTGTGAGTTAAAGACCAGGCTGCAGCAGTGGTGAACATGTAACTTGCAGGGTTAGACGGAGATAACTTATGACTTTCATTCAAGGCTTTACACAAAGAATGAGGATGATATACCCCAGTGATTGTAATAGAGGGTTTGGTTCGAAATTCCTAGCACCTGAAGAAGGCCGGAGTGTACAACGGCTGAAACATTGTACAAATAGCAACAAAGATGAGAGCAATAGTCCAAATAATGTAAATACTATCTCATCTCAGAAATAAAGACAAATACTAAAAAATTCTTGTTGCATTGAAACAGTTACAAACAACATTCTGAATTGCCTACATATTGTTTTTGTTTGACTGAGCAAATGTGGCACCCACTTTGAGCACAGCTTCCTCATTGACACATGTTCATGTAAAATGGTGAATACACTGCCTTCTGATATGTTCAACTTCTCTGCTAACTCACACAACTTCAATTTATGATTGGCCAAAACAAGTTTGTGTGTTTTTTGGTGTTTTCCAGAACAACTGCTGCTTTTGGGTGATCTGAGCATTCAGTATCATTTGTGTCTTTACAACCGCATTTAAAGACAACATACAGCCACTTAATTGTTGTTTCCAACAGAGCAGAGTTTGAATAATACTTATCAAGCCATTGCTTTGCTTGAACAGTATTTTTTCCCATCAGAAAGCAATGCTTTATCAACACAAGAAATTCAGATTTTTACATTGTTTTGAAAATTTGCAACAATAACTTCCCTTAAATAACTGTAAATTGTGAACTAATAATCCAATTAGGCACAAATTTGGTCACTTGCCATTTGAAGGTTAGTACTTCATAAAAATCATATGGATTATATATCATATGTGTTATATTGCCTTGCTAAAGTTCCTCAGAGAATGAAATGTCTAAGTACAGTTTTTCCTTGTCTTTTATTCAGAGACAGAGATTGAGAGACATTTTCTATTTGTTTGTTTTCTTTATTCTATCTTCTTCTTGGATTCTGATCCATATATTCAACTCTCTCTCTCTCTCTCTCTCTCTCTCTATATATATATATATATATATATATATATTTTTTTTTTTTTTTCTAAACATATATTGTTAAACATAACAGGCATTGAATGTCTATTATGTTTGGTCATGAGCTGTTCTAAACATCATATTTTGGCTTTAATTTCAGATGAAAATAAAGACAAAAATATGATGTTTAGAACAGCTTATGACTATACATTATAGACATTCATTGTCTGTTATATTTAATAATATATGTTTAGAAAATATATCTGCCGCCTTGATACACTATATATATATATATATATATATATATATATATACACACACACACACACACACTTAACAAAAAAAGTGTATTAGTGACTACATTACTTAAATTCTTCAAGCTGATTGATAGATTTGTCTCTTTCTCACTACCTTTTTCTTTCTTTTTCTTCTCATTCGTGCCACTAATGTAGGATATTATGTTTATTTATTAATATATATATATATATATATATATATATATAAAACACTGATATAACTGTCCTCCATCAAGGTTGAGAATAAGAGAAATAACCTTGTAGATAGAGCTCTTTAAATAAAGTGAATGCAGACTTGGTTAAAAGAGAAATCTCCTGTTTCAAACCATCAAGCATGAGGATTGCAGGATACAGAAGTTATCTCCCTTTTTAGTAGGATAAATTCACTTGTGACTGCTGGGGAGTGATGACATCTTGTAGGGATGACAAACACCAGTTTCTGTGTTGACCATGTGGAAGGCAAATATCGTAGTTTACAGCAGCAAGGAGAATAAATGAAAATTGTAGCTGATCACTTCGGTGAGAACTAACTTGTATTAATGTGCAGTCTGCTTTAGATGGAAATTTTTTTTTTGTTTTTTAATCATATCACCCCCAAGCAAGGCGGTAACGTCACTGATGTGCAGGGGGCTACATAGGAGTGAAAAGATTGGAAAAGAGAAAGCTGGAAACCACATCCTAAACAGGGAACAAGGGATGAACCTCTACACCTGTTCAATAGACATGGGTGAAGTGTGAACCGGGCGATAGTTTAGGCTATCTACTCCAATTGGAAAAAAAAAAAAAGAGAAATAGTGAAAAGTTTGAAATGTTTCTTCTCTGTTGGATTATATGCTGGTAGTCTGTTAATATTCACCTCACACTACTAACATTCGTAAAAGAAAGAACTCATTTCTTCTTATCCCTCCTATAATTGAGTCAGATCTCTTACCCTTTGGTGAAGAGAAAGACTACCCTGAATTCAAAACTACACAGAAAATTGTTAGAAATTAACTTTTCACTGAAAAAATAAAAATTTTTACTTGGGTGTCATAAAACACACACACACACCCATACACACCTCCTGAAGGGACATGACATCCAGTATAACCCGGATATAAGAGAGATTTTCTCTGGTCCCAAATTAGAGCCTGTGGAAATGTATGTAAAATAGACCAAACCTGAATATGAGAACTTTTTATCCAGTCCCGACAACTCTCTTTAGAAAAAAAAAAAAAAGCATAGTATGATGAAAAAGGCCCGAAACTTGATAAACAATGTTTTATTGTCAAGATGTTTGTTCTTATTTAAAGGAAAGATCATAGTTTTTTGTGTTTTTTTTTTTTTTTTTTTTTTTTCTTTCATCAGTGGCTGCATCAAAGATTAGTATGGGAAATTTAGTGTGTGTGTATTATTATTATTTTTTTTTTTTTAAGTGTGGGGAGGAAAACAATATTTTAAATTCTTGCAAAAATCAAATAATTGCTAGATTTGAATGAAATTTCTACACAGATGAATCAAATTAGTTTTGAATTTTTTTTTTTTTTAAATCTTTGTAATTTTTTTTTTTTTTTTTTTTTTTTTATAACTGTTACAATGCCATTTGCTTAATTTTATGAAATTTCAGGCAATTAAAATTATAGGATCTTTATATTTATTTTAGTTAAAAGCAGGAGTCCTTGGAGTATTTAAACCTTTTTTTTTGTCAAACAGAAACACCATTTAACAAAAAATTTAACAAGAATCATAAAAATGTATCAAAACTATACCATTATTTAATTAGAAAAGCTTTTAGTTGCTTTTATAAATAAGGACACTATCGTTGTAATAAATCTTTTTGATGAATAGCAAAGTTTTACCAGAATTTTCATTTTTAAAAAATTTCAATTAGAAAAATTTATTTCTTAAATCTTTTACAATTCTGTATTAATTTCAGCTGTTTTGATAAGTGAAAACTTTATTTACTAATCATAAATAGAAATGCTTCATGCAAATCAAGCAATAACATTTTAAAAATAATTTTGAATTTTTTTTATTAGTGTATAAATGTGCCTTTTTTTTTCTTCTAAGTATGAGTGATTATACACGGCATTATCAGAAAATAAGAATGATGACTAGTAAATTTTATGCAAAAATTTCTAAAATTTAGATTACAGAGAATATTTTCCTAAGTTTTTTGACATTGAGTGCTTCAAAATGAAATAGCAAGTGCTAACATCATTTTTGTCAGTTATGTTTTACAAATTAAGTCTCTGTAAAACAACATTAGATCTGTTTTCATCTGTTAAATGCATAAACATGGCTACTATCTTGTTAAAAATAATGCATTTTTATGATATTTTAAATATAAAGTAAATATTTGTTTTGAATCAGTTTAACTGTATTTTAAATCAGCTAATATTCCTTAAAGTTTCAGAAAAGTACATTTAATTTTTGGAAGATTTTTTTAATAAAGAGAATTACATTTTGATGAAAGACAACTAAAAAGTACACTAATTGGCTAGTTTAGAAAAAAAAAAAGTTCCTTACAGTCAATCTAACTTAGTTTTTGAAATTCAGCAAAGTATTTTGCTTATTAGAAATATTAAATTTAATTTAATACCTTGAAATTAAAAGTAAAATAAAAGCTTCAAGAAAGTGTTTAATTTAAAAAAAAACAAAAAACAATTCAATTTTTCTTAGAAAAGTACATATATATAATCTTTAGTACATATATATAATCTTTAGTACATATATATAATCTTTAGTACATATATATAATCTTAGTAGCATTAAGAACAAATGGAGTAAAAATCTACAGTTTGTAGCATTTACTTTTATAAGTGCTCAATACAAAATAGAGCAATATATTACTATTGTAATAAAAAAACTTTCATGTTTCAGTACTATGAATTGTACTTTGTCAGGCCATGGTTGGTATCTGATGATAGGGATGATTCTTCTCGTAATTTAAAAACAATTTGTTACCATTTTTCAGACAGTTAAAAGCTAGTGGGGCATAAGAACAGAATTAAGAATGTTCTTGTGGGTAAGTCTCGATTAACCAATAGAAATGTCAAGTCTATGCTGAATGGGGAAATAAGGTTAGAGGGTGAAAGTGAGTTATTTTAATAGGTCATCCGCTTGGTGTTGTCATCATTAGGAACAGTTGATAGTGATTTGGGGATAATGTGTCATGCGTGTATTCAATTATGGTATTGTCTTTGTAAAAGTTCTCCAATGCCTCTCCACCCAGAAGTTTTGTAAAGGGGTTGTAATTAGAATTGTGGAATATATATATATATAGTTATGAAAAATCATTTACTGAAGTATTCATTATCTTTATCAGTAACATGATTTGTGTTAGGATATCTTCCAATAGGCAGTAGCATGCAGAGGTTTGGTAGCACCCAGGGTGAGGATTGTGACTGGTTTGCCTTACCCCAAACAAAATTACCACTGTATACTTAGTTTTTTGGGGGCGTGGTGTACTTAATGATGTGCGCTGTGGTGCATCGGATATCAGCTTGGAACGAGAAATCAGGGAGCAGAGTTCAAATTCCAGTTGCATTCCCTGCATTCACTTACACACAAATACCCTTGGGAAAGGTATTAATCCGTCCCTTCCTTCCTGTTAGGGGTTAAATAACAGAACAGATTGTGTTCTATAGCATTGGCTGGCAACCAGTCTACTGCGAGATAATCTTCTGCCCAGTCAGTCATGTTCTCTTTTGAGACATGATCACCCAAGTGTGTATCACGTATGGCACTTAACTGACTGACTGATACTTAATGAGCAGCCCAAATTCATCACCGTGTGTAAATGGGGTCTATCCCCACTGCCAGACAGCACTTTTTAGAGATATCTTTTTAAAACATGCTGGTGTCATTTGAACCCTATCTAAAAATTTTCTTCACAGGTATGGTCCAATTACTATCAGCCAAATATAAACATTTTAAAACTAAAATTAAAAACTATTTTATTCAATTTTATATCTAATTTTAATTGTATTTGCTAAATAAAAACAAAAATAATATACTTCATCGGAAATGCCACCTCCCCTTTCCTGATAACTGATTGGGGCCACTGCCCCATTTGCCCTCTTTGCATGGCACTGCCAATAGGACAAATTCTATTCATGAAAATTCATTTATTTTCTAAAGACATTAATGCTAAGTGAACATAAGCAAACTTGAAATTCAAACTTTTACAATTTTTGTTATATAACAAACTGAAAAAGAATAGTTGAAATTTCAGTGCCATAATTTATGTCATTGAGGTTTCATTTACTTTCTTTCTTTCATAGTTGAATTTTGGGACAAGGATAATATTGGATTATATGGAGATGACTAACTAGTTGTTTTCTGAAAAATGGTAATAAAAAAAAGAGAAGAAAAATGATATCATCAGATAAAAAGATTAATATTTTTTCAGTCAGGTTTTAATATCCAAATTGAAACTAATGTGAAAGAAATGAATTTAACCTTTATAATAGAGTTTGGCGTCCATTCAGAAAGCTGGGTATTATCCCAATTTATATAAAGACCTCATTTAGCCACTCACCAACTGTTTTCAAATAGCTTCCAAAGTCTGTAAATTGTGATTTGATTCCTAGGCAAAAGTGTGCAAGGGTGAAATGCAATTTGGTTTAATCTTTTACTCAACAAAGTTCTGGGTTCTGGGTATGAGAGTAAATTGCATCCGGCAGCAAGGCCTCTGAATGAGAGGTTGTGAGGAGCCTCTTAATTGCTGTTGTTCCCAGCTCCACCCTGACTCGGAGTGGTAGCACCTGTTAGAGTCCCAGTTATGGGCAAATAGTTAAACCCCCCCCCTGCAACCAGGGTTCAAAACACGATGAAAGTATAAAAAGAAGCTTTTATAGAAAAATGTACATTTTTGAAGGAAAAATATTACCAACAATACATTTTTGAAGAAAAAAATTGCCATAATACATTTTTGAATACAAAGCTAGAAGGCATCTTCATTTTTTTTTTTTTTTTTAAAAAATATCTTAAAAGCCCACATTTTTGGCATTAAATAACCCACAGAGGTTGATATGTTGTTAAACAACACTCAAACTCAACAAGGCTCTGAACATGGGGAGGATGTTTATCAAGGGATAATATGGCTCTGTTGTTGAAAAAGTACAGTTATTGAAGGTTCAGGGTCCCAGACTTAACTTTTTGCACCATTATTCTAGAACCATCCCATAAATGAACTTTAATCATTCTGAAAAATTTATAACTATCTCAAAATCAAAATGTTTTTTTAACTTTATCATTTATAGTTCTTAGTAGCCTAATGAAAACTGTTAAAATGTTTAAGAAATGAATTTAAAAAGCTGAGGTATTTAAATTTTAAAAATGAATAATAAAAACAAATTATTTAAATCACACTCTATTTCTTTTTCAAAACTTGGTTAAATAATCATAAATAATTTTACACAAAAATTTTATTTTCATTTGCAGATTTGCAGAGTAATTTCACATTTTTTTAAATCTTCCTTCATTCATATGAAGAATATTAGCATGTTCTAATTATTGACACTCAGAAATTGCTATCAAAAATTGTTCATTATAATTACATTCCCTATGTTATTAAATTTTCTGTTTATAATTTATGTTCTTTTTTGTATTTTCAATTTAGTGTTTGTGATTGGCAGGAAATGATTTAGTCAAGTTTTTTTTTTTAACTAAAAATTGATAGAGAAAAATTTATTGCTTTGTTTGTTTAAGCAAAATTAGTTCTTATTAATGTTTAAAGATCCTAATGTTTTTCACATTTAAAGTTAATGTCTAAATTTAAGTCCTTTAACTTTCAGTTTTCATTTGAGTTTCATACACTAGTTTAAAACAATTATTTATTGTGTGTATGTGTGTGTGTGTGCATTTTCTATTTATTTAAAAGCCGACCACTGTTGGTGAGCAGTAAGAATTTTTTAAATTTAATTTAGAATAAATATAATGAAATTAAAACAAAAATTTTGTATCGTTTCCAAAATTGTAATCTGTCCTTTTAATGTTCAGTTGTTGCAAGAATGATGAAACGTCATTAACCGCAATCTGTGCCCATAATGCTTATAAATTATAACTCATCATATAATTGTAGAAGTAAAGATTTTGCTTTTTGAAAGGTGACTGTTTGACACAATATGGCATGTAAATCTACCATGAAGGTGAACGGTGATGGACCTGATGAGGCATGTAAATCTACCATGAAGGTGAACGGTGATGGACCTGATGAGGCATGTAAATCTACCATGAAGGTGAACGGTGATGGACCTGATGAGGCATGTAAATCTACCATGAAGGTGAACGGTGATGGACCTGATGAGGCATGTAAATCTACCATGAAGGTGAACGGTGATGGACCTGATGAGGCATGTAAATTTACCATGAAGGTGAACGGTGATGGACCTGATGAGGCATGTAAATCTACCCTGAAGGTGAACGGTGATGGACCTGATATGGCATGTAAATCTACCCTGAAGGTGAACGGTGATGGACCTGATATGGCATGTAAATCTACCCTGAAGGTGAACGGTGATGGACCTGATGAGGCATGTAAATCTACCCTGAAGGTGAACGGTGATGGACCTGATGAGGCATGTAAATCTACCATGAAGGTGAACGGTGATGGACCTGATGAGGCATGTAAATCTACCATGAAGGTGAACGGTGATGGACCTGATGAGGCATGTAAATCTACCATGAAGGTGAACGGTGATGGACCTGATGAGGCATGTAAATCTACCATGAAGGTGAACGGTGATGGACCTGAGAGGACACTGAAGCTGTTCTGGGGACCTTAGAAGCAGAAATTTTACAATCATAAAACTTTCTTTTAGAGAAGTTATGATAAAAACCACTCAGCAGAGTTGAAAATCATGCAGGAATAGGCCAAAAAAAATCATGCAGGAATAGGAAAAATATAGACAAACATCTAAAGTGGATTTCTAGAAGTGGTTTGTTTGTGCAGAAGATTCCTAAAAATACAATTTGTGCTTGAACGAACTAAGCAGTGACACATATCTAGAAACCAGAGAAGGCTGCTATCATGATTGTGATTTTCCACCAGGGACAAGAACCACCTTAACTGGGTATGCTGTCATTTCTGGTGCTACATTAAGTACATCCTTGAAGCTGAGGGCAGTTTTATTGAATAATCCTTTTTTTTTTTTTTGTTGTTGTTGAATAGAGGAATATTTTTTTTCTTATTGCATATTTTTCTTTATATTATAATTTGTTCTCAATTATCAGATTCACACTGGATATTTTGCTCACAGTCCTATTACACGACAACCAATAATAATTCAGTCTTGACACCTTTGAAGAGCTCTATAATTTTACTGCCTAAAACCTCGCTCTTTACCAATAATATTTCAGTCATTTTACACAATCAGATTTTACAATTCAATGTTTCCACAATAGAATTTTCATTAACCAAATGATGTTGCTAAAATTGTCAGAATATATCTATATGAGCAGTATATTGCATAAGGTTTAGTTTATGATAGTTTACTTTTCATAAAATATTGGTAAGTTGTTTTGAGTGTTTTAGTTTTTATTGTGAAACAAATTTTGATTTATAAATAAACCCAAAAGATGTGGGCTATCAAAAAATATATTTCATTAACATAATATCCCATATACCTGAATAAATTATTTTATTTTCCATGTTAAAAGAATCTCCTTAGCATTCTATAACCTTCATCAACAGTTTTTCTTCAAGGGGGAAATTTTTTCTTCAAAACTGTTTTTCATCCTCACTTACAATTCTTTTAATGATGTTCTATGTGTTTCTATTGTTTTGTTTTCAAGTTGAAAATAAATACAGAAATTCTTTTAGAATCTACTGATTTTTTTTTCTTTTATTGGATCTTTGTTTTTCTGTATTTGTTATCAGTTAGCTGTTGATTTCTGGATATCTTAGATGCAATCTCATTATCCAGCAACTAGCAGTCATTAATATACAATCTTTTTATAGAATCAGGTTGGTTGGTTGTTTTGTTTTTATGGCAAATCAACCTCGGCAGGTCATTTATTGCCAACTAAACTTTATTTAATTGCTGGTAATATCTTTTTCTTTCAGCAATTTATTGTTGTTTTTTATATAAGTTTTGTGTCTAGTAATACTTTTTGAGTATCAAGATTCATTGGGATTTGTTTTATAAGGGCAGGGTCCCCAAGTCCTACCCTGTTATTTAACCCATAACTGGAGGGAAGGGATGGATTAATACCTTTCCCAAGGGTACCAGTGCTTAAGTGAATGCATGGTATTCAACTGGAATTCGAACACGGCTCACTGATTTCTCTTTCCGAGCCGATATCCACTGCACCACAACACACATCCGTCACTATACGCTTACAGCACCTGGTATTCCCAAGCAATCACCCATCTAAGTACTGATCAGGCTCAACGTTGCTTAACTTTGGTGATCGAGTGAGAACCGGTGTATTCAATGTGATAGGCCGTAAGTCCTATAGAATCAGATTTTATTATCCAAGTCAATAGTTTCACAGTAGGTTTTGTATTAACCAACAGATGCTAGAAAAATATTCTGAAAGCGGTACTGTCAGCAATATATTGTGTGAGTTTTAACTTAAAATCTGTCTTATTTTAAAATATTGATAATTTGTTTTGGCTGTGTCAGATTTGATTATGTAACATAAGTTTTTTTTTTCTTTCTTATAAATAAATTAAAAAGACTAACTTCAAATAACACGTATTCTATTCATCTTGAGAATTATTATTATTACATATGTTGCTCTTTGTTATTATTTCCCTTTCATTGCCTGTCAGCCATTCATTTTTTTTTCTTAAATTTTCTATTTCGACTGTTATAGTCGTTTTTATTGCTTACCAGAAATCTTTCTTGAATAGGTTACCATTCTCATATCTGTTTTATTTTTTTTAGGGATGGCCCACAATTATATTTCATTGAATTAATATTTGGAGAGTTTTGAGGCCATTGCATTAATCTGGAAATTTTTTTGGTAAGGTAGGCAATAGACAGTTTTACAGGAATCTTGCTTTTCATGAATATATTCTTTAGCTTAAAGTTTCTTGTGCAAGGATTTAGAATAATTCTTTGTGTTTATCTTGAAGCTGTCACCTTTTAAAAACTCAATAATGTCACAGCCTACAATACTAGCTTAAGAATGTCTCGGTCTCCTGTTTTTCAAGATCTTGGTTGATCTTTGGCAAATAATAAAAACTGCTGCAAGTAATTTTAAATTAGAAATGTTAACAAAACAAAAGGTTAAATAACTGGTGAATAACAAAGAGTTCATATTAACATCTGAAAGAATATATTAAAGCCCTTCAGATATTGTAATAATCAAATTTTTTTTAACTTCTCAATAAAATCAAGATTTGAAAAATTAATTGGTGGGTGGGTTGTTCTTTAAATCTGATAAATCCCTCATTTTGTAAAGAAGCAGTGAGGAAGACAAAGAGCAATGTCTGTTAGTATAATCACTAGATATTTCTTTTTGAACAAAAATACAAAACATGTGGCACAAGGCTAAAAATGGGGATTGGGGAAGGCTGGTCTTCATCTGTCTTAATACTCCTGCACAAGTAAGAAACCTGGTATGGCGGACAGACGTAATCTCGCTGCTGACCTAGAACGGGATCTACACTCTGTGGTGAATTGGGGCAAGAAGTGGCTTGTCAACTTCAATGCGTCCAAGACCAAGCTGTTGTCTGTCAACCATCACAGGCAACCTCTCCTGCCTCACATAAGTGTGGACCAAGGGATTCTCCCTGAGTGCAATACACTGCACCTTCTCGGCCTTACCCTCTCTTCTGATCTCAAGTGGAACCGCTACATCGAATCCATAGCTAAATCCACTGCTAAGAAGGTTGGATCACTGTGTCGATCCAGGATGTTCTTTCCGCCTGAATCCATCCTGCATATATACAAGTCTACCATTTGACCCTGCATGGAGTACTGCTGCCATTTATGGTCAGGCGCCCCTGCCGCTCACCTCAGTGTTCTTGACAGGCTCCAAAGGAGAGTTAGTAACGTAATAGGTGCTGACCTGGCGGCTCGACTACAGCCACTTCCCCACCGACGAGATGTGGCCTCCTTTTGTCTGTTCTATAAATACTTTCATGGCTTCTGCTCGGACGAACTTAAGTCACTGGTGCCTCCTCAACAGGTGTTTACTCATGCAACCAGAATGGCAACTGGGTCCCACCCATTCACAGTTAGGTTAGCCAAATGCAGATGACAATTCTATTCCTGCAGCTTCTTCTCTCGCACTTCACGCCTGTGGAACTCGCTCCCATATTCTTGCTTTCCTGACGGCTATAACCTCCAGAAATTTAAATGCAATGTCAATACTCATCTACTAACCACTTGACTCTAGCCCTTCCCTCACCCCGTATATCCTTCCCTTTCTCTCCCCCCTTGCAACTGTCATCACACCTGCATTTTCATCTTTCTATTGCTTCTTTTTAATTGGTTTGTAATCCTCTTCTCCCTCCTCTAATTAATTTTCTTTCAGTTATGTAGCCCCCTGCACATCAGTAGCATTTACGCCTTGCCCAGGGTGAAATGATTAAAAAAAAAAAATTAACTTATTTGCTGACCCAAGCAAACTATATGATTTTCCTTGCACTAAGACATCACATTCTTACCATTCCTACTACAAACACCATAATGCCTGAAAGACTCTGTGGAAATCTAATTAATTCTATGTGTACAATTTGTCTGTTGGGAATAACAAATCTTAAATTGAAAACTCTTATGAATATTTATACAATGGTAAATACTATTTACAAAAACTAAACAAAAATTTTATTAGTAATAAAAATCCACCACAATTTTTAATCATGACAGAAACATCAGTTATCTGGGCAAAATCTTGGTGGGGTGTGCAAAAAAAATCAGTCATTCATTCAACCATACACACAATCACACACCCATCCAAACAGAACAAATACGGAATAAACACACTTGAACATGAAAACTGCTCCGCATCTACCAGGGAACTAACATTTCTAGTCACCTAATGAGGAAGCAGGTAGGGAATTACACTAAAGAAAATGGGGACAAAAAATAAGTGGGGCCAATGACCATACATACACTAGCTAAACATGGCGAAACAAAAAGAAAAACAAACCTAAACTATCCTACTTTTGTGTGGGGTTGACGATGTTTAATACAGGATCCCCAATATCCTAATGCCTAAGTGGCATCAAAATGCCACTCCAAGTCAGTTTCTTTCACTTGATAGATGCACACAAGACTCATCCAATATTTTGCTCAATTCTGATGGAGGAAGTCGTTGCCTTTCTGTCCTGATCTTGACTTTAAGCTGATGCTTAAAGAACAAGATAAGCGGGGAAGAGGAAAACTTCTCATCCCTATAGAATTCCTTCTGTCGTGTCATCCATATCACAACTTGCATAACACCTAGTAAGCATATGAACACATAATGCTCAGTCATAGTCAGCGACGGCATCACCTTGCTACAAACAGAAGCGACCTCAAGGACAAAGAACTTTCTGCAAACCATGAAATCTTCAAGCCACTTGCACAATGGTACTACGACCTTGCAGTGGGAGAAGGTGTGAGACAGCCTCGACTACCGACTCACTGCAGTAAACACAGTTGGACGAACTACCTAAACCTGCTGAAGAAAGCTTCTTGGCAAACCAGAACACATATTTCTGCCCTTCCCTTTAAAAAAAGATTTCTGAGACCACAATTTGTGTCTTCTCGAAGTGTAGTTCGTAGACGAATTAATCACCACTTGGATCTGTTCTCCCAGCTGCTCCTTGTAGAAGCTGGAACACTGCTTCACTAGGGACTCCGTTTCCTGCGCACTGTAAGCAAAACGCTGTCTCCCAAACACCGGTGTAGCCTTCTCGAGTCTTCAACGACGAAGTGCCTCCGAAACAGAAGTGGGCTCTTTTTATGTGTTTTTTGGTCTCGTAATTTCTCACTCTTGAAGAGCCTCGCTTTCACCAATGACGTATGCGCCGTGTCATTCCAAAAACTGCCTTGCATGAGCTCACCTCGCTGTTCCATTACGTCTATGAACGCACGTGCAGACAAACCACCTTCTCTTGCTTCGGTGAGGTAAGTCTCCACCACACAGATGACCGGTGGCTTCAGCCTTCTCTTTTACTTCTGACCAATTCATTTCCAACTGGAGATCAAGACTGAACCAGATGCCAAGTCTCTTGACCTGTCCATCCAGAGGAAAGGCCTGAGAAGAGAAACTCTTCTCCACTCTTTCAACTGCAAGCTAATAGACTTATCGTGGTTGACCTTGGCCCCTGTCACCATCTCATGCCTCTGGTTTCTTTGCTGAATTCATCAATCTTGGCACTGCTCAATGCAAGAGCCAAAACGTTGTCAGCATAGGCAGAATATCTGGCCGAGTTGGTAGCACCAGGTAAGAAGGTTCTGCGTAGGACCGGATTCACTTTCAATTTGCGAAGGAAAGATTTCAACATGAAGCAGAACCTTGATCAATAGAGCAAGTCAATGAAGTTCACTTCTACTGGCGCATCAGGGGGGGGATGCATACAGAAGTCTGATCTAAGTGTGAAAGTGTGGCCCAAAACCGACTGCTGAAAGGACAGATTCTAGAAAAAGATGGTCAACCCTATTGAATGCCTTGGACTGATCTAAACTGAGCAGCATGTCTTCAGTGTCGACTTTCTCGATGATCAAGCATACTAAATGAAAGTTGTCCTGAATAGTCCTACCCTTCATAGCACAAGTCTGCTCTGGGTCAATCAGACTAGAGAGGACAGCCTGCAAACGGCTGGCTAAGAACTTGGCTAAAATCTTCAACTCTGTATTTAAAATCGTCAAAGATCTGAAGTTATCTATCCTATCCCCACCGTCCTTGTTTTTGCACAGCAACTTGATCACACTCCTGGTAAAGTGTTGGGGTATAGACTCCTGCTTCATCCAGTTGTTGAAAATCAGTGCCAGCAAAAAAAACAAGAATGGGCGGCTTCCTCAAGAACAGTTCGTAAGAAACTCCATTTAATCCCAGAGTTTTGTGTTGGCCAACCAGCTTCAGTACATCACAGATCTCAGACTCTGTCATGGGAACCTCGCACACAGCTTCTCACCCACATCAAGGTGGGGGAAGTTGGCCAAATAGGCATTGAACTGAGTAGTGCTCAGACCAGGCTCCCTGGTGAACAGTTTCTGAAAGTAGTCACGAAAAGCTTCAACTATACCTGTGTTTGTAGTCATGGTCTGTTTATCTGGCAATGTGACATACACAATATGCCTTTTGCCAGCATTTCTCACTTCCTCTGCACCCTTTTCAGCAGCCATATTTGTTGCCTCAGAAGAAATTTTTTTACCTAGCCTTAACTATGAGAGCTTGATCCTTCTTGACAAGTAAGGAGGCATGCTTCACCCTAGCTATGGCTACGTCCACACTAACATGGGATTCAATGTCCTGGCTATGATGGTAAATTGCATCCAGCTGCAAGGTTTCTGATTGTAAGGTTGTGAGAAGCATGGAGCCACATCTTAATTGGTGTTGTTCCCAGGTCCATCTTGACCTGGAATGTTAGCACCTTGTTAGGGTCCCAGCTATGGGTGAATAGTTAACCCCCCTCCATTGGGGTCAAAACACTATGAAAGTATAAAAATACACTTTTCTAGAAATATATACATAAAAATAGACTTTGTGGAAAACAGACATTTTTTTAAGGAAAAAAATTATTACCAGAAATACATTTTTCAATACAAAACTAGAAGATATCTTCAGTTTTCTAAAATAAAAAAAAATTTCCATCAAAATCTGACTAAATCAACCTTCTCACTATAACTAAACATTAAAAAAATACGTTAAAACCCTACCTTTTTGGCATTAAATAACCCACAGAGATTGATATTAACTTAAACAAAACTCAAGCTCAAAACAGGATTTTAATCACCTGATCAACTTTTGTTTCTACTACCGTTTGTGTTGCTAACCTAGATAGATTAAATCAATGGCTATATTCTGCAGCAAACAATCTAATTTTAGATTTTAAAGACTCCTCCTCCCCACTTATTCCTAACCACAGCTCCCATCAATTCCTGCTGTATCATTAGTAGCAAATGGTTCTGGAAATCTTGCTCATCAAATAATGAACACTTCAATTTCCAGTAGTCAGCCAGTTTAACCTTAAACTTCCCTAAGTTTGCACAAACCCAAATGAGCCCATGATCTGAGTAAACTATACAATGGAAACTTGTACAACGTTAGAGCCCTATGTCGACTTTCTTTAACTAAAACTCTGTCAATGTAGCTAGAATGCACCACTGAAGCCAAGTTGCCCCTATTAGTCAAAGTCTACTATAAATCCTGAGAGTGCTCATTTCGGTACTTATAGACAAGATCAAACTTGTTGATAAAGTCCCAAAACAACTTTGCATCTAGGTTGTTAGTACCAAACCTTTCCCCTATGCAATCTATATCAGGATCAAGGACAACATTCCAATCACCTGCTAAAACTAACCTATGAGATGTCGTAAAAAATAGCTTGATTTGTCAAAGCAAAGCAGGTCACTCCACATGGTCATTGGGCGTATAAACCCAATTGAGATTAAGAGACTTATCTTTTATAGTAACATCCAGCATGCAAAGTCTGCCCACTGAATCTGTGAAGACAAAAGCACACGCTGCATCCAAAGACTTTCTCACTAGCCAGGAAACACCTTTTGTGCGTCCATCAAAACATACTGAATAGGGGGGTGAACTTATTAGACAGTATATATTCACAGTCATGAGTTGAAAAACAGATCTCCTGTATATAACATACATCTGAACTGAGGCACTGAAGATCGTAGTCGAGGCACACTCTGGCCATTTATATGAGCCAACCAGAGAGCCATTATCAGTCCGATTAGAGCTGGGAATTTGTACCAAACATATCTGGGAACAGGACACCATTGATCCGGTGCTCATCTCACTTTTGATGGAGCCATCAAGGGACAGCCTGCAAATGACTAAGAGGAATGTTAATTTCAGAGCTCTTTACACTGAGGGGGAATTTCTCAGATCTTCCACATCCTTTTCCATTGATTTTTTTTTTTTTTGAGGACCCTAGAAGTTATGCCTGGATTCATAATCGGAGGCCACAATTTAAATAACCTAAGGTACGCAGATGTTACAGTGCTGATAGCAGACATAGAAAGGAAGCTACAAGACCTCCTACAGAAGGTAGCAGAAGAAAGTAACAAGAAAAGACTAGAAATAAACTGCACGAAAACCAAATGCATGGTCATCAGTAAAAAGGGTAGCCCAAAATGCCAAATACAAGTCGGGGCTACCAGAATCAAGCAGGTACAAAAATTTAAATATCTGGGTAGCCTTATAACAGAAGACGGAAAGTGCTACACAGAGATCCGAAGGCGAATTGGCATGGCGAAGAAAGCATTCCAGAAGTTGAGTAAAGTATTAAGAAATAGGACAATTTCGCTAGAAACTAGGAAGAGAGTACTGGATTACTATGTGCTGTCTGTCCTTCAATATGGCGGTGAATGCTGATCAATATCATCAAAGATGAAGGAAAAACTTGAAGCAACTGAAATGTGGTTCTACAGAAGGATGCTGCGAATATCATGGATCGAGCATGTGAGCAATGATGAGGTCTTGGAAATGATGGAAACAAAAAGGAAATTAATACTGAGCATCAGGAAGCGACAGCCGAAGTTCCTGGGACATGCAATGAGGAAGGAGGACTTGGAGAATCTGATACTAGCAGGCCAGATAGAGAGAAAAAGAGACAGGGGAAAGCAATGGATAATGTAGTTGAAGGACCTAGTCAGGTGGATGACAGAATGAGGATTGCATGGTGTAACAGAAGGCGTGCTCAGAGCCACCTGGGATAGGGAAAAGTGAAAGGCGATCATGGCCTTATGTCCTGAAGGGACAAGGCACACAGAAGAAAATGCTTTCAATTCTTCTTTTCCTTCTTGCTGGTATCTGAGGAGAGGCTCCGCTGTCTTGTAGATGATTCTATTTTTCTTGGTGAGTTGACCTATAGAGGTGACAGATTTTGGAATTGTTTTAGGAGTTGTATGCATAGGTTGTGATTTCAAAAGGCTGGTTATTTTAAGTGGTGATACCGATAGAGATTTTGTGTATAGAGGTGGAGCTATAATATGTCTTTTAAGGGATGACTGTGCTGTGGAAGAAGGTCGTGTTGCTGACGGTTGTTGAGATATTCTAGTCTTTAAAGCTTCCTTTAGCTGAATTAGTTTTTCCTTTTTTTCAAAACTGGTTTTGTATTTGTGCTGCATCTCTCTTAGTTTATTTGTGTAGCTGACTGGGTCATTGCCCTTGGAATTAGTGTAAAGTTTTGGACTGCCTGTGTCCTTAGCAGTTGGTGCTTTCAGGGACTGAGGTCCCACTGTTTGGCACTTCTCTTTAGTCTTACCAACAACCAGCCATTCTCCCTCTTCCTTCTTGGTGGCTGGTGAAGGCTCTTTGGAAAATAGAGGCTGAATTTTAGATCCAACTGGGTGTTTGATGGTATCGGTCCTAGTTGTTGACATGTCCACTACAGGTGAAATGGAATTAATACTCAACTGGAGGGGGATTTGGGTTGGCAGGGGCCAGAACTCTAGAGGCCTTCTTCTCTGGGAATGGAAGAGGACAGGTGACCAGTCTGCTCACACTTCCAACAAGTTGGTTTATGGCCAGATGCAATAGCCGGCATTTTCTGGCCCTCCATGTCTAGACAGAGATGGAGATGAAGGCATTCTGGTCTATCATAATTCCGAAACTCCACCAGCCCCACTCAGGTCAACAGAGAAACAATGAGAATCTGGCTGAACTTTATCAAATATGCAGCTAAGTGCTCCCCTAAGATCTGAGGAGGAACCTCATATACTGTCACTTGGTCCTTCTCCTTCTTTCATATTCAGTCCTTATTACATAATGTCACAGCTGCAGGCATCTTCACAGTCAGCCGGCATTGAGAACAGTATATTTCATGTAAAGTACCCTCTCCTTTTAATCACAGAGATGTCAAAGACTTGATCACTTTTTTTTTTTTGTGGTATGACAAATTTTGTGAGTGCGCTTGTCAATCATAAAGGCTGACACAATTTTTTTCTCAACCTTCTGTAATTCTTGGGGGTCTACCAAAAGTTCATTTTCTTTGATAAGTGCGTAACCTTTGGCTCTCTCCAAAAATTCCATAATGTTGATTATGCACTTTGGTGGGGACTTCCAGCAAGAGGGATTGTCATTACTGCATATGTTGGTCTGGTTCTGGTTCATGTCCTGGATTTTGGTCAAATCTCAGTTTTGGCCATTATCGGTTACCATAACTTTTTCTAATGGTCTTTCTTTGTTGGGTTTTTGTTGGCGGGTCTTTTTTTTTTTTTTTAACCAAACAGGTTCTTCTTTATATCAGACCGACTTTTGTCAGCCATATTTAATTTCTTCTTTGTACTTTTTATATGTATTTTTATAGGTACGCAAGAAAAGTTGTTTGTGTGGTGGGTTAAAGAAATAATAACAATGATTAAATGAAAAAAGGTAAGCACTAAGTGAGAACAAATAAATTAATGACATAAAAAATCTTGACAGTGTATGAATGTTAGCAATTAAACAAAAAGGATTTAATGATAAAAACAATTGGATTTACCAGTAATGAAAGATTTAACAAAAAGAAAACGGACATGGAATTTTACTTTTTAAAAAAATGACACACTTAAATAAGTAACTAAAACAGAAATGGTAAAGACTGAAAAATTTACAAAAAAAAAAGCATGTGTGAAAAATAAAGGTTTGCCTAAAAAGGTAAACAGAAATAAAACTAACTGCTGAAAAATATTAGGCTGCAAAACAAAAGAACATTAAATAGAGGCTTAAAAAATAGGATCATGAAATACAAAAAATATATAAAAATTAGTCTAAAATGGCAGAAATTAAAAATTAACCTCGTTAAGGCAAAAAAACTAAAAACACTAAATAGAAAATGAAATACAAAAGAAAGGCTTGTAAAACTACACTTAAAACAAAATACAAAACTTGCCTAAAAGGCTACTTTCAGTAAATGAAAGATATGGGGGGGGGGTGGAAGTGCTGAAAAAAATTCCACACAAAATAAATTCAAATATAACCAGGTATTAATCACTGAAAATTAAAATAAAATAAAACGCACTAGTCTTTAAAGACTTAAACTATTATGGTGGCCAAAGCCAGTCAGATACTGAAATAAAAATGAAAAAAGAAAGTGAGTGAATAAAATGTTAATAAAAAGAAATTTATACAGTTCAAAAAATCTTTTTCAAAACAATAATGTTGAACAATGTTTAGAGAGAACAATAATAAGCCAAGTAAAGTCAAAACTGGTCAGTATCATCATTCTCCTCTACCCCAATAGTGACCACATATTTAAGAGGATAAGAACAACCCATTATTGTATATATGTAGGTATGCAACAGTTATGTAAAAGTGGGCAAAATATCAAATACACCAATCATAGATACCTTTCTTTGTTTGTATGATAGAAAGATTTTTTTGAAGTGGTGCCAGAGATGTAATCTGCACTGGAATTTGCTTTGTACTCATGATCAAAACTGGGAAAATTCGAAGGCTTTGAGACATCATATTGAAATGCCACTACCTGTATGATCACTGCTACATTGTCATTACTGCATTAAAAGGTAAACAGAAATAAAACTGCTAAAAAATATTAGGCTGCAAAACAAAAGGACATTAAATAGAGGCTTAAAAAATAGGATTATGAAACACAAAAAATAAATAAAAATTAAAAAGTCTAAAATGGCAGAAATTAAAAATTAACCTTGTTAAAGCAAAAAAATTAAAAACATGAAATAGAAAATGAAATACGAAAGAAAGGCTTGTAAAACTACACTTAAAACAAAATACAAAACTAGCAGAAGAGGATAACAAATGAAGCAGAATGATTGAAAGACAAAAATGTAGAAATAGTTAAAAAAAAAAAAATGTCATATGCCAAAAATAAATATGATTTTAAAATTTAAAAAACATTTATAAATAGTTATAAATAATTGTGATATTTTGCGTTATATCTGATATTAAGAATGTAGTAATTAGGGTTTGCGAATTGGAGGAGAGAGTTATCAGTGATAATGTTCACACTTCAAATCTGTGGTTATCGCCCTTAAACTCTCTCTCTGTTTTTTTTATTTTTCAAATGTACTTTTAATATGGAATTTGGCGAGTTGTTAGCAAATTTTCATTGCAAAAATGTGGCCCAGAGCAAAAAGTTTGGGAACCACTTGCCTACACTGTATAATTACTTAGCTAGTTACACTACAAATGATAATAATGATTTAAAACTCCATGTTATTTAAACTGCTTCTATAACCAGAAGTAAGGTGGGATGTGTGGTTGGTGTTATAGATAATAGGTTCGAATTGTTAATCAGAGAGCTGAGTTCCAATTTTCATTTGGTTCGTTATATTAATTTATATTAATTTACACATAAATACTCTTGGGATCTGCGTTGTGGTGCAGTGGATATCAACTCGGAACGACAAATCGGTGTTCAAATTCCAGTTGAATTCCTTGCATTCACTTACGCACAAATACTTTTGGGAAAGGTATTAATCCGTCTCTTCCCTCCAATTATGGGTTAATAATAGGACAGATTGGGTTCTATAGCCTTCGCTGGCAACCAGTCTACCGCAGAAAACAATGGCAACCTACTGGGGGATAATCTTCTGTCCAGTCAGTCCTGTCTCTTTTGAGGCATGATCGCCCAAAGCATGTATCACGTATGGCACTTAACTGACTGACTCTTGGGAAAGGTATGAATCTACTTCTGACCCCAGACTATAGGTTAATTAATAAGACTAAACCTTTATCAACAAGGTCATCAAGCACTTAGATAAGAACTACCTTTTTAGCAATGAGCTAATGACAAACACACCTCAAAGACCATAACATTAGATATTCAAAGGCCTTTGACAAGGTGTGACACAGAAGTTTGCTACTAAAGCTTTCCAGCTATGGAATCACTGGACTGATTTTCTTAATTATGCCACGGTGTATCGGGGCCGTGGCCTGTTGTCCCTTTCGTCAGGATTGATCCTGGTCTGAGAACAAGCCATCAGCCCACACTTGTCGGTTGTTGATGGCATTGACACAGCAGCTGGTTTTGGGTTGACCTCTTCAATTGTAATCTCTCTTACTCGTGTTGTGATTTTGATCTTGAGAGAGTTAGACTGAATTATCAATGGGGTATCTCAGCCAAGCTAAACCAAGTTGGATGCATGCACACGATTGTGGAAATAAAACGGCACCAATTTTGGAAATAAAATGGACAACGACTGAATAAATCATTAGATGGTATTTATATACAAAAAATTATTTTAAAAATAATTACAATTCTTCTTTTTCTCAACCCATTCCTAATAATTGGTGACGGAATGTTTAAATTTTGGCTAGTTTCTCTAAGATGGGTCAGACTTGGTAATTAGATAACTGGTAAATTCAAGTATTATTTGTACTTTGCGAAAATTTGTACTTTGCGAAAATGTTCATCGGGGTTTTCTCTTATCATCATCAAATTGGCACAAGGATATTGTCGGAGTTTCTCAGAATTTTTCTTCAGCAGATAACTTTTGTTATTATTGCTTCAAACTTCACTTGGCAACTTCAGTGGCGACTTCAAACTCCAGGCAGTGCTGGAATGGGAACTCAAACTCATTTCATCTTCGAATGGGAACTGTCTTTAGCCCCTGTGGGCTCTTGTATTTATGGGTGTCCCGTTTTAATGGTGTGGTGAGGATGCATAAGGGGTTTTATGTAAATATCTTAAAATTCAACCCGTCCACTTTCTCTATTTC
The DNA here is from genome assembly GCA_037127315.1 of Ascarosepion bandense. Taxonomy (NCBI): domain Eukaryota; kingdom Metazoa; phylum Mollusca; class Cephalopoda; order Sepiida; family Sepiidae; genus Ascarosepion; species Ascarosepion bandense. The sequence continues at coordinate 581,345 of JBBBDQ010000547.1, forward strand.
ACACTTCTAATTCTGGAAGATTCTCCCTTTTCTTGGGAGGAGCTATTACATGATGTCAACCTCTCAGACGTCTTACTTTTCTTTATCTTTATGTCACACTTCCAATTCTGGAGATTCCCTCTCCTAGGAGCTTTACATGATGTCAATCTCTCTCCAGGAAATTTAGAATGATAGTTTTCCCAACCATTAAAAATTTGGTTTTTCCCTTCTCTCAACAAGATCAATTTAACCATTGCCCTCTAATTATGTCAGCTATATTTCGTCGAATTTCCATCTGGGGAAATAGGAATAAAAATCTTTTTCTTTAACCATTTTTGTTTATGCCTTTCAACAAGGCAGCTTTGACATTTTGACCTCTTAATCATGTCAACTGTGTTTCGCCAAGTTCCACCTAAGAATTTATGAACTAAGAAAGAAAAATAACATTTCTCTTTCCAATTCTTTACACTCACACGCAATGTTAGTCTGTTTCACTTCTTTCAAGAAGGCTGCTTGACATTTGACCTCCAATAGCCCAGCTATGTTTCGCTGGGTAATAATTATATTGTGCGATTCTAGTCATTTCTATTTTTAACTAGTTTGCAATCTTGGGAAAATGAATCTCTTTCCGACAAAAAATACATCATGTCTTTAAACTTTTCTCGTCCGAATAAAATAAAATTGTTCTCTAATGTTATATATTGTCATAATTATAAAATCCTTTCTAACAGGTAGGAGCCAGTCTTTCAGGGGTCAACATAGAGGTCAATTCTCAGACTCTCTCCATTGATTTTATATAAATGATCTGCCTGAAAATACACTGGCTTGTTACTGTTATAACTTGTTTTCTAGCAGTTGTAACATGAAGTTTTCTGCTTTTGTATTATAGTATGCTAATGATAAGTCTGATGTTAGTATTTGTTTTATTTCTTCAAATGCCTTCTGACACTTACCAGTCTAGTTCCACTTTGACATTTTTTTTAAGCAAATTGTTCTGTGGAGCTCTCAAATTCTGCATATTATGTACATAAATTTGATGATAGTTTTCTAGTCCCAGAAATGCTTGTAACCTAGTAATGTTTGTTGGGAGGCATAGTCTTAATCGCACTTGACTTGATGGATCTGGTTGACAATCATTTTGGTCAATGATTTGTCCTAGGTACTTAATTTTATGCAAAAATAATTTGCATTTTTTCTCACTGAGTTTGAACCTGTACTGTAGTAGTTTTCAAAAACTGTTTTCAACTGTCTGATATGTTGTTCCTTAGATACTCTTTTAATTGATATATCATCCAGATAAGCAACTGCGAAATCACAATCTGCAAGCATGGTATTCATAGCTTGTTGAAATATAGCTGGAGCCACTTTTATGCCTAAAGGAAGTTGATTGAACTTATACAGTTCCTTGTACATATTTATAGTTGGTAACTTGGAACATGCACAAGGGATTTGTAAATACGTTTCAGAAAGATCCAGCTTCAAAAAAGACTTTCCTCTGTTTAACTTCCCCAAAATTTTATCTGGACTTGATAATGTGTAGTTATGAGGTTCTAAACACTTGTTTAACCCTGTCAAAAAATCAACATGTGCACACATTTGTTTTCTTTACATACACTGCTGTTACTGTCCATTTTGAATGATTAATCTTTTCGTTTACACCTATTTTTTTCAACTCTAATTCTTCATTGACTTAGTCTAATGCTGTGAACGATTCACTACTTTTCAATTTAAATACTGGCTTAGACTCATTTTCACTTGAAATTTCACTTTAAATTTGGAACACTGACCCAACTCATCCAACAGAACATCCGAAAAACATTTTTTTCAATTCTTCCTTTTTTATTCCGTTATTTTTATTTATTTATTTTTTTTTAAACTGGTCGCTTGTCCACTTAGATTATAAGTAAATCCCTCAGCTAAAATACTTCCATCCAGTCAGTACCGAATAAGTTTGTAGCATTTGTTAACACATAAGCCTTAGCTTTTTTATGTAGTTGTTATGGAATGAGACATTACAAGTCATTTTGCCAATAAAAATAATTGATCACCTAAAACACTACTCGCTACTTTGGAAGTCCTTCTTAATATAGGCTTTTGAATTTCTTTTCATTAATTACTGAGACTTCACTACCAATGTATAGTATCATTTTTACATCCACATTATAATTTTTAACATTCACCAATTTTCTTTTGTTTTCTGTGATTATTATGAATTTTATTTATTTATTTATTTTAATATACACTGCTGATGCTGTTGATTTACAATGTATAATCTTTTTCAAATACACCTATTTTTCAAGTCTGCCTAATTCTTTATTAACTTGATCTAGTGCTACGAATGGTACGCTCCATTTCGGCTTGAATAGCTGAAATTTCGTTTTGAATTTGGAACACCGACCCAACTGATCCCGGAAAACATTTGTTCAATTCTTCCTTTAGATTTTTCTCTGTTCTTTTTTTTTCTTTTAAATTGGTCGCTTTTTCATTTATGTTTTAGCAATAAACGTTTATAGGTAAATGCCATAGCTCAAATAATTTAATCCAGTCAGTACCGAGTAAGTTTGTAGCATTTGTTAACACATAAGCCTTAGCTTTTTTATGTAGTTGTTATGGAATGAGACATGACAAGTCATTTTGCCAATAAAAAAATTTCTTATCTGAGACTTTCGAAGTCCTTCTTAATAGAGATTTTCCGTTTGCTTTCCATGTGTCTCTTTTTTTTTTTTTTTTTTAAAAATCATTTTGCCCCAAGCAAAGCAGTTTCACTGGTGCACAGAGGGTTACATAGAAGGAAAGTGATGAGGAAGATGGACAGGGTACAGGAGGTGTCAGAAAGTGGGTAAGAGAAGGATGAGAATACTGGTGTGATGAGAGTGGAGTGGACGGAGAAAAGAGCATGAGAGAAAGGTGCAAGTCAGTGAGATAAAAGATGACTATTGACCTTACATTTAAATTCTTGAAGATTGTAGCTGTTGGGGAAACAAGTATACAGAAGGGAATTCCACGGGTGGGAAGTGCAAGAAAAGAAGCTAGTAGAGTAAAAGAAGTTGCAGTTATATTTTATTGGTTTCACTGTAAAAGGGTGGGACCTAGTTGCTAATCTAGTAGCTCAAGTAAATTTATACATAGGGGGCACCAGTGAGCTAAGTTCATTGGGACAGAAACCATGAAGGTATTTGTAGAAGAGACATAGGGAAGCCACATTATACCGGTAAGAAAGTGACTGCATCTGAGCTGCCAAATCTGGATTGATCACATTACAGATTCTCTGCTGGATTTTGTCAAGGACCCCAAGGTGTATAGCAGGGGCACCTGATCAGATATGGCAGCAGTATTCAATACACGGGCAGCTGGTAGATTTATATATGTGCAGGATAGATTCAGACAGGAAAAACTTGCTGGCCCTTCAAAGTGAACCACCCTTTTTAGTAGTGGATTAGTGGATTTGATGTAGTCATTTCACTTGAGGTCTGTTGTGAGAGTTAACCCAAGGAGGTGCAGTGTTTTGATTTCAGGGAGACTAGCTTGATCCATGCTAAAAGGGGGTAGGAGTGATTGACTGTAATGGTTAATAGATAGCAGCTTTGTACTGGAAGCATTAAAATTCACGAGCCATTTCTTACCCCAGTCCACCACAGATTGGAGGTCCTTTACAAGCTCAGCAGCAAGGTTTGCTTTGTCAGTCTAAACAGATTTTTGATTGAGGCAAGAGTAAACAGTGGTGTCATCAGCGTATATACTTACTTGGGATCTGATTGCATTAATGAAGATCAGGAAAAGTGTAGAACTTTAGAATAGAGCCTTGAGGGACACCCGCATTCGTATGATTGTATTGGGAGGTATGTCTGTTCAATACTACCTTCATTGTGCAATTTGAAAGGATGGAATAACTATATTGAATAAATAGCTAAATTGACTGCTAGGAAGTTTTGGTCTCTGTGTCAGTCCATGAAGTTTTTCTTGTCAGAATCCATTTTGCACATGTACAAATCTACTGTCTGTGTATTGAATACTGTTGCTATGTTTACTCAGACACCCCTGCTTTTCATCTTGGTATTATTGACAAAATTCAAAGGATAATCTGCAATGTAATTGATCCTAATCTGGCAGCTTGACTCCACTCACTTTCTCATCGATGTGGTGTGGCATCTCTCTGTCTCTTCTACAAATACTTTCACGGCCCCTACTCTGATGAGCTTAGCTCCCTGGCACCCCCTCTGCATGAATTTACTTGAGCTATTAGACTGGCAACTAGGTCCCACCCTTTTACAGTTAAATGTAGCTGTCACTTATACTCTACAAGCAGTATATCCTGGCGTTGTTCAGGTGTAATGAAAGCTTTAAAACTAATCCATGGTTCTGGAGCTCAGACTCTTTGGACATTGGCACGAAAGACTAAAAAGCAATAGTTGTTTCCAGTTAAAGCAAAACCATAGACTGAAAGAAAAATGAATGGATGTAAGTCAAATTTTGATTACCTGGTATTGATATTAAATAAGTTTTTTTTTTGTTGTAAACTGAATTTTGAAGGCTAAATAAGTCCTCTGAGTAAATGGTATCATGGCTGAGACTAAGAACTACAATTATACCTACTTAGAGCCAAGCCCGAAGCAAAAACTAAAATAAAAGGGCTGAAAAAATACAGACATAGAGGCAGATAAACAGATACACACACACACACAAACATCTTGCCTTTTATTTATATATATATATAATCGATTTTCTGCACTGTCATAAGAACTGCAACCTTGAAACTTCTGAATATTGTATCTTATGTCTTTATCTATGAATTTGATTAAAATCGAACCACACCTTCTATAACCCGATTTTTTTCAATTATCGATATTTATCGGCGGTACCTTGACACAAAACCTAGCTAAGAACGCTTGCAGACGCTTATAGTACAACTGTAAATTTTCAAGAAAATCGGTTCAGCCATTTTGGAGTCTATAGGTAATGGACACACACACACACAAAGTTCCATTTATAAATAAGTTTAGATGAGCTTCTTTTCTCCCGCTTCTCGTCTATAGAACACCTTTCCATAGACTTTCTTCCCTGATAGCTACAATCTACAAGAGTTTAAGGGCAATGTCAGTTGCTATCTCTTATCTCTTTGACTCCCGTCTTTCTCTTATCCTTTTCCTCGAAACCCCCCTGTATATTGTTCTTCCTCCTTTTTGCTCTACTCTCACATAACTCTATATCAGTATTCCTATCCTTCTCTTATCCATTCTCCAACACCCCTTGTAACTTGTTCCTCTTTCTTTTTGCTCTCCTCTCATGTAACCCCCTGCACACCAGTGGCAGTACTACCTTGCTTGTGGGTGAAACAATTAAAATAAAAATAAAAAATTTAAGAAATACTTGGGTTGGGGAGAGTACTGGAAGAGCTAGTTAGTAATTAGTAACATGTGCTGCAACTTGTGATTTTAACTATTTTCAAAACTGATAATTAGTCATCTTGGGTTGGGATTGGTGTCAAGGATCAATATATGCAAAACTTCATATATTGACTTTGTTTGCATCTGCCTACTGTATAGGTACTCTCCTTGGCGGATATGAAATTGTTTAGGGAAACAAGGTTTGATTACCAGGGGTGGCACAATTGACATATTTGAATAGCATAATTTTAATTATTATTTTTGTTTTTATAATTTCTCCAGAAGACACAAGGGGTTACTGAGAGAATATGATAAAAATATACTATTAAGGCGAGAAAACAATAAAAGAACAAGAATTAAGAAGATGGAAGATAACAATTGACATTACATTTAAATTTTTGAATATCAAAGTTGACAGGGAAGCAAAAAGTCAATTCAACAAGTGAGAAGTGCAAGAAAAGACACTGTTTGCATCGAACTTATGGTTACGTCAAACCATTTCAACTGTAAAATGATGAGACCTTGCTGCCAATCTAGGACTGTGCTTAAATTCATACAAAAAGTAAAGTTCATTAAAACAATTACCATGAAAGTATTTATAGAAAATACACATGGAAACTACAATACAGCAGTGGGGGGGGGATGATTGAAGCTGAGATTCCAAGCCAAGACTAATAATATTGCAGCTTCTGGTCAAGAATCACTAAATACATGTTACAGCAATATTCAAAGATTTCAGATGGTGGCAAATTTTCAAATCTAAGATGAATGGTAGTCTTGTTTTGCACTGTTGTTCACCTAATACAAGGCCTAAGAGGTACTCAAGGTAGATGGTTACTGAATGGGGTTATTTTATAGCTATAAGAATTGTGTATTATAAGGACATACAGGATAGATATTATAATTTGGAAATCTTGAGAAAGAGTTTGAAAAAATACAATAGAAAATTCTGGATAATTGGATACATAAATTATCAAAAAAGAACAAAGAAAAAATTGTTTTCATATAGAAATTTAACCTTTATTTTATCAAATAACATTTTCACACACTTTGTTCAAGTTTTTGTCCAGTTTATTTTTTTTTTTTAATGTTAATTTTTGTTGGTTTTTGGTTGGCCTTGAGTTTTTTTTGTTTGTTTTTTTTTTTCGCTTAAAGTATAAGTATTTGTAATGGGAGCATCTGTTTGAAAGAACGACCAACTTAAACAATTGTCAGAAACATTGAGTATTTTTTTTCTAAATTCTCAGAATGCTCATCTGAGATTAGATATTAGAATGGGTTTAATTTGGATAACAAAAAAATGTTATGCATTCAACATCAAAGCTAGAAATCCTTAAAGATTGTACCAAACTAGTCAACTACATGTGGAAATTAAAAGAAAAAAGTAATATGGAGGATATTAAGAAAGGCCAGACCTTGCAAAAGTGGTGATGTCTGTAGGTTGTGCCAAGAAGAAAAGTTGGGTATTGTATCATTTCCAAAATGATACTAAATGAACGGTCCAGATGTATACACATTAGAAAATACATTTTGGGCTCGTACAAACTAGGATGAAAGTGTGTACAATATTATCTCGCTAGTCTTGACTAACTCTTTCTTTATTTTAAACTTCCTGTTATGTGATTTAAAAAAAGCATTGGGCAATCAGTTAATGTATAATGCCTGATAATACCAAAAAATTGAAATTATGGTAGCATAATCCGTTGATATTTCTAAAGTTCAGAAAATCTAGGAAGTACTGTATCACTGTTGTGGTGAATCTTTGTCGCTAAGTTGTTGTGGCCTGTTTGGGCCAGGAAGAAAGGAATGGAAACCAGAAGGTAGTTTCAAACAGTGTAGAAGTGTGCGCCTGAACAGTATAGTTACATTGCATCTCGACTATCTCCAAACTGCGTCCCCAGAAAGTCACTCAGGTAAGTATTCATGGAAGGAGGAAAAGTCCATTTATTTTAAATAGGGCAAAATAACAATTATGAAGTTGGGAGAAGAGTTACTTGGTTACAATCCCTATCACAGATTTGCTCTCTGATGTGATTTAGTCTCTGATAATTTTAAGGTTTAATTCGTGAATACATGTCAGCTGGGCAAGTATGAACAATGTATGATCAGAGTATAAATAATTAGATACCTGTCAGTGATTCTACCTGATTAATAAATAGTACAACAAACTGGTGTGCATTTATAATTTTATTGTTATTTTTAAAGCACCCTGAGGTCAGTTATCTGAATTTTCTAAGCAAGGTTTTGGTGACTTTTCTTTTTCTTTTATGTGCCATATCCTTTCAGGGTGTAGGCAATCATAGCTTTCCATCTGTCCCTATCCCTGGTGGCTCTTAGGACGCTTTCTCCTATTGCACCATGCAACCCTCGTTCCGTCATCCACCTGATCAGGTCATTCAAATATGTTATCCGCTGCTTTCCCCTGTCTCTTTTTCCCTCTATCTGGCCTTTTAGTATCAAGTTCTCCAAGCCCTCCTTCCTCATTGCATGTCCCAGGAACTTCAGCTCTTCCTGATGCTCAGTATTAATTTCCTTTTCATTTCCAAAACCTTGTCATTGCTCACATGCTTGGTCCTTGATATCTGCAGCATCCTTCTGTAGAACCACATTTCAGCTGCTTCAAATTTTTCCTTCATCTTTGATGATATTGATCAGCATTCACCACCATATTGAAGGACAGACAGCATGTAGTAATCCAGTACTCTCTTCCTAGTTTCTAGCGAAATTGTCCTATTTCTTAATACTTTACTCAACTTCTGGAATGCTTTCTTCGCCATGCCAATTCGCCTTCGGATCTCTGTGTAGCACTTTCCGTCTTCTGTTATAAGGCTTCTCACATATTTAAATTTTTGTACCTGCTTGATTCTGGTAGCCCCGACTTGTATTTGGCATTTTGGGCTACCTTTTTTACTGATGACCATGCATTCGGTTTTCGTGCAGTTTATTTCTAGTCTTTTCTTGTTACTTTCTTCTGCTACCTTCTGTAGGAGGTCTTGTAGTTTCCTTTCTATGTCTGCTATCAGCACTGTATCATCTGCATACCTTAGGTTGTTTAAATTGTGGCCTCCGATTACAAATCCAGGCATAACTTCTAGGGTCCTCAAAATACTAAATTTAATAAAAAAAAAATCTTTGATGATATTGTCCTGCATTCACTGCCATATTGAAGCACTGGCATCACACAGCAATGTGACTTGGTCTACATAATTTCTAATTAATTTCAACAAAGCGTAAGGTCATTACAGATAGTTACTTGTGTCTGCAGTTGGTTCTTGTGCTATAAGGAAGATCATTAGGGTTACTTGGTGAGATCTTTTTTGTACCATCAGAATGAGTATGCTTTGCTGATAGGTCCATTGATTATACTTGTACTTTTTTTTTTTTAAATCGTATCACCCCGAGCAAGGCAGTAATGCCAATGATGTGCAGGGGGCTATGTAATATTGAAAAGATTGGAAAAGAGATAGCTGGAAACCATATCCTAAACAGGGAACAAGGGATGAGCCTCTTAACCTGTTCAATAGACATGCGTGGAGTGTGAACCGGGGGATAGATAGATCTATCTACTCCAATTTGGAAGAAAATGAAAATTTTAACTTTACCACTTACGTCAGTTCATGGAAACATGTATCAGTAAGCCACTTTGTAAATCACCTGTCCTTTTCGAGTTATCTTTGGATATTACAGAGACAGCTCAATTAATGAATATGCTAACAGTTCATGGTGAAGGAAGCATTCCAGAAGTTGAGTAAAGTATTAAGAAACAGGACAATTTTGCTAGAAACTAGGAAGAGAGTACTGGATTGCTACGTGCTGTCCATCCTTCAATATGGCAGTGAATGCTGGACAATACCATCAAAGATGAAGGAAAAACTTGAAGCAACTGAAATGTGGTTCTACAGAAGGATGCTGCGAATATCATGGATCGAGCATGTGAGCAATGATGAGGTCTTGGAAATGATGGAAACAAAAAGGAAATTAATACTGAGCATCAGGAAGAGCCAGCTGAAGTTCCTGGAACACGCAATGAGGAAGGAGGGCTTGGAGAACCTGATACTAGCTGGCCAGATAGAGGGAAAAAGAGACAGGAGAAAGCAACGGATAACATAGTTGAAGGACCTAATCAGATGGATGACGGAATGAGGATTGCAGGGTGTAACAGGAGAAGGTGTGCTCAGAGCCACCAGGGATAGGGAAACCTGAAGGGACAAGGCACATAGAAGAAGAACAGTTGGGAACAATCCTACTAATACTAATCCTACTAATAATACTAATGGCATACTTGCTCATTTATCTTTTGTGAGCCTTGCTGTGACAGTTGGGCCAGTGGGATGCAAATCTACCTGTAATTATAGACACCTTGAAAACCTTAACAACATTCATATATTAAAAGCTTATGTTCTGGAAATTGGTTATGCCATCTTGCTTTTAGATTTGTAAACTCTTGTTTTGTAGCTGATATTGATATTGGGCTATGAAATATTTTGGTTGTGAAGAGGAATTAAAAAATGTGAGTTTCCATATGAATTCCACAAGTCTGCTTTCCCGACAGTTACAATCTCCAGGTGTTTAAATGTAGGGTCAATAGACACCTCCTATCACACTAACTCCCAACTATTCTCACAACACTCTCATCTACCCAACCCTCATTCTCGGTATCCTTACCCACCTATCACCCACCCTCTGTCATTTCCTATATTTAATCAGCCTTTCTCCACTCTACGTAGCCCCCTGCACAGTAGTGGCAGTGACATGCCTTGCTCGGGGTGAAACGCTTATAAAAAAAAAAAAAAAAAATGGTGACAAAATTTCTCACACTGCATCCCAATTTGCAAGCAAATTTACCTGCTACTAATATGTTGTGAAACTACACAGAAATGTACAAAATTGGTATTAACCGACATATTTAAGTTTATTTGTTTATGGGTTGATAATCCCATGTCTGAACATCTGAAAATTGAAGATTTTTATTGTGTGCAAAAAGCTTACCTACTTGACTCATGCTACTTAGGGGTATGGATATGGCAACAGGTGAACTGAGTGACCTCAGCCTGCTGAACATCAGTTGTTGTCAAGCATTTTCATTGAGTAGACTTGTCTTGGAGATTGTTTACCGAGTTTCTTTTTTTATGATTTTTTTCTTTTTTTATGATTTTTATGACTTTATACAGTGAAAATATTAAAAAGAACTGCAGACCCCCTCATGAGTCACAATCAGAAAAAGACAAGGAAGAATCTATTGTTATTAATAACCCAAAATGTAGGGTTTTTGCAGAAGCTTGATGTCCGTGTTCCTCTGCGACGTCTGGCTGAGGAAAATGATGTCAGAACAACCATTGTGTATGATTTAAAGAAACAAAAAGACGAGTTACTTAAATTTGATAGAGAAAGTGATAACCGTAAACTAATGAAAAATAGGAAAACACTGTATGCGGTAAAATAAACTACAATAACTACTTTCAGTACATTTTCTTAACTACACCCTTTGGAAATTATCTTACACTATTCTCGGATAAGTTACAGTGTTGAGTGACAGAGCCATGTGTGGGACAGATATTTTAGTGAGTGACACAGAATACAACCTATATTTTTAGATTATTATTTGATGCTGTTCAATTTTTAAGTTATACAAGGCATTTTTGGTCTGAAACAAATAAAATTAATTACAGTTTTGATTATCCCTCTGTTTCATCGATCAGCAAACTGCTCTATGAATTATCCCTTTGTTTCATCGATCAGCAAACTGCTCTATGAATTATCCCTCTGTTTCATCGATCAGCAAACTGCTCTTCATTATTATCTGAGATAACCGTTTCTGTTTTCCATCTTTATGGCTAATGCTAACTTCCAGGAGAGTAACTTGTTGTCCCTTCTTGGCTGACACTAAGTGGAAACAGTATATTGAATCTATTTCTGGGTTTGCTGCTAAGAAATTTGCTTTGCTGTGTTCTGCTAGACAATTTTGCTCTCCAGAATCTATCTTGCATATCTATAAGTTTATAATTCATCCATGCTTAGAATATTGCTGACACATATGCTATATATTTTTAGAGGTTTTTGATAAAATCCAAAGAATAGGCAATATTATTGGTCCTAACCTGGCACCTCAGCTTCAGTCACTTTCCCACCATTATAAAGTTGCTTCCCTGTGTCTTTTCTATAAATACTTTCATGGTAATTTTTTGGATTAGCTCTCCTTTATTGTAACTAGACATTAAGTACAGTACTAGATTAGCAACAAGTCCTTACAGTTGAATTGGCGAGATGTAACCGTAAGTTCTATGTTAACAGTTTCTTCTGTTGCACTTCTTGCTTGTAGGACTCTTTTTCCAGTTTCTTGCTTCCCATTTAAATACAATTTCAATTGTTATTTTCTGTCTTCTTAATTTCTGTTCTTTTATTGTTTTCCCACCTTAATTATGTTTTCTTCTTCTAAGTCCCATGTTAACAGTTTCTTCTCTTGTTTGTGGAACTCTTTTCCAGGTTTTTGCTTCCCAGTCATCTTTGATCCTGAAAAATGTAAATGCAATGTCAATCATTATCTTATGTCTTCTTGATTACTCTTTTATTGCTCTCACTCTTTAACAATGTTTCTCTTATTTTCTTATTCTTTCTTTCTTTCTTTCTTTCTTACTGCTCTGCATGTGAATAAAATGATTAAAAAAAACCTGCACACACACGTCGTCATCCTGTGGCCTCGGCCAAGATAGAACCCACTACACCCCTCCAGTATTCCCTGTGCATTTGGAACCCTGGCACAGTTTATAGCGAAATTCATAATCTTGTCAAATAGCTTAATACTTGATGCTTCGCCAGGGCTACCAAGGGTGTTTTTATTGTGACACCAACACTAGATGGGTTGCCTCCAGGCCCCATCCTGTTATTTAACTCATAACTGGAGGGAAGTGACGGATTAATACCTTTCTCAAGAGTACCAGTGCTTATGTGAATGCAGAGTACTCAACTGGAATTTGAACTCAGCTCACCGATTTCTCTTTCCACGTTAACATTCATCACTGAACGCTTACAGCGCCTGGTATTCCCAAGCGGTCACCCATCTAGGTACTGACCAGGCTCACGTTGTTTAACTTCACACTCTCTCTTTCTCTCACAGTATACTGAAAAAGCTTTGACATGACTGATCCCAACCCTACAGCAGCAACCTCATTATTGTGTGAAGATGGGGAGAACCAGTGAAATACTGGTGTTAGTGTGACAGTAGTCATACAGACTGGGCAGTTTCAAGATTGGGCGAGAACAATCCCATGTTAAAAATGACCTTTTCTCCCAGTGTGGAGTGTGGTAAATAGCCACAATTGACTAATTATTAAGGCCTTTGTAGATCAAAGGTCAACAACATCTGGTCAGCATTTCTTATTTGGCTGACCTCAATGGATGTGCATTGTGGTGCAGTGGATATCAGCTCAGAACAAGAAATCTGGAAGCCGCATCCAAATTATGGCTGAATTCGTTGCATTCACTTATTTGCAAATACTCTTGAGAAAGGTATTAATCTGTCTCTTTCCTCCAGTTATGGGTTAAATAACAGGATAGATTAGGTTCTATAGCTTTGGCTGGCAACCAGTCTTGCGCAGAAAATAATAGCAACCTACTGTGGGATAATCTTCTGCCCAGTCAGTCATGTCTCTTTTGAGACATGATCGCCCAAGCGTGTATCACGTATGGTACTTAACTGACTGACTTATCCTCAAAGTCTTCTGGGTGATATGCGTACGCCATCTCATAGACAAATGGCTAGATCTCAGGAAAGCACTGAATCTTTGTTGATCCATTGTATATCTGTCTTTTGCAAACTCAATATGCTTCTTCTCTAGTTCTAAAACTGTGCCGACTCACTGTTATTGGCCAGGCATTTCTCCTGTCTCTGTAGAACTTCTTTCTGTCAGGACCATTCTTCCATGTTCTTCTCATTGATTCCATATTCTCTTCCTACACTATTTTTCCAATGTGCTTTGGCATAGGCATCAACCATTAACTTCTCATGTGCTGATATGCAATGCCTGAAATCAGCCCATGGCTTTTTATAGACAATTTGTAATAACCATGTTTGACATGTCTGTTGCTTGTGAGTAAATCTTGGAAATTTCTATTTAAAGTGACTTAATTTTTTCAACATGTCAACACCTACTCAAACTTATTCTTATCACCTTCTCAAGGCCCTCATAATTAGCAGCAAATATCAAAGTTGGTATTTGGTTGTTTACAAGACTCACAAAAGGTGTTTATTGTAAACTGGTTGTTAATTGACTTATAAAAATTCTTTTGATGATTTTTATTTTGAAATTATGCATAACTTTGTATTTTTAAAGTATTTTTTCTTGTAAATGAAATAGAATGATTTCCAAACTCATGCGAGTGTCTAGATGCAATGAAATCCAGAAAAATTACAGGATCCAAAACCAGCCTCACCCAGAGGATAAAAAAGTTTGTCCAGTCAACACCCATACCTGTAAAAAAGATAGTCACAGATAAAAATGAACCAGCCTAGGACAGGAGGTGATGACAAGGGGTTATCATCACCCACTGTTCTGGATTATAACTTTAACAAAGTATTTCTGATTTTTATCCTCATCTTAATTGTTTTATATTAAAATCTCTTCTCCCCACAACTATGGGTAAATAGGACAGATTGGGTAGCAACCAGTCTATGAGAAGGAAAAACTCTGAATTCAAGACCAGCCTCACCCATGGATAATTGGGTTTGCAATTAAAACATTAAAAAAAAAAAAAAGAAACCTTAAAACCCCACTTTTTTGGCATTAAATAACTCACAGAGGTTGATATGCCATTAAACAAAACTCAAACTTATTTTTATTGCTATATTCATGACCTTTCAGCTATTGTACACTCCCTTCTTCAGGTGTTTGGAATTTCAAACTGAACCCTTTATTTCTAGTTCCATGACTCATGCTGATGTCTCAATATCACTTATCTCTTTTTAAATTTATTTTCCAAGATTCTTTGTAGCCAGATATTGAACTTGCAATTCTTTGGTTTAAGTCACTGGATTCAACCAACACTATTATTCACTGAAATATATGTCCTTGAAGATATCAGTGTATGAATTTTCAGGACTAAGGAATCTAATGTCCCTGTAACTTATTTTTTTTTTATCATATTTCTCAAAATTTTTAGAGTTTTAGAGGAAAAACCAAATTAACCTAGAGTTAAGACATTGCAATAATGTTGGAATGACTGAAAAAACACATCTCAGCTAATTGACAAATTTTTCCACATTCTAATTATATATATATATATATATATGTTATAATGGAACATCCTGCCATCCCCTGAGAATAGAATGCTTTACCTGATAAAAGATGGTAATGAGCGGTACGAAGAAGGAAGGTCTTAGATGAAGGCATTCACTATTTGATAGTCTATTCTGCTCCAACCCGTTGCTTGCCTATATGTGCATTATTGTTAATTGTACCTTAGTACAATAAATCTGTTATACCTTATTCCTGGTGTTGAGTACCATTCTTCAACTGATCTATTTATACTGTATTCCTTTTCGGGATATATCAGTTTGGCAACGAAGATGACTGTGGCCTGATACCAGTTTGGTGATGAAGATGACTGTGGCCTGATACCAGTTTGGTGATGAAGATGACTGTGGCCTGATACCAGTTTGGCGAACTAGGAAAACTACCACCGGATATCAATTGGCAACAGAAAAAAGCAAATTCACATGAAAATTTCAGTTGTCGAATAAGGATTAGGACTCTTAAGGAAATACAACCATATTAAATGAGTAGACATAAAAAATGAGTGCTAAAGAAAATATTTCAGCTGAGAATTTAAGAACCTTCAACAGTGATGACAGTGATGATAAAAACAAAATTAGTTAAGAAGTAGTTTTTTGTAACCCTTCATAAAAAAAACTACATTTTTTTTCTTGCCAAATTTTTAGCTTATTGGTCAACTGTATGTTTGAATTTTTATTTCCATATACATATTTTTGTGTTGTACGGAACATAGAGCAATTAGCAGAATTTACGAAGACACTAGGCGTAGCGGTTCAACAACTAATACAACTACAGCAAAGTCAGCAAAAACAACAAACAGATCTTCAACAGCAAATTATAAAACAAGATGTTTTGCAAAAAATATTATTAAAGCAAGGCGAACCAAAGGAATGTTCCAGAATTTTCTCTGTGGAGGTTATATCAAACTTTCTTTCAGAATTTTTGTACAAACCTGAGGAAGGAATAACTTTTCCTGCGTACTTTAAAAGGTATGAAACAATTTTTTCAAAAGGTGCAAATCATGGACCGATGAAGAAAAAAATGCTTTTGTTACAAAAAAAATCGGTGCTCAGAAAAATACGAAGTACACAAACTTCATTTTGCCAAAGAAACCAGAAAAGATTTCATTTGACGAAACTTGAAATATTATTGAAAGTGTTTGGCAAACAGGACAGTTTTTCATACATGGTATAAATACTTAAATATCGTGAAAGAAGAGGACAAAGATTTTGTTTCGTACACTGGGAAAGTTAACTCCCAGTATGAATGTTTTGAAATTAAAGAAATCAAGGAAGATATGGTCAAATGCCTAATTTTTGTGCAAGGTTTAACGGCAGCTAAGGACAAGGAATTTTGTTCAAGAATTTTAGAAATGTTGGAGCATAATACGGACATAACTTTGCAGAAAGTATCGGAGGAATGCCAGAAATTAATTAACATTAAACGGGATAATTTATGTATTGAAGAAAAGAATATTGCCCGAATACATATAGCAAAACAACGTGTCTACAAAGAAGAAAGACCATACTGCAAATCATGTGGCAACAATAACCATGCTACAAGTAAGTGCTATTTTAGAAATAAAATATGTTTTGAATGTGCGCAAAAGGGGCACAAGGCAGTAATGTGTAGAAAGAAAAATTATTGAAAGCCTAAAAGGATAAATACGGTTTTATCTACAAAAAAGTTACAAAGGATTTTGGTACACGAAAGTACGTAGACATTAAATTAAATGGTCGAAATATCACTCGTTTGCTAGATACCAGGAGTGACATTTCCACAATTAATGAAAATACCTGGAGAAAAATAGGCCAACCAGAGTTGCAGAACACAAAGAAAATTACGAGAGGCATTTTGGGTAACAAGTTGAAATTCAAGGGTGAATTTTTTACGAATGTAGCATTCGACGGCAAAATCCACAAAACTAAAGTCTGTGATTTCGGGAAAAAATGCAAATTTATTTGGCATTGATTTAATTGTATTATTTAATGTATGGGAGAACCCCATGAATACGTTTTGTAGGAAAATGAATGCGTTGAATATAGGAAAGTCTAAACAGACAGAAAAATTTATGAAAGATTTGAAGAATGAATTTACTGAAGTCTTTGCAGATGAACTTGGTTGTTGCATGCAGACAGAAGTGAAATTTGAACTAAAAGATAATGTAAAACTAGCATTCAAATCGAAAAGGAAAGTTCACTTTGCATCATTAGAGATGATAGATAAAGAGTTACAGAGATTGGAAGAGAACAGAGTAATTAAGAAGGTAGATTACTCTGAGTGGGCATCACCTACAGTCTACATAAAAAAAGAGAAAAAATAAGAGCTTGCGCGGATTTCTCAACCAGAGTGAATGAATGTTTAAAGGATCACACATATCCACTCCCCACACTGGAGGAGATATTTTCAAGGTTGAATGGGGACAAAATCTTTTCGAAAATTGATTTGTCAGAAGCTTATCTACAAGTCAAGGTCGAGGAGGAATGTTCAAAATATTTAACCATCAACACTCATAGAGGATTGTATAGGTTGAAACGTTTACCATTCAGTTTGAAGGTAGCACCGAGCGTATTTCAACAAACTATGGATATGATGTTGTTGGGCTTAGATTATGCAATGGTATACTTGGACAACATATTAATAAAAAGTGAAAATGTGGAAGTGCATAAAATTCTTGTCTGTGAACTTTTCAAAAGAATTAAGAATTATGGATTCAAGGTAGGACTTGAAAAGTGCGAGTTCTGTATGAATAAGATCGAATATTTGGACCAAATAATTGATCATAAGGGAAGGAAACAAACCCAAACAGAACTGAAGCAATAAAAAATATGCCTACTCTGGATAACGTGACTAAGTTACAATCATTTCTGGGCCTCGCAAATTACTACAATCTATATATTCTTAATATGCATGATTTAAAAGCACCATTAAACATTATTAGAAAAAAATAAAAAGTGGTGTTGGACAAGGCAATGCGACAAGGTATTTAAAAAAAAAATTAAAAGTACTTATTTTCGGATTTAGCTTTAGTGCACTTTGATCCAAATAAAGAATTAATTGTAGCATCAGATGCGAGTGAATATGGCATAGGAGCTGTTTTTTTTACATAAATTCGAGGATGGCATATCAAAACCTATTGTTCATGCCTCGAGAGTGTTGTTTCCAGCGAAAAAAAATTATAGTCAGATAGAGAAGGAAGCGCTAGCTATAATTTATGCTGTAAAGAAATTTCACAGATTCATTTATGAGAGATCGTTCATGCTACAAACCAACCATAAACCATTATTGTCGATTTTTGGGTTGAAAAAAGGAGTACCTACTCATTCCGCAACCAAGTTGCAAAGATGGAGTGTGATTTTATTAAATTACAATTTTAAGATGCAATTTATTCCATCTAAGGAAATTGCTCACGTGGGTTGTCCTTCGAGACTAATCCCGAAAAACCCTGAGTTGTTGAAAGAAACAGTGATAGCAGCGTTAAAAGAAGAGAGAGAACTTTCGGATATACTGGAGAACACTGTTAGTGAATTACCAGTAACGCTGGAGGAAATTAACAAAATGGCGAAAACGGATGGTTATATTTCAAAGATGATTAAACAAGTGAAAGGGAATGAGAAAAACAAAGGATATAAAGTATCACCATTTTCAATTTGCAATGAAACACTACTGTATGCTCAAAGAGTGGTAATTCCACATGTTCTATGTAAGAGGATATTAAAAGAATTTCATTTGGGTCATCCGGGTATATCCAGAATGAAATCATTAATGAGAAGCTATATATACTGGCCTAGGATGGACCAGGACATTGAAGATTTGGAGAAGCATTGTAAAGGCTGTCAGTTAGCAGCAAAATCACCACCTATAAAAACTCAGCTATGGCCAAAAACAGGCATGCTGTGGTCACAGATACATGTTGACTATGCAGGACCATTAAAGGGAGACTATTACCTAATTATTGTTGATAGTTATTCTAAATGGTTTAAAGTTTATAGATTTAAACACCCAACAGCGGCAAATATGATAAAGGCGTTAAATGAAGTATTTAGCTGTCTAGGGGTACCAAACACAATTGTAAGTGACAACAGTACTATGTTTACAGGAGCTGAATTTAAACATTATTATGATTTGTTAGCAACCGAACACATAACAACGCCTACATATAATCAGAGATTGAATAGACGGGCAGAAAGGTTTGTTGACACGTTTAAAAGAGCTATGAGAAAAGCTAATGGGATTGGCACAAATACAAGAATATCGAAACATTTCTGATGGTTTATAGAATTATGCCAAATCAGAACATTAATGGAAATGTGTTGCCTGCTGAGGTCATGTATGCGAGAAAGGTTCGATCAATATTTGATAGGCTGTTACCAAAAAAAAAAAATTTTTATAAAACCAAACTCTGATGTTAAATCTTTCAAAGAGGGTGACAAGGTCTTCTTTAAGAACTATCAGACTGGTAAGCGCTTTTGGGAAGACGGATTGGTAATTAGAAGAATCGGGAGAGTCATTTACATAATTAAAGGAGAGAAGTTTGTCTGTAAAAGATACATAAACCAACTGAGACACTGATACATCAAAACCGTTACAAATGACCAAGAGATACCAATGGAGGTAGTATATAACACATTCCAGATGTATTGAACTTGGCTCTCCGATTTCTCGTTCCAAGCCAATATCCACTGCACCACAACGCACATCCTCCATTTTCAACATAGAAAACCAAAAACAAGGGTTGACATGACATGAGATGTATAAATGGAGTACCTATGGAAATAACACCTACACCTATTGATTCTCCTAAAAGTGAAGACACAGGGATTGACAGGAGAAAAAGTAACAGAAAAAGGAAAAGGATTAAACGACTATGTCTAGATCCTAAGAGAAAAAGATATTAAGAGCAAAATTCTAGGAAGAATTTAGCTCGGGGGAAGGTGTTATAGTGGAATATCCTGCCATCCCCCCGATAATAGAATGCTCTACCTGATAAAAGACGGTAATGAGCGGTACGAAGAAGGAAGGTCTTAGACGAAAGCATTCACTATTCCATAGTCTATTCCGCTCCAACCCGTTGCTTGCCTATATGTATATTATTGTTCATTGTACCTTAGTACAATAAATCTGTTATACCTTATTCCTGGTGTTGAGTACCATTCTTTAACTGATCTATTTACACTGTATTCCTTTTCGGGATATATCAAAATATATATATATATATATATATATATCTTTTATTACAAATTCTACTTAACTCTGATGTCAGTCCTGGGAATTTGAATTGTAAAATCTCAGATGACTGAGATATATATATATATATATATATATATATAGGCTATTTTCTGCATGGGAATCGTAAATGCTACTCATGTAAATGAACATAGAAAAAACAAAAAAATATTTAAAAAAAACAAACAAAAAAAAACACTATTGGTTGACTAACTTCTTCAATAAAAACTAATTTCTATTTTGTTTATTTTCAGATTGGTGATCACTAATATCGATGCTGTAATCAGGTTGTCTTATACTCTTTTGTGGCGTGCCTCTTGCTCCTCGTACCTACCATCATCTTTTGCAATTTTAGCCTGATGTCTATAATGGATGGTAAGTGAAAACATTTTCAGATATGTTTAAGGTTAGAACATCTGGTTACAAAAGCTGTTTTAATTTTAAGTCTACAAGATGGAAATTCAGTGTTAGATAATTTTTGAACTTTTGTTATCCCAAGGTTAATGCCACATTGAGCTAGCCTTTGAATGTCTAATGTTAGGACATTTGGGCTATTATTTAAATAATTCTAACTAAGAAGGAATGAGAAGAAAGTCAATTCAAGATTTATTATGTTAACAAATTTGCTACTTGTAATTTAAAATGGAAACTCTGCATATTGACTTTCAAGTTACTGTTAGAAATTGTTATAGCTTAAGTAGGGCACAAGGCTGAAAGTATGGAGCACCCAGTAGGGACTCCATCATAACTGATTTAGCAAGACAAGCTTGCGCATCATTACACCATGTTGAAGTACCCATTTAGAACTTTATAAAATGCTGTATTTTTTTTTTTTTTGTAGCATTACCATTTAAAAATTGTGATGAGATACTATTTTTTTATTTTTGTAGATGCAAATCATTAAACTACAAAGAATGATGCTGAATTGCAGCTTTGACACTGAATTTTTTTTTTTTTTTTGGTCTCCACTCTCTCCAGTATCATGTGATCAATTATCATGTATTCTGGCCATATGTACAGGGCTTATCTATCATACCCAATCTCTAAACATATGTTAGGGTTTCAAGTTTCATTTTTTTTTTTTTTAATCTTATTTTTGGGTGTCACTTTTTTTAAACGGAAATGATTAATCAGTTTTAATTGCTTTTAATTTATCATAGTTTCTGTAAATTTTATTTCAATTTTTATTCATTTACTTATTTTTTTAATATTTTTTTACATCTATTTTTTATTTATTGGATTTACTTTTCACAAAAATTTAAGTTTTCAAAATAAGCAAAATATATGCAAGTGTGATGCCAAAATTGATCTGTTATTTTATTGCTCTTGTTTGAGAAAAAGTGAGAAGAAACATTGAAATTGAATCCATTGTTGCTTTTTATTTTTTTATATTTTAATGTTTTTATATTTTAATAGTGATTTTTCAACATTTTTTAATCTCCTGGCACAACCTAGAGTTAAATTTTCATGGCTCACATACATTATGACGATCAAAAAAAGAGTATACTGTTTATGATTTATTTATTAACACAAAACATTTTATTATAATTTGTAATAACAAAGATGATTAAAATTAAAAAAAAAAAAACTATTTATTTTTCTGTTTTATTATACTTTAACATTTAATAAGATATCTGAATTGACATTTTGTTAAGAATATCTTATTTGGCAAATCATAAATTTTCTTTATATTGATGAGTGTTTCTAATTTAGTTGCTGATTTAATGTATGAAGCAGTATTCAACACACTAAAATTGTTGTCTCCTAATTTTTGTTTCTTAATTAAAAACTTGTCCAGTTTTTAATTTAATAATAAAAATATAATAAAAATACCTTCAGTAGGAGTTATACATCCTTGCTACTTTATGCACCATGAGGAATGGGTGAGTCATTTTGAAAATCATTTTTGGATGATTTCAAAATGTATTGTGCATGTTGATAAGTCCTTGTTAGTTCCCACCATCTGTGAACTTTCCTTTTGTACACACACCACACACCTTATCTATTCTACATATGTTTATTTATTATAACAATGATATCCTTGTATAATCAATTTAAATGTGTTTTTAACTTTCATGTGTACACTTATTGTGCTTTGGCCATCTTTTGTGTCATACCTACACTCCTCTCATGGCAAACCAGCCAAACCTATCAACTAGCTTGGTTTCTTAATTCATTTTTATTCTCTCTGAAAAGAACAATGCTCAATGTAATATGACAGTTATTAAGTATATATTTATAAATATACATATTATCCTACACCTAAAGCATGACTCCGAGTTTATCTATTGCACAGTAAATAAACACAAGCAGCCGTCCTTAAAAAATTAGTGTCCAAAATCTGACTCCTAAATATTTCTTAATTCTTTTTTTTTTTCTTTTTTATAACCTCTACAATTTTGCTTTCCAATTTCATTTTTAGGTTTTGGTATAAACCAAATTAAATTTGATTAATTAAAAAATGGCACCCCAGATTTATAATTTATAACGACCTTAACACGAGCATCAAAAATAAAATTTCACAACTAGAAACAGTTCATAACATGCATCTGATGATTGCATAGCACATGAATCTCTGAGTTATTTATATGTATGTAGTGTTGAATTGTAATGGTGGTTAGTGCCAAAGTTGCTGTTATCTTTCAGTAGTAGTGCAGAGTACCTCACATGGAAGGCTTAAACAAATAAGACTGCAAGCTAAGAAATGTAATCATAAAGGAACCAATTAATTAAACAACTCATTTTGCTTGGGAACTAATTTTGTTTAAGTGCAGATAAATATTTTATTTATGTAGATTAAAATGGCTAAGGAAAGTAATGACTCAGGAATTTACTGATTTAAGTTGATTTACTGCCCTTCCCACTACTGATGTGGCAGGAAATATATAAATACACATTGATAATTATTATATTGTTTGTTTTCTTTTTTATATGTACTTTATGTAATTGGAGATTTGGTTTACTTTTAATGGCTACTTTAACATTTCTATTGGCCTTGAAAAAAAATTGCATCTCTAAAGACTTTTCATAAGAATAACATGGCAAATGGGGAATATCTTTCATCAAAAAGTTTATCATTTGTAAAATTATTACAATTTTTTTTTTTTTTTAATCTTATCACCTCAAGCAAGGCGGTAATGCCACTGATGTGCAGGGGGCTACGTAATAGTGAAAAGATTGGAAAAGAGAAAGCCGGAAACCACATCCTAAACAGGGAACAAGGGATGAGCCTCTTAACCTCTTCAATAGACGTGGGTGGAGTGTGAACCGGGCGATAGATAGATCTATCTACTCTATAAGACTTACTCTTTCTTCAACAATATAAATTAAAGAATTTAACAACATAAGTATAGTGTATATTCAAAGTTGGCGTTCTTTCTTTCTCTCTCTCTATTCCTTTTCATTTTTATGAGAGACTTCATACTCAGTCGAAAACCAATTTTCAGTTGGAAATGTTTTTTTGTTTTTTTTTTAATCATATCACCCCAAGCAAGGCAATAATGCCACTGATGCGCAGGGGGATAAAAAGAATGGAAAAGAGAAAGCCGGAAGCCACATCCTAAACAGGAAACAAGGGATGAGCCTCTTCACCTGTTCAATAGATGTGGGTGGAATGTGAACCGGGCGATAGGTTTGAATGTATTTTCTTTTTCTGTATTATAAACACTTGCTTTAGTACCTACTGAAAATGCATGCGTTATTTTGGCTGATTTTTATGTCATGTCAACCCTTGTTTTTGGTTTTCTATGTTGAAAATGGAGGATGTGCGTTGTGGTGCAGTGGATATTGGCTTGGAACGAGAAATCGGAGAGCCAAGTTCAAATTCCTGTTAAATTCATTGCATTCACTTATGCGCAAATACCCTTGGGAAAGGTATTAATCCATCTCTTCCTTCCAGTTATGGGTTAAATAACAGGACAGATTGGGTTCTATAGCCTGGGCTGGCAACCAGTCTACTGCAGAAAGCAATGGCAACCTACTGTGGGATAATCTTCTGCCCAGTCAGTCATGTCTCTTTCGAGACATGATCACCCAAGCATGTTTCATGTATGGCACTTAACTGACTGATGTTGAAAATAGTCTTTTTGAGTCTGCAAGGTTTTACTTGGTAGGTGGTTTCATTTTTGGGTGTATACCACACTTTAGGGGGTGTATTCGAGTCCTCAAAATGACTGGTTATTCTTATACAAATACCTTATTCTGTATGTGTGGTTTTTTTTTGTTTTTGTCGTGAATACAAAATTATTAAACTGATGGCAAAAAAGAAAAAAAAACAGTGCCTTTAAGCTGTAGAGAATAAAAACAGCCAACTTGTTTTGTTTTAATGTCTTTGTTTAATTTTCCTTTTAATCTACAGAAGTGGGAACATCAAAAATAAACATGAATGGCTTGGTGGATTCCTTCAAACAAGAATTGAAGTTTGATGATATTGTGGTGGAAATTAATAAGAAGCCGATTTTGAATCATGTGTGGGGAACTGTCTCCTCGGGAGAATTAATGGCTGTGATGGGACCAAGTGGTGAGTTATTCATGAGTTGTTTTCTTTTTATCTTAAACCCTTTCTAACCAAAATGGTGGAAGATGGTAACTACACATTTCTCTGATGACAATACTGAAAAAGACCAAGTATGTCCAAGCGTAACAGTTATTTAAGGGTACCAAACATAATGTAGAAAAAAAAAGGAAGTAAAGGATTAATAGTAATGTAATAGTCAGTTTTGTGGTACAGTGGATATCGGCTTGGAACAAGAAGCTGGGGAGCCGAGTTCGAATTCCAGTTGAATCCATTGTATTCACTTACGCGCAAATACCCTTGGGAAAGGTATTAATCCGTCTCTTCCTTCCAGTTATGGGTTAAATAGCAGGACAGATTGGGTTCTATAGCCTTGGTCGGCAACCAGTCTACCGCAGAAAGCAATGGCAACCTACTGCGGGAAAATTTTCTGCCCAGTCAGTCATGTCTCTTTTGAGACATGATTGCCCAAGCATGTATCACGTATGGCACTTAACTGACTGAATAGTCAGTGTTCTTGGAGGCAGAGTAAATTTTCTTCTGTTTCGACGTATGAGTGTCTAACTCAGACTGCCACACAAAGAATTGTTCAGAGTGGTGAAGGCTTGTGTAGCACCATCCACACTTTTTGGAACTGCTGATAACAAACAATCATTGCAGAAGTTCACCACAGATCGCATGAACAGCAGACCTCAGTTATTTAACCCATAACTGGAGGGAAGGGACGGATTAATACCTTTCCCAAGGGTACCAGTGTGTAAGTGAATGCAGAGTGTTCGACTGGAATTGGAACTCGGTTCACTGATTTCCCTTTCCAAGTCGACATTCACTGCAACACAACGCACATCCATCCATAAAAGCTTACAGCACCTGGTATTCCCAAGCGGTCACCCATCTAACCAGGCTCAACGTTGCTTAACTTCAGTGATCAAGCAGGAACCGGTGTATTCAATGTAATATGACAGTAATATGTAAAATAAATATAAAAAGTGGACACTAGTCAACACTAAGTGGCAGGTTTCACAATCTCCAAACCATGTTTGCTGCATTTTAACTTGACTATTTATATATCCTGGTCAGTGGTGCATTATGGGTAGTAATGTCTATTTAGTATCCTGATACTTATTGGGTAGGTGGCAATGGTTGTTTCAAATTATTGAACCAAATACATTTATTGGTAACTATTTTATGTTGTTAACTTTTTACTCTTTATTTAATATTGACTGCTTAATTATTTCTTGTTGGTTATTATTACATTTGTGTTTGTGTCCATTCATTGTTTAATTTGTTTATTATTTCTCTTAATCTTGTTTTAGACTTTTTGTATTTTATTTAGTTTTGGTGGTGAGGAGGTTATTTGTTTAGTTTAAAGTATTGACTTTGTCTAAAGTATGTTACATTATTTGCATTGTATGTAGTGCATATATTTGCATTTTTCGTGGGGTTATTTTATGAGACATTGATTTTTAGTTTTCAAAAGTAACAATCAAAATTTGTTTTCTGTGTCTGCATTTTGAGAAGTTCTGATAGCTTTAGTAATTTGTGTTGATCTGGGAAAATGATTATAGCTATTTACTCCTTCAAAGTTTAAAGTCTTTGGATTTATTGTTGAAAGCTGATGCTGTATTCCTTATTTTCCATGAAATTTTTGATGCTATTTGGTTTTTGATTTAAATTTTTCATGTATGCTTAGAAAACATTGTACTCTTTGCTTATTTACTATTGTAAATGATGTTTCGTGTGTGTAGTTTTTTTATTTCCGGGGTCCTTTGGTTATTACTATGTATATTTTTTTATTTATCTGATTTCCAGTGGCTTGGTATATTGTTTTAAAAGCAAACCTTTGTTCTGCAGTTACAGATATGTTTGGTTTGTGTGGGTGGCTTGTTGGTTATTTTTATCTTGTGATTTCTTATTGTCATGTCATATAATGTTTCTTTTTCCTGCTGGCATTATCTTTTGTACTGTTTTGTGTGTAGCCAAAAATCTAACTTTTAGGACTGCCATACTAAAATCAAAAAACAGATGATGTAATTGAAACAGATACTAAAATCAAAAAACAGATGATGTAATTGAAAGAGAAAAAAAGACAGAAAGACATTACCTCATGTGAGCTGTTGATATTTAATTCGTCAAGCCATGGCTCCCCGTAAATCGTGTGGGTGGAAAATAATCTCATTGGTCAAAAACTTTGAGTCAGATAGATCCCCCAAGAGGATTGGGGATGACTATAAAAATGGAGACTCAGCGAGAAAAATCAGATTTTGGGAGAGATTTTCAGGTGACAAAGACCAAACGACTCCCCCCACCCACCATCCACTGCCACATCGCACTGTTTTTCGGTTGTCTGTGTAAAGTTTGATAAAGGCCAAAGAGATGTGTTTTTTTTATCTGGAGAATTGATAGCCTGATTCTTTTTAAAAATTGAAAGCTCTGATAATTTTAATGAAACTTAGAAAGGCCTTATTTTTATTTGAAGATTGAAAGCTCTTCTCTCCGTTGTAAACTTGAATTTTGACAATTGTATTTTCTGCTTTTGTAATTATTTTTTTTTTAATTATTATAAAGACTTTCTTTCATAACTCATCCAGGCATGTTCGAACTTATTCATTTATTTAATTTTTTTTTTTTTTTTTTTTTTGTGCCGTAATTATTTGATTTTAACCACAAGTGTACGGTCTGGATATGGTAGAAATATGGCCACCGGGTTTGCACAATGGGACTTTCTGAGATCAAATCACAGTGTGGGCAGTAAGCTCGTTGTTGTAATAGACGTCTTGAGGACCAGCATCTGTGAGGAGATCATCACGACTAGCGGCCTGAAAGCGTCGACATACCTGATGCCATTTCAACATTATTATCGCAGCAGGCTCCGTTCCCGAACCAGCGAACCAAACAGCTGGGCAGAGAAGTGTATGGTGTGATGGATGAATTGTCTAAAGTACACAAAAATGTCATCTCATTTTAACAGATATATTTACTAAAATTACAAAAAAATATTTTGAAATATTTAAAAAGTAAAGTTATTCAATAAAGTTGACATTGGCTTCAACCACAGCCTTCAAATGACTTTAGAATCACCTGCAACTCTTTTGGACAGTCTCCTTGTTTAATTTGGTTAATACTGCCATAATCTTTGTCTTCAGCTCATCTTTGGTCTTACAAGGAGTTTTGTTGGTCTCTTGCTCAGCTACACCTGACACACAATAATCAAGGGGAGGTTGCAGTCTGGGGAGTTAGTTAGCCAGAGGTAAGGGGTGATGTCATTGCAGAAATTATTTGTTAGCCATGACTGGGCTCTCCTACTTGTGTTGCATGGTGCAGAGTGCTGTTTTCCAGACACAGGAACACCAGCAGCCATCCTCTTAGCCTAGGAAAGCACTACATCCTAAGGGCACTTGATGTAGGCATCTGTGTTGAGTATGAGACCCTGTGGAAAGATGAATGGAGGTATAACATAGCAATCACTCCAAATATCTTCATAATCACCATTAGACTCATCCAGCTCTTTCCAAATCCTCTGCACTGTCCTCATATTGGCACCTAAACACACTCAAATGTTCGAATTAGAGCTTCTGGCAAGAATGCCAAGCAGTACAGCATGCTGTTTTCCAAATTTTTGGTGGCGTGAATTGTGTCATGGTACTCATTTTCTCATAGAAAAACTGACCCTACTATATTGTGCAGTCGACTAAAACAGACATGCATATGTAAAATGACATATAAAGAATGTGTGTGTGTATTTGTTTATATATAGGTGTTTTTGTGTGTGTATGTATATGTGCATATGGAGATATATATATATATATATATATGTGTGTGTGTGTATGTATGTTTATGCATTTATGTGTGTATGTATGTGTGTGTGTATGTATGTTTATGCATTTATGTGTCTGTATGTGTGTGTGTGTGTATGTATGTTTATGCATTTATGTGTCTGTATGTGTGTGTGTGTATGTATGTTTATGCATTTATGTGTCTGTATGTGTGTGTGTGTATGTATGTTTATGCATTTATGTGTCTGTATGTGTGTGTATGTATGTTTATGCATTTATGTGTCTGTATGTGTGTGTGTGTGTGTATGTATGTTTATGCATTTATGTGTCTGTATGTGTGTGTGTGTATGTATGTTTATGCATTTATGTGTCTGTGTGTGTGTGTGTGTATATGTATGTTTATGCATTTATGTGTCTGTGTATGTATGTTTATGCATTTATGTGTCTGTGTGTGTATGTATGTTTATGCATTTATGTGTCTGTGTGTGTGTGTATGTATGTTTATGCATTTATGTGTCTGTGTGTGTGTATGTATGTTTATGCATTTATGTGTCTGTGTGTGTGTATGTATGTTTATGCATTTATGTGTCTGTGTGTATGTATGTTTATGCATTTATGTGTCTGTATGTGTGTGTATGTATGTTTATGCATTTATGTGTCTGTATATGTGTGTGTGTATGTATGTTTATGCATTTATGTGTCTGTATATATGCGTGTGTGCATGTATTTATATATTTCTTTGTGTATATGTGTGTGGGTGTAAAATATGTGTGTGTGTGTAATATGCATATGGGTGTGTTGTCCTGGGTATGACATTAAACTGTAACCAGTGGTAAGACTCTGGTCTGGGAGTTCAATAGTTTTGGAGAGAATGTAGTGACCCTTAATTACCATTTCACCCCGGTTCACCCTGTCCCAGGGTGATAGTATCTGTTTAGAAAGCCAGCTATGGGTTAAATAGCTATTTCATACTAGGAGCAGATGAACCATGGGTGTAAAGGGTGGGGCTAGTTCTGCGCACACTGCACTCTATCTAAAAATTCAATTGCACAGACCCAAAGACACGTCTTCTCTGTGTAAACAGAATGAATGTTTGTTGGGGCTTGCTATCATTTGTCTCTAGCGCTTTGTTTTTTATCTTATATTTTTTTGTCATTCTTACCCTTTTTTTTTTTTTTTCACCACACATTCCTTGTTATTTTAATCTAAGTTTGAATCTTCAGTAGAGGCCTGAAACTGGTTGCTTTACTTTTAAAAATGTCATGTAATATTAAGCTATACACTTTCATTTCATTAATTAGATTTTGTACTTATAAAAACATCTTTAAATATATATGTATCACAGAAAGTCCCGAAGATTAACATCCGTCATATTTAATTTGTTTGAACATTTTAATCAAAACTCATATTTGAGAAAATATTTTGTTTTTAATCAAACAGTATATTTATATATTTATTTCTACCAGCCTGATTATTTACGATAAATTTTGTTTTGAAAATGTGTGTCATTTGGCAGCATCCGAACCTGTGACCCCTAATAACATAGGGAAAGCCACCAATTGATCTGGTGCATCTTAGATCACTTGACCACAAATGATTCCACAGTTTGATCGAAGTTAAATCAAGCCTATGTTATGCAATTTTCGATTCTACGTAAATAACCATCTCTGCTCTGAAAGTGTATTATAATGTCAACAAATGTAAACATACAATGTTACGAAAGTCCTGAAGATTAACGAAATGGTTTTAACAACCAACATATTTAATTTATTTGACCATTACTTTTAATCTATACTCTTATTTGAGTACATATTCCGCTTTTAATCAAACAGTATGTTTATATATTTATTTCTACCGGCCTGATTATTTATGATAAATTTTGTTATGAAAATGAGTCATTTGGCAGGATTCAAATTTAATCTTTGGGACTTTCCCTAACATTGTATGTTTACATTTGTTGACATTATGATACACTTTCAGAGCAGAGATGGTTATTTACATAGAATCGAAAATTGTGTTGATTGAGTTAACTTTGATTAGACTGTGGAATCATTTGTGGTTGAGTGGTCTAAGACGTACCTGATCAATTGGTGGCTTCCCCTATCCTGTTAGGGATCGCAGGTTCAAATCCTGCCAATTGACACACATTTTCAGAACAAAATTTATCATAAATATTTATTCCAATATGAGTATCGATTAAAAAATAATAATGTTCAAATAAATAAATAAAATATATACATATATTACAAAATCTTACAGAAAGTAACAATAAAAAAAATCAACTGACTGCAAATAATATAACATTAAAAAGAAATCAACACAACAAAATCAATAAAAAAAAATAACTACTTGTAGACTACTTCCAAAACACAATATCAAATTACATCAAGTGCCATATTAATAAGAAAAAAATTGGGACACAGCAACAGAGCGAAAACTCAGCCCTGACAAGTGAAGATATCATAACTGTGTCCACATGAAAATTCAAAGTCTGCATGAACCTATATATAATGTGTCTATGCTTGTGTGTGTGTGTGTGTGTGTGTATATATATATATATATATATATATATATAAAGTAGGTTGATACTCTGACAGGGAAAGAAATGGAAAAACAAAGGAAAAAAAGTAAGTATGTAGAAACTACTGACTAAATTTCAAATTGAATCTTCATCTATTTAGTTAAAAGGAACACACATAAATTTTATATCTTTCCATATACATAAATAGCAAACCATGGTTTTTTGTATTTAAATGTAAATCATTTTCACAACCAGCATTGCCTGATGACACGGAAATCTCATAAAACATAGAAATTTCTGTGTTACAATACACATTTAATTTTATAATTATATGTTATATATATATATATAAACTTATTTATAAATGGAACGTTGTCTCTGTGTGTGTGTGTATCCGTTAACTATAGACTCTGAAACGGCTGAACCGATTTTCTTGAAAATTTACACAGTTGTACTATAGGAGTCTGCGAGTGTTTTTAGTTAGATTTTGTGTCGAGGTACCCCCGATAAATATCGATAATCGAAAAAATAGGGTTATAGAAGGAGTGGTCCGATTTTAATCAAATTTGATATGCTCATAGACAAAGACATAAGCAATGATATTCGGAAGTTTCAAGGTTTCAGTTCTTACAATAGTGCAGAAAATTGATAATATATATATATAAAAGCTTTCATTACACCCGAGCAACGCCGGGCTATACGGCTAGTATATATATATATATATATATATATATATATATATATATACACATACACACACATTGTAGCAACAGTGTGTTTGTTGCTTGAAAGTCATATTCTGGACACGAGTTGTGCCGAGTTATAACTTAAGTGGTGTATCTGCTTGTCAATAGAGTATTATGTGTAGGTAGGTCACTCCCAATGAGGTAATTTTATAACTTGTACAGAGGTATTTATCTTTTGTTTTTAACTTTAAATTTACTGCTGATCACTTTGGCTATTTTGTTTTTTACTCATTGATTAAATATTATTCAAGCTTTATGTTCAATAAAATATTCTCATGGATATGTATCGGGTGGGGAGAAAAAAGACAATTGTGTGCATTGGAATTCTATCCACAATTTCAGGCACCTGCTGGGAATCACTGAACATCTGCAGCCAACATGGGGGACAGGAAGACTAACTTATTTTTGTCCGGGCTGTGTGAAACCAGAGTTGAGTGTCACAAATGTTAGCTGACAAATATCTGTGCTTTTGTGTTATTCTAGTCCCGATGGCCTGCCATCTGACTTCTTTAACATTCCCAAGAATGACTGAGAAATATATAAGGCTTGGGTGACCTATATTTTTAAGAGGTCGATACTAATCTAGTCATCTCATGGTTGAGATAATTTAGTTGACTGTCCCATTGTGATTTTAAGAGATCTGAAAAAGAGACTAAAGCAATCTCAAATGATCTCCCACCCAACAAAAATAGCATAGATTTTGCTACATTTTTGTCTGTGTATTCTGGAATCTTCATGTAAATATAACATTATATCCAGTAATAATTATTAGTTTTTTGGGGGGTTTTTTTGGTGGTGGGGGTGATATTTTGCCTTCTTAATGACTTAAGAAATTTTATTCCTTCATGTATATGCTATATGCCTGATGAAAATTAGAATGAATATTGGCAAAAAATAGTGTTGAAAGCAACAAAGATGAGTATTCTGTCATATGATGCAGTATTTTTAATGATGAAAAACTGTAAGAAAAAAAAATATTAAAAATTCAAAAATTTAGAGAAGTTCTTAGATAATTATGAAATTAATTAGTTTTTAAAAGTATTCAAAATGTAGGTTTTTAAATGTATTTTACACTAAGGTTTTAAAAGTTTGTTTGAAAAATTAAAAAAGAAAACTGCTCTGAGAACAAAAAAGCTAAATGCTGTTGTATTGAGAATTAAAAAGACGATTGTTCTCAGTTGTTTTTCAGAAAACAGGTTTGGGACTTATAGCAACATGTTGGCATTACAAAGCAAACTCATTTTAAAAGAACTCATCTCAGGCAGAACAATTTTCATCTTGCTTTCTTTTTTATTCTTCTTTTTTTTATCTAGCTTGTTTTCATCAAGTTTGCGATCTGGAAATACACCAATGACTAAACTGAATGGTGGATTTGTTTTACAATGAAAATGATTTTCCAACAAGATTTCATTTTGAAGCAGTTCACAACTATGAATGATAGAACAATGAAATGAAATTGGTCGGATTTATAAAGAAGAATCATCATTTATCCATCACACACAGATGCTGCATAGGGCAGTAACTTTTTGTTGCTGTTTCTGTAACAAACTGTTTTTTACTTGGCAGGGTTGTTAGCCTTGCACCCAACCCCCAAACCTGGAGGACCGGTGAACCATTCTTGGTCCTTACGTTTACAGCACCTGGTATTCCTAAATGGTCACCCATTAAGTACTGACCAGGCTCGATGTTGCTTAATTTTGGTGATCGGACGGGAACTGGTGTATTCAACACAATATAGCTGTAGACATAAAGAAGAATGCAGGCCAAAATTTCTTGTACCTCCCAAATTATGAGGATAAAAAAATAAAAAATTC
Organism: Ascarosepion bandense; assembly: GCA_037127315.1. NCBI lineage: Eukaryota > Metazoa > Mollusca > Cephalopoda > Sepiida > Sepiidae > Ascarosepion > Ascarosepion bandense. The sequence continues at coordinate 614,573 of JBBBDQ010000547.1, forward strand.
AAGAAAATTAAATTGATACAAAACCTGGTCATATTTAGTCATGTGTTGACATTTCATCATCCCTCTCCCTTTCTCACTCAGTCACTCACTTTCATTAGTCCTCAGCCTGACCAAAAGTTCTAGAAAAACTATATATTGGTGTTTGGTCAGTTTTTCAAGTGAGTCAAGAATTTTTCAGACATATTTTTTATTGTATATCAACCTAATCAAAAAATAAAAAAATGTAGCATTTACCTTACACACCAAATAATTTTTCAAAATGATCTCTTTTGTTAAAGCACTTAATACTTCTCAAGTAATCAATCACTGTGAGAATTTTAGATCAAAACTTCCAATTGTAAGTCTATGGATTTATTGATCCCTCTTTTGATTTTGTGCACAAGTGTGTAACACATACAAACACACACGCTCTCTCTCTCTCTCTCACTCACCCACTTCTCAAAATTTTGGTAGAATCATTGAGATCAATGCTATGTACCCAAAGAGTTGAGAGTTCAATACCTGGTTATGGTAGAAGTGAACAAAAACTTGGAGTGGTAAGTTAAGGGAGATAATTGATACTGATATATCTGGATGAATGACTCTGTGTCAAGTTACTGGATTCAGCCAATACTTTTATCAACTGGGCCATGTGGATACTTGAAGACATCAGGGTATGATTTTTGGGACTTATAAACCTAATGTCTCAGTTCTTTCTTTTTTTTTTTTTTTTTTTTTTCACCAGAGCTCATATTACAATTTTGTTATTGTTTTCCTCTAGCACTCTATTACAGGTTCCCATATTGTATTCATTTCTGTGTTTGGCTAGCTTAGAAGATTTTGTGGCCTAGCATATGTGCGGATTCCTTAAATTTTTGGACCACGTGTGTCACCTTCTGATCTTTCAGTCTTCAATCTCAAGGACACATTGCCCAGTAGATGAAAGTGTTAGTTGAATCCAGTGATTTGATACTAAGAGTTATTAGTTCAATAACTGGCTACAGCAAAGTTGAACAAAAACTTGAAGAACTGAGTTGATAACTGATACCAAAACACCTGAAAGATGCATGGCATGTAGAACTTCAACAATCTACCCGATGGAAGAAATAAAGGTTCAATTTAAAATTCCAGTCACCTGAAGAAGGTCGGAGCATATGTCACAAATATGACAAAGATAAGGACAACAGTCTGAACTATATAATGTAAATAATTATAATGTCCCATCTCAGAAATATATATATATATATATATATATATATATATATATATAGTTTATAAAGGAAAACTCAACACGTCATATCTAAACTTATTTATAAATGGAACTTTGTATGTATGTATGTCTGTCTGTGTGTGTGTATCCGTTACCTATAGACTCCGAAACGGCTGAACCGATTTTCTTGAAAATTTACACAGTTGTACTATAAGTGTCTGCAAGTGTTCTTAGCTAGGTTTTGTGTCGAGGTACCCCCGATAAATATCGATAATTGAAAAAAATAGGGTTATAGAAGGAGTGGTCCAATTTTAATCAAATTTGATACACTCATAGACAAAGACATAAGAAATGATATTCAGAAATTTCAAGGTTTCAGTTCTTACAATAGTGACGAAAATCGATAATATATATATATATATATAAAAAGCAAGATGTTTGTGTGTGTGTCTGTTTATCTGCCTGTATGTCTGTATTTTTTTTTAGCCCTTTTATTTAGGTCTAATTGTAGTTCTTAGTCTCAGCCATGATATCATTTACTCAGAGGACTTCTTTAGCCTTCAAAATTCAGTTTACAACAAAAAAAAACTTATTTAATATCAATACCAGGAAATCAAAATTTGACTTACATCCATTCATTTTTCTTTCAGTCTACAGTTTCGCTTTAACTGGAAACAACTATTGCATTTAGTCTTTCGTGTCAACGTCCAAAGAGTCTGAGCTCCAGGACCATGGATTAGTTTTAAAGCTTTTGTTACACCTGAGAAGTGCCAGGCTATACTGCTAATAATAATAATAATAATATATATATATATATATATATATATATATTGTAATTTTGTTATTACAATGGTTTAGAACAGCATAATATAACTACACAAAAATTTTCATGTTTCAGAACAAAACTGTTCCTTTCAGGTGATATGTAAAAATAAATGGTGAAAGCGATTTATTTTTGAAAATATAAGATGGATTTCTGGTTATTTAAAAAATTAGGGAATGGTCGTTGGAGAAAATGCATTTTGCTGTGTCAAAAGTATTCTGTCAAGATTTAGAATTATGTAGCCATGGATATTTTAAAATTTGGGTTATGGAAGGGGGCAGGATGGCTTAGGTCTAGACATGTCGATTTTTAATTTTATCTGGGTCAAATACATATTGGGACCTTAGGTTTTTTAAAGGGTACACAGTAATTTTAATCAGGAGGCTGGATTTTAATATTTTTTATTGAACAATAGATTTTTTTTTTACTACTATCTATGAGTATAAGCCAGAATTTGGATTAAACAATTGTGGTATACTTAGTTATATTGTATTAAGAATAACAATTTAGTATTGTGTGGATCATTTTATTTTATAAAAATAATATTCATTTGATTTTTTTATTTATGTTAGACTCTAAGTTATAAATGAAGCATAGTAATTATTTAAATTTTAAAGAAAATTATCTTGTCTGAGTAAGGTACCTAGTGATAATTTCTCTTTTTTTTCCCCAAATAACAAATCTTAATTAAACTATATATTCATTATTAAATTATGACTTTCAAAAATTTTTATCAAACTGGAATAAAAATAAATAAAACCAGTTAATATTTTTTTATTACAGAAAGATAAAAATTTTTGAAAGTGATTGTAATTCATTCAATAATGGTTTTCCTTAATTAAAATATCGTTTAAATTTTGCTGATTTATCTGGATAAAAAGAAAGAGATCATTTGTTAAGTATCATCTTAGAGGACCATTTACTATTGTAAAACACTGTAACAATGTATATATGAGTTCAAGCCTGAACGTCTTTAGATATTCAACTCTGACCATTCCACTTATATTTACATAGATTCTTTTCTGGATATTAAACCCCTTTTATCCCATGAATATGTCATATCTTAAAACTATTTTTTATCATATAAGATCTAAACTCTTTAAAGAAAATTATATTTAATTCAATTAAAAATAAATATACATATGTTTAATTTATACAACAATTAAAAATAAATAAATGTACTATAAATTCTGTCAATTTCTTTTTTTTTCTTTTCTAAAAAACCCCAAAATCCTAGTAAGTTTGGCAGAATCTCATCTAATCTAAAGACATACATGATGAATTTTCATTTTTTCTTATTTTGTTTGTTGTTGTAATACTACTAAACTGTCTTATCCAGTGGGATAAGAACAAAACATGACCCAGTGCAGTGAAATGGGTGCATATGCAGTTTTACATCCAAAAATTAAACGAACTTGCATGTTAATATCCATTTATTCTTTTTTTTTTTTTTTTTTTGTTACAGGTTCTGGGAAAACCACTCTCCTAAATGCTATTTCTGGTCGAATGCAAATGTGTCAAGGTTCAGTTACAATAAATAACAACAAATTAACTCGAAGTTTGCGTAGACAAATTGCTTATGTTTTGCAGAAGGATATTTTCCCATCAAAACTGACCCTCGGGGAAATGCTCCATGTAAGGGTCTTTTTTTTTCTTGTTTTCCATTCAATCATTATCTTCTCTCTTCTTAATTCCAATTTCTTTTTTATTCTCTCTCCTTAAGTGTTTTTTTTTTTTTACCCTCATACTCTAACATTCAGTAACCACCTGTGTCTTAGTAGCTTTATTACCTTGCTTGGGGAGAAATAATTAAAAAAAAAAAATTTATAAGCACTGATTCCTTCTCTCATTTTTTTTCTTTTCCTTTCCTTTTGTTCTCACTCACTCTTGAACCCTTTTTTATAATATTTTTCTACGTTAAAATCACATGACCGTTCGGTGCACAGTTCGAAAATGGTGGCAACTTTACAAAATTGATCCAGAAGGTTGTCTCCCTTTGACAGATGCTAAAAAGTCTAACAGTGCCGAAATTTGAATAGCTTATTTATTACAGTGTAACCCTGATATAAGAGAGTTGTCGGAACTGGATGAAAGTTCCCTTATATCTTGATTTCTCTTATATCCGGGTTTAGTCTATTTTATATACATTACCACAGGCTCTAATTTGGGACCAGAGAAAAGCTATTTTATATCCGGGTTTATCTTATATCCGGGTCTCTTATATCCGGGTTATACTGACTTACCTTCAGGCTGATGCTTTCATTCATCACAATGTTTCGGCCATTGTATCTTTCAGCCTATTTCAGGGAATTCTATACTGACTGCTTTACTAAATCTATGGAGGGAGATTGTTCTCATACCACTGTCTGTATCTCTCTCAGTGGATTAAACCCTTAGTTCATAAATTTGGTGGTGTAGTAATTATGAGTTCAATCCCCAGGCCTGGTAGTACAGACTTAGACAGAGGAAACGGGGTGAGCAATAATTGAGCAGAATTAGATATGAACATGTTAAGATATTCCTAGATGGAATGAGAAAATATCTATTCCTGTAGATTAAAATAAAGTGTTCAGTTAAAAATTTCTTGAAGTTTACTCAGATTAACAGTCAGTCAGTTAAGTGCCATATGTGATACACGCTTGGGCGATCATGTCTCTTTTGAGACATGATTGACTAGGCAGAAGAATATCCCATGTTGGGTTGCCATTACTTTCTGTGGTAGACTGATTGCCAGCCAAGGCTATAGAACCCAATCTGTTTTATTAGTTAACCCTTAACTGGAGGGAAGTGAAGGATTAATACCCTTTTCCAAAGGGTATGTGCATGTAAGTGAATGCAACCAGTTTAACTGGAATTCAAACCCAGATTGACAGATACCTGAAAAACACACCAGCCAAACTGGGAAAAAACAACAGAGAGGAAGACCTGAGTTATGCTGTAAATGATAATTCCTTGTCCCAGAAATTCAAAGAAATTTTGAATATTTATTTTTAAAAATTTACAAATCCAGTTTACCCTGTTGGAGTAAACAGGTCTTGTTTAGAGTTTTTCTTTTTAAATGTTTTGGGTGTGCAAAATTGAATTCATAAACTATATTAATTTGTGCGTTTTTTATTTATTTTCTTTTCAATAACTCCTAAAATCTATTCTTTTCAATTTAAGTTTACAGCTATGATTCAGTTACCAGAGGAAATGTCAAAAGAACAGAAAAAGAAAAGAATTGAGAACATTGTGAGTGTGATGGAACTGGAAAAATGTCTAGACACAGGTCTGTATCCCAGTTTGATTTTTCATTTTTCCCTTGTTCTTTTCTCTCTTTCTTATCTATCAATTTAAAAAGAAAATGACCCTCACTATTTTATCAACTTTTTTTTTCCTTTTTTTCAACCGACATTTATATATGTCACAAATTAAACTCAAAAGTTTTGTGGACTCTGATGTCATTCAGGGGTCATTTTTTTCTCATCAATATCCTTGAATTTGTTTTTGCTAATGCTAAATTCCAATAAAGCACTATAAAATTCACTTTTTTTTCCCATAATATTGAATGTGTTAAAATTATTTGACTTTTTAACAAGAAAACTGTTAAAACTGCCACAAAACATTGTTGAATTAAGATGGAATGATGTATTTTGACAGGTCTTTAATTTGTGTTTAGATAGATTGTATTTTCAATTTTTCTAGTTGAATTGTTCACCTATAATACATATGATCCATTATTAACTATAATTAGGTTACAATAAAATTTCATATTTTATATGAATACTACCTTAGGAAAATTAAAATGATGTCGAAGCAGGGTGGGGTATCATGGATTCTGGTGGGAGATGGAGTGGCCATAAGACCCTTGTCTTGCTGCCTATATATATATTTTTTATTTTATTTTTTTATTTTATTTTTTATCATTTCACCCTAAGCAAGGAGGTTTTACTGCCACTGTTGTGCAGGGGTTTACATAAGAAGAAAGTGATGAGAAAAAGGGACAAGTTATAGAAGGTGTCAGGAAGTGGGTAGGGTTAGGGATGAGAATACTGGTGTGATGAGTGAAGTTGACGGAAGCGAGTCAATGAGATAGATGCCGATTGACCTTACATTCAAATTCTTGGAAATTGTAGCAGTCGGAGAAGCTAGTATATGGAAAGGAATTCCACAAGCGGGAAGTGCGAGAAAAGAAGCTACTAGAGTAGAAGTTGTAGTTACATTTTATTGGTTTCAGTGTAAAAGGGTGGCATCTAGTTGCTAGTCTAGTAGCTTGATGTGTGTGTGTGTGTGTGTGTGTGTATATATATATATATATATATATATATATATACACACACACACACAGGTCTGCCTCCTTCTACCGAGAGCCCGTAGCTGAGAGGTAGAATTGCCGACTGACGCCAATTCGGTCAGGTTTCAATCCTGGGTAAAAAGCAATCGGCTGTCTAACCGTACTGATGAGCAGTGATATAGCAAAACAGATCTGTCTGCGGATGACTATATATATATATATATATATATTTTTTTTTTTTTATATGAAAAAGGCTATATCTACAATTTTCATGACTGTCCATTGGATTAACATAGTGTTTAAATTTTAATAATTTTTAAGTAAAGGTAGGTAAAATTAATGATATCACCTTCAGAAGATCAGCCCTTTAGTCATAAGCAGTTAATCTTTTCACTGGCATATATTTTATAATTTTGAGTCAGAATAATAGCAATCAGTAATTTTGTTTAGCCAACAGCATCTATCAATTTCTAACTCTCAGTACTTAAAAAGAAAATAATTTTAATTTGTCCATACATGAATATTGCTGCCACATACGGTCCACTGACCCTACTATTTACCTTTAAAATTCAATGAAGAATCAGCAATATTATTGGTCCTGATCTGGCACCTCTGCTTCAGTCACTTTCCCACTCCTGTAAGGTTGCCTCTCTGTGTCGTTTCTATTATTACTTTCATGGTAATTGTTTGGATGCGCTTTTTGCTATGGTAGCTGGATTTATGAATTTAAGCACAGTATTAGACTGATGTGCATTGTGGTGCAGTGGATATTGGCTCGGAACGAGAAATCGGGGAGCCGAGTTTGAATTCCAGTTGAATTCATTGCGTTCACTTATGTGCAAATACCCTTGGGAAAGGTATTAACCCATCTCTTCCCTCCAGTTATGGGTTAAATAACAGGACAGATTGGGTTCTATAGCCTTGGCTGGCAACCAGTCTACCGCAGAAAGCAATGGCAACCTACTGTGGGATAATCTTCTGCCCAGTCAGTCATGTCTCTTTTGAGACATGATCGCCCAAGCATGTATCATGCATGGCACTTAACTGACTGACTGATTAGACTGGCATCAAGATCTCTTCAATTTACAATTCAGCTGTTCGATGCTAACTTCTTTAATCTGCAAAAATTTAAATGCAATGTCGATGTCAATCGCTATCTACTGTTCTCGTTTCTCTTTCGCTGATTATTAATGTTTCTATTCCTGATTCTTCCTCACCCAGTACCCCTTTTGTCTTAGTGGCTTTTCTGCCGTTTATGAGGTGATCAGTCAGTCAGTTAAATGCCATACGTGATACACGCCTGGGCGATCATGTCTTGAAAGAGACATGACTGACTGGGCAGAAGTTATCCCACAGTAGGTTGCCATTGCTTTCTGCGGTAGACTGGTTGCCGACCAAGGCTATAGAACCCACTCTGTCCTGTTATTTAACCCATAACTGGAAGGAATAGACGGATTAATACCTTTTCCCAAGGGTATTTGCACGTAAGTGAATGCAAGGAATTCAACTAGAATTGGAACTCGACTCTCCGATTTCTCGTTTCGAGCCGATATCCATTGCACCACAAATACTGATTAAAAAAAAAAAATAGTAGTTCAGGGGAGATAATCTAATAACTACATCAGAATTATTTCCCCTTATTTTTAAATGATGGCATTTCATTAATTTAAAAACAAATTTAATTTTGGTAATATGTCGTAATAATAATTAATAATTTTACATTGAAAAAAAGTAGCCTAAAATAAATAAAAACCTGCATGATTATAATTGACATGGTTATTACTTAGCACAAAGGGCAGTAAAAATGATTCATTGAAACAAGTCAAAATAAAACATTAAATAAAAAAAAAGCAAGATGGTAACTGGTAATGTCAAACAGTCTGCCAAGAAAGTAATTTTCAGTCCACAAAATGGCAGCAGAGTGACTTCAAAAACTGAATTCTATAGGACTATTTTTTTCTTCCCCTCCATCTCTATATATATATATATAAATATATAGGTGTGTGAATAAAGACAAAAAGGAAAACTTTCCTTAGCTGACACCTTCTGATAGACTTTCCTAAATATGAGGGAGGCATTAGGTAAGAAAAGTTATGTTATCATTCATATTTTTTTTTTTTTTTTTTTTAGAGATGTTCATATCCGAATATATATATATATATATATATACATATATATATGTAAAAATATAGTCAGTTATGATCTGAGATTAAGGACAGTAACTAGAATTTGATACGTAATTTAGAATAAATCTCATTTTGTCTTTTTGCCTTGATAAAGTCTATCACAGGACGAAACGCATAGGCAATTTAAAATACAGTCTTTTTGTCTTTATTTTATTTAACCATATATATATATATATATATATATATATATATATATATATAAACTGATCCAACAGAGAGCTCAATGTAAATTTAATTTACAGAACAGATATTTATTTCATATGTGAATTCAATATTTAACATTTGGGGAATAGCCATTTCTACAGGTTCTTTTGAACCCACATTGTGTATTTGGGCAACAATCTCTTTTTTTATACAGGTTTCATTAAAAATGATAGACAAAGTATTATCATGAAAAGTTATGCACACATACACACATACACACACCTGCAAACATTCCAATAATTACCCGACTTACGTGTGGCAGATTATACATTTAAAAGGAAAAATATCAGCAGTCATATACATTATTTTTTAACAATATTATTCACTCCTGTAACTATTCTACAAAAGTTAACTAGAAAAAATTGATGAAATTTAAAACCTGTTAAATTGATGAAATTTAAAACCTGTTAATAGGTTTAGTGGTTTATAGGATTGGAGTTTGATTTAAATTCAACATGAGAAATTAATTCAGTAAGGTTGATTTGCTTGAATTTTTTTTGTAAAAGAGAACAATTAAAAGAAAAAAGAAAGAAAGAATTATATTAAACTCAAAGTAAGTATCAACTCTGTCATGTGCACATAAATGTTTTTGCTTCCATTTTCCAAGTGCCAGAAATATTAAACTTTTCATATACAAAATTATTAACTTGAAATGAAATCTGTTCTAACTGAAGCATTTTCTTCAATGTTACCAGACAAATTTGGTAACTTAAATTCTGAAATACCTTCAACAAAACTAAATCCTGATAAACCTCAGGTTTTTTTTTTAATTTTCTGGTAGCATTGTTTCAAATAAGGGGTTTTGTAAAATCTTTAGCAAATGATGTCTAACTAGACTGATCAATTTGTTCAAATTTCTCAAAATTCTATTCAGCTTAAAAAGAATCTGTAATCAGGTAAATCATCAAATTTTCAGTACTTGATAACAAAAATTATCTTTGGTTGGATGAAAGTTTTTTTTTTCTTTTTTTGTTCTTACAGTTATGGGTGACACTATGAACCGTGGTTTATCAGGTGGTGAGATGAAAAGAGCAAATATTGCTTGTGAACTCTTGACTGATCCCAATATTATTATGATTGATGTAAGGAGGCTTTTCTTACTTTCCTTTGAATTAAAATGACTTTTCAGTCATTATCAAACAAAAAAGGATATATATAATATATATATATATATATATATATATATATATATATATATAAAGAAAAAGTTGAAAATGCAACTGATGTCTTTAAGAATATTTATTTAGTGTAACTTCATCAGTTTTACAGTTTTTAATGATTTTTAAAAAGTTAAATTGAGATGGAGATATGTGTAGCTATGCTATAACCTGTGTTGCATTTAACTGGAGTTGGAGAATTTTTTTCTGTTGTATGTAGAAAAAATGTGTTTCTAATTGCTATTTTTTTAGAATGCAGTCTGATTATGATCACGTGATCAGGCATAGTAATTTTGGCAACAAAATATTGATGATCCTAAGATTTTGTCGTCAAAAGTTGGTAGTTTCATTGTTTAGTGAGCATGACAGCAAATTGTTGAGTACTTAATGACAACATGACTATCCATCTTTATTTAACTTTTGAAAATTTTGAAATTGGTAAAGTTACTCTAAATATTCTTAAAGAATCAAGTTGCATTTTCAACTTTTTCCTTCTTTTTTTTGGAAATGGCATGTTGTACTGCTTGGAATTTGCACCGGAAGCTTCAATATGAACATTTTAGAATTCTTGAGTGTCAATCTGATGACAATGCAAAGGTTCTGGAAAGAGCTGGAGGAGTCTATGGTGATTACGAATGTATGTCAACTTGAAAAACTCACTGATCGTTCTGATAAGACGAAAAACTCACTGATCGTTCTGATAAAACTCACTGATCGTTCTGTGTGACGTATAAAAAGAAAACGAACTTTTAATTTCATATATATCTCGTGCGATGGATAAATTGTCTAAATTACGCAAAAAATCTAAAATAACACTGACATCTCATTTTAACAGATATATTTACCAAAATTATAGAAGTATATCTTGAAATACTAAAGAGTAAATTTATTCAATAAAATCACCATTGGCTTCAATCATGACCTCAAGATGACTTCAGAATCTCCTGCAACTCTTCTGAATGGTCTCTGTGTTTAAGATGGTGAATGCTGTTATGATCCTTGCCTTCAGTTCATCTTTGGTGTTACAAAGAGCTGGTTTCTTGCTCAACTGTGCCCCACATAATAACCAAGATGGTTGCAGTCTGGGGAGTTAGCTGGCTAGAGGTAAGGGGTTATGTGATTGCAGAAATTGTCTGACAGCCATGACTGGATTCTCGTTCTGGTGTGGCATGGTGCAGTGTCTTGTTGCCAGACATAGGGTCTTTTAGCCAGCACCCTCTTGACCCAGGGCAGCACTAACTCCTCAAGGTACTTGATGTAGGCCTCAGTGTTGAGTCTCAGCCCCTCACCAACAAATTCAGGAGTTAAGAAAAGAACTCCTGAACGATCAGTGAGTTTTTCAAGTTGACATACATTTGTAATCACCATAGACTCCTCCAGCTCTTTCCAGAACCTTTGCATTGTCATCAGATTGACACTCAAGAATTCTAAAATGTTCATATTGAAGCTTCCGGTGCAAATTCCAAGCAGTACAACATGCCATTTCCAAATTTCTGGCAGAGTGAATTGGGTCATAGTGCTCTTTTTCTCACAGATGGTGCCCAACTGAACCTACTAGACTGTGCAGTCAACAAAATCAAAAACAAACACACATGTACAAAATTAAAAATATAAAACGTCAGCAATTTACCTATGGCAGCGTGTGTGTGTGTGTGTGTGTGTGTATATATATATATATATATATATATATATATATAAAATGATTTGTTTGAACATTATTTTTGATCGATACTCATATTTAAGTAGATATTCTATTTATAATCAAACATTATTACATATTTATTTCTACCAGCCTGATTATAAACAGAATATCTACTTAAATACGAGTATCGATCAAAAATACTGTTCAAACAAATCATTTCAAATTGTCAGTCGTTTATAACCAAGTTTTGTTAATCTTCATTAATTTCCGTAATATATATGATTTTTTTTTATTTAAGATTAATTTAATTTATATTGCAACCTGGAAATAATTTGCTCAAAATGGATACATTTCACAACATCAAATGCAGAGCATATCCAAACACTAGATTAAATACTTCAAAAGGCGTTATAAGAAGCAGAGAGCTTTCATTAGCAACACCAGAGGAAATCGAAACGGCATTAAAAAACTGGGTGTAAAGGAACATAAGATAATTACCACCAGGCGAAACAACGAAATTACACAGACACACACATATATACTCACTTTCAATAAACCATCCATACCAAAATATATCAGGATTGGCTATACAACAGAAAGGGTAGAGCAATTTATACAAGCTCCCCTCCAATGTTTCAAACGTCAAAAATTTGGTCATCACAGACATTTGCAGAGGACGCCAAGTGTGTGGGAAGTGTGGTAAACGTGACCCAAACCACACAGAGAGTGAGTGAAAAAATATAAAATGTGCAAACTGCCATGAAGGACATCCTGCGTTTTCAAAGACCTGTGATGTCTACAAGAAAGAAAAGAAAATAATGTAAGTAAAACACACCAAAAATTGTTGAAAGCTATATGGGAACAAAAACAAATGCTAATGCTGAACAAAAGCCAAATCAAAAACCTCAAGACACCACTTCAATAGATAACTACAAAAAACTTATTGAAAAGTTAGTAAATTTGAATACAAGAGAATGGCCATCATTCCAAGAAAACCTAAAAAAATGTATTCAACACAAACAAAACCAACCAAGTTTAGCATGAAAACAAAAGTAAATATTGATAACCATGTAGAACTGCCCAAAAAGAGTTCCAGGACGGCAGAATGTACAAGTGAAAGGCGCCAAAGATCACCAAGCCGACCTCCGTCTTCTAACAAAGACATGATTAAAAATAAAACAAAAGATAATACTATTAAAAAGAAGACCTCAACTAAAAGAATAACACAATCCACCCCGATAACTATATCGAACAAATCCGAGGAACCTGAAGAAATGGAGATTGAAAATAAAACTCCACAAATAAGCAAAACTCAAAACAAAAAACTCATAAATCTCAAAATTGAATCTAAATGGAACATAATTTAATCCAATGGAATATCAGAGGATTAAGGGCCAATTATTCAGAATTGTTATTGCTCATCACTAAATACTGCCCAGCAATCAGCCTTCAAGAGACTCACTTCAAAAGCAGCTATACCATTAAAATTAAAAACTATCATTCATACAATTATATCAAACATCACATTGATAGACCTTCTGGTGAGTCATCAGTGATCATAAACAATAATATCCAACACAGGGAAATCAAACTAAATACAAGTCTACAAGCAACCGCTATATCAGCAACCCTTCCATAAAACAATAACAGTGTGTTCATTGTATATTCCTCACAGCCAAGAAGTAAAAGAATCGGGGTTAGATAATTTAATAAAACAATTACCAAGACCCTTCATTATAATGGGTGACTTCAATAGCCACAATGAGATCTGGGGAAGTAAGAAAACAGATAAAAAGGGCAAAATCATATAATCAATATTAAACAAGCATCAGTTGTGCATATATAATAATAACACAAATATATATTTGCACCTAGCAACAGGTACATACTCTACAATTGATTTAACAATATGTGACCCTAACCTGTTTTTAGATTACAACTGGAAAGTGCATGACGATACATGTGGAAGTGACCACTTTCTGATTCTATTAGAAAAAAAGATTAATAAATTAAATAAAAGAACTCTGAACTGGAATCCGAAAAAGGCAAATTGAGATGGTTTTAAAACATCATGCCTTGCGGAATTAACCCCAGAACCAAATAAGAACAAAGAGGAACACATTTTATATTTTACAAACACACTACTAAATATAGCTGAAAGATGTATACCAAAAAGCTCCACCTCATTAAAATACCATAGGCCATGGTTCAACAAAGAATTCTAAAAAGCAGAGCAGGATTAAAGAAATTCAAAATAAATCCAACAAAAGAAAACTTAAACTCATTTAAAAATAGCAGAGCCAAAGCCCGAAAGATCATTGAAGACTCCAAGCAAAATTCATTTAAAAATTACATGGCCAAAATAAACAATAACACAAAACCAAAAGTATAGCAGATGATCTGAAAAATAGCAGGAAAAAATAACAATACTTCAACAAAACACCTCATTTACAATAATCTGAAAATAACTGACGAGAAAGATGTATCAAATTATCTTGCCAAAACTTTCTTGCAAAACTCATTTGCTAAAAACCGAAGTAAAAATTTCAAAACCATCAAAACTAGAGTAGAAAAAGTAAAAATAAAATTTCAAAACAAAAATACAGAAACCTATAACCAACTTTTTTTTATAATAGAACTAAAAGAATCTCTTAACAAGGCTCACAATACTGCAGTTGAAGCAGATAAGATTCATTATCAATTCCTAAAAGAATTACCAGAAACCTCACAAAAATATCTCCTAGAAATGTACAATAACATATGGAAAAACAGGAACATCCCTAAAATATGGAAACAAAGCACAGTTATACCGATACAAAAACCGTTCAAATACGTAACAAATGCAAAAAATTACAGGCCCAGTGCTCTTAGCAGTTGTGTGTGCAAAACACTAGAGCGGATGATCAATGCCAGATTGACATGGTACCTAGAAAAGAACAAATTAATAACCGAATATCAATCAGGTTTTAGAAGCTGAAGAAGAAGCCCAATAGATCATCTGATCAGATTAGAAACATTTATCAGAGAGGCTTCTATTAAAAAAGAACATCTAGTGGCTGTCTTTGATCTAGAAAAGACATATGATACAGCCTGGAAATTACGTATAGTAAGAGACCTCAAAAACCTTGGGCTAGAGGGTAGAATCCCAGCATTTGTTAAAAACTTCCTAGAAGATAGAAAATTTAAAATCCAAATAGGAAATATCTTCTCTGAAGAAAAGGAGCAGGAAATGGGTGTACCTCAAGGTAGTATATTATCTGTTACGTTATTTAATATAAAAATAAACAATATTGTAAAAAACCTAAACAGAGGAACAAACTGTGCTTTATATGTGGATGATTTCCTGATATGTTATAAAGCAAAAAACATGAAGCATATTGAAAGACAACTTCAGATCTGCCTTGATAAGCTAAACAAATGGACCACAGAGAATGCACTAACATTTTCAAAAGAAAAAACAAAATGTGTCCATTTCTGCAACCTACGTAAACTCCACCTTGACCCAGTACTGAAAATCGATAATACCGAAATCCTAGTAGTAGATCATTACAATTACCTGGGAGTCATTTTTGACCGCAAACTCTCCTTCATTCCCCATATTAAATATTTGAGAATGAAATGCAATAAAACTATACAATTACTCAGAACTATAGCACATACTGATTGGGGAGGAAGCAAAGAAACATTAATAAAATTGTATCACACTTTAATCAGATCAAAACTTGATTATGGATGCTTCATTTATGGAGCAGCCAGAAAAACATACTTGAAAAAACTAAATACGATACATCACCAGGGAATTAGATTAGCTCTTGAAGTATATAGCACCTCTCATGTTGAGAGCTTGTACACAGAAATGAACCACCTCTTAACTTGAGATAAAAAACTCTCTCTGCAATATTACCTTAAACTTTCATCACGTCCTATAAATCCAGCTTTCAGTACTATTTTCCAACCACAATACACACAGCTTTTTTCAACAAGAAGGAATGGCTATCAAACCTTTCAGTTTATGGATTAAAGAAATCATGCAAGAGAACTAAATAGATACAACGCAAGTTCGCGAATCAACTATATCTTCTAGACCACCCTGGATAATAAATCAACCAAAGGTTATTCTTGATCTGACAAAATACCCAAAATACAAAACTAACCCAATCATATACCAATCAGAAATATTCGACATAAAAATAACCATCCAGACAACCTTTATATATATATATATACAGATGGAGCAAAAAACAAAAATAAAGTTGGATCTGCTGTCATACTTAAAGATCAGAAGAAACATAAATACAGCTTCCATATATAGTGCTAAAATAATTACTATTAATTTGTCACTTGATATAATAACTACAAACCATTGCAACAAATTCATAATCTTCACAGACTCGTTATCTGTGCTTACTGCTTTTAAAAACAAAAACCTGTCTGATCCTTTAATCACACAAGTATTAAACAGTGTTTAATTTGACTAAAAGCAAAGAAATAATCTTGAAGGATTGATAGGTGAGAATTTTGACACACTACTCATCAATGAGTGCCTACTTAAAGCAGTAAAAAAAGCTGTTACTATCATAGTCAACATTGGCAAAGTTCAAACACTAAGAAAACTTGAAAAAAAGGAAATATCTAGAATCTGTAGTTGTCAAGAAATGGGAGGCCAGTTTATACTAAGTGTACAATACAACCCCCCTGACACTTTACACTCTCATTATAATATTCTTGTTAGTAATGAAAATATCTTTGAGTATTAAAATTGTTTTTAAGATTTCAAATAAGATTCATTCATTCATTCAAATACATGTTTATGTTGTCTTTTTATTTTCTATCACTCCTATTTTCTTAGTCTATAAAGTATTTGTTTCTGATTCCAGGAACCAACATCAGGACTTGATTCTTCAATGGCCTTTAAATTGATGCTGAATCTTCAGCAGTTTGTTAAAAATTCTAATAAAATTGTTATTGCCACAATCCATCAGCCATCCAGCAAAATATTCCATATGTTTCACAGTTTATTAATCCTTGCAGAAGGAAATGTAAGTCTTTTCTCATCATATATATCTTTTTTGTTTTACTGCTTCTCTCACTCTCTTACTGTCATATCATTGTTTGCTTTCTTTTCTCTCTCTTTTAGCCTTTCTCTCTATTTTACTGCTTCTCTCTCTCACAGACTTTATCTCTTTATTAAAGATATATATAAGGAAATTGATTAAATCTGACATATTTTTAATTTGTTTCTAAACATTTTTAATGGTTACTCATTTTTCAGTAGATACTCTGTTTTTATTATTAAACAGTATATTTATTTGTCTACGGCTATATCATGTTCAATACACCGGTTCCCGTCCGATCACCGAAGTTAAGCAACATCGAGCCTGGTCAGTACTTAAATGGGTGACCATTTGGGAATACCAGATGCTGTAAACGTAAGGACCAAGAATGGTCCACCGGTCCTCCAGGTTTGGGTGTTGGGCACAGGGCTAACAACTCTGCCCCGTAAAAACAGTTTGTTCCAGAAACAGCAACAAATAGTTGCTGCCCTATGCGCCATCTGGGTGTGATAGATAAACGATGATGATGATATTTATTTATTTTACATTTACAGACCTGATGTAAATAAATAAATATACTGTTTCATAATGAAAACAAAGAATCTACTCAAATATGAGTTTTAATGAAAAAAAAATGTTTAAACAAATAAAGTAATATATCTGGGCATATCTGTGTGTTTCGACAATATGCAATGTAAAAATCAAGGGAGGTAAATCTCGATGATTGTTGTTTCAGGTTGTCTTTCATGGAGAAGCAAACCGTTGCCTTGATGTCTTTGAAACTTATGGACTTCTTTGTGCCGAACATTATAATCCAGCAGACTTTATCTGTAAGTTTATACACTTTTTTGTTTGTTTATTTTATCTATTTTTCTTAATAGTTAGATTTCAAGACAAATAGTATACATGGATATTTTCTTAGTAAAAAGAAATTAAAAAAATCTTTATGTGATAGGGAAACTTGTCAATTTACCTGATCACAAAATCAACCCTGCGTAACACATGTATTTTTTGCTACTTTCTGAGACCAAATAAACCTATATGTCACAACATATACATAGCTTCTACTTTTTTATTTTTTTATTTTTTTTTAATCAATTCACCCCAAGCAAGGCTAGATGTGACATTCACTAATGCACAAATACCCTTCCTTTGAAAAGGTATGAATTTATCTCCTCTCTCTCCAGCTATAGATTAAATAGCAGGATAGACTTGGTTTTATATACTTGGTAGGCAACCAGTCTACTGCAGAAAGAAATGGCAACCTGCTGTGCAAAAATCTACCTAGTCAGTCATTGCTTGAAAGTCATGATCACGCAAGTATGTATCACGTATAGCACTGAACTGACTGAAGGTGATAATGCCACTAAGGTGCAAGGGGCTGCTAAGAGTGAAAGAGAATGAAAGACTTTGTAAGAAATCCAGAAACCCAATCTTAAACAGTAAACCAATAATACACCTCTATTCCTGTTTTAATGACTGAGGTCGAGTGTGAACTAGACCTTTACAAGAGCCAGATCAAACTGAAAATGGAGTCAGTTGAGTATCATAAGTGATACAAGCTTAGGTGATCATGTCTGAAAAGACACATGACTGACGGAGCAGAAGATTTTTCTGCAGTAAGTTGACATTGCTTTCTGTGGTAGACTGGTTGTCAACCAAGGCTATAGAACCCAATTTGTCCTGCTATTTAACCCATAGTTGGAGGGAGAAGTGGCGGATTAATACTTTCCCCAAAATATTTACACATAAGTGAATGCAATGAATTCAGCTGGAATTCAAACCCAGCTCTCTGATTTCTCGATCCAAGCTGATATCCACTGTACCATTTGAATACATGAAGTACTACTGCCATATCTGGGCTGAAGCTGCTCAGTCTTCACTTTTCAATCTTCAAAAGCGTCTCTACAGCTTTGTTGGCGATGAACAACCCCTTTTATACAAATGAAACATCTTACTACCCTATAACTATTTCCACGGAAAATGTTTCTAATGACTTACATTCGTTAGTTCCACCAGCACTATGACCCACCATGCCACATACTCTGGGATCTATCTCCATTCTCTTCATATTCCATTAGTAAGAATCTTCTTCCCAAGAACCACTACTTTGTCAAACAAACTCCTGAGAGGATGCTTTCATCATCACTACAATCTTAACTTCTTTAAGTTTTGGCTTAAACATTCAGTTAAGTACCATACGTGATACACGTTTTGGGCGATCATGTCTCGAAAGAGACATGACTGCATGGGCAGAAACTTATCCTGCAGTAGGTTGCCATTGCTTTCTGAGGTAGACTGGTTGCCAGCCAAGGCTATAGAACCCAATCTGTTTTATTATTTAACGCATAACTGGAGGGAAGAGACAGATTAATAGCTTTCCCAAGGGTATTAAACATTATCTTTCCCATATATCTTCATAAACTCCACCTTACCTTTTTACACTTGCTGCTCATACAACAATCTCCTTCAGCAACCCCCTCCTTGAGTGGCTTTTGAGCCGTTTGCAAAGTGAATATTAGTAAAAAGGAAAAATTTCCTGAAGAAATAAAACCAGTGGGCTGTTTGCTGAAGTAGGATATGAACAAATTGTGGCAAGAATGTTGGCTATTAGCAAATCACAAGAGCTTCTACTATGGTGGATAATTTTCACTATACTTTCTCACTAAAACATATGTTGATATTAGGAAAATTGATAACAAAGTGGAAAAATCTTTTCATGTTACACTTTTTGTCCTTTACATTGTTCAGACTGTTGTCCTCATATTTGTTGCCATATTCACAATGTTTAGGCCTCAAGGACATATAGGCTTACGACCATATCACATTGAATACACCGGTTCTCGTTTGATCACCAAAGTTAAGCAACGTTGAGCCTGGTCAGTACTTAGATGGGTGACCGCTTGGGAATACCAGGCGCTGTAAGCCTTTAGTGACGGATGTGCTTTGTGGTGCAATGGATGTCTGATTGAAAAGAGATATCGGTGAGCCGAGTTTGAATTCCAGTTGAATACCCTGCATTCACTTAAGCACTGGTACCCTTGGGAAAGGTATTAATCTGTCCCTTCCCTCCAGTTATGGGTTAAATAACAGAGTAGGACTTGGGGATACTACCCTTAAAAAACAAATCCCAATGAATCTTGATACTTGAAAAGAAAAAGTATTAATAGACACAAAACTTATATAAAAACAACAATAAATTGTTGAAAGAAAAAAGCAATGAATAATAAAATTTAGTTGGCAATAAATGACCCGCCGAGGTTGATCTAAACTTATTTATAAATTAAACTTTGTGTGTGTGTGTGTGTATTCGTTACCTATAGACTCAAAAATGGCTGAACTGATTTTCTTGAAAATTTACACAGTTGTACGATAAGTGTCTGCAAGTGTTCTTAGCTAGGTTTTGTGTCGAGGTACCCCTGATAAATATCGAAAATCGGGTTATAGGAGTGGTCCGATTTTAATCAAATTTCATACACTCATAGACAAAGACATAAGAAACGATATTCAGAAGTTTCAAGGTTGCAGTTCTTACAATAGTGCAGAAAATCGATTATATATATATAAAAGACAAGATGTTTGTGTGTGTGTGTCTGATTATCTGTCTGTATGTCCGTTATATAAATCCACAATTTTTATCCGATTCTCACCAAACTTCACACAAATATTCTTTAGGCAGAGTCTGAGCTCCAAGACCATGGATTAGTTTTAAAGCTTTCATTACACCCGAGCAATGCCGGGCTATACTGCTAGTAGGACATAAAACAAAACCAACCAACCAACCAATCAAGGACATATGGCCTAAACCTAAGAAAGCACAATGAGTCTTTCTCCTGGAGGTTAGCATCAGGCATATTTAGAGCAATTTTACTATTAAAGTAAAAACGGTATAAAATAAGATTGATGTGGTTTTTGATGAGACTCTTTTGTCCTGTTTTTTTTTTGTTTTTTTTTTTGTTTTTACTCTCAGCAACCCCTAGTATCTTAGTGTAGTGGCTTTTATTGTCTTGTTTGCAATTAAATGATTTTCTTTAAAAAATCAAGATAAAACATAAATATTTTTCACAAGAAATAGTTCTTTATAAAACTTTTGTGTATAAATGTAAATGCAGGTTTCTTCTTTTATTTTTTATAAATTTATCTTTTATTTATTTTCTTTATTTGCATAAATACTTTAATATTTGCTGATATTTGCTGGTTTCTTGTCAGTATCAAGTCCTTTCACATTTATAGAATTTCTAATTTGCAAATCTTAAAAAGATTAAACTATCATTGTGAACCTACTTTTGTGTTCTTCGTGTCAACGCCAAAATCTTCACAGCTGATCGATAGTAGATCACTTCGTTCCAGACACAGGTGGGAAACACAATAAGAAAGTTTTTGTAGAATTAAAAATAAGGTGTTTTTATATTAAAAACAGAAATAGGGGTTTGTTCCAATGACATAAATTGGTATAGAAGAAGAATTTTTATGACCAACGAAAACAGACCCGCATATTACACGCATATTAAATCATTTCCAAAATGGAAAAGATTTAACCTGTAAGTGTGGAGAAAAAAAAAAAAGTAACAAACAAACATGCATATGAACTTTCTGCCTTTCTCAACACTTATCTATATGTACACACAATATTTTGACCATCCAAAAAACAAACTGATCTCCATGTTTGGTTTGGTTTGTTTTACGGCACATCAACCTCAATGGGTCATTTAATGCTGATGAGATTTTTACAATAGATTTGTATGAATAGAATATACTTTCTTTGTGAAGTGGGTTTCGTTGAGAGTCAGATGTATTGCTGTTAATAATTTTTTCCTTCACGTATTTTTGTTGGTAACATTTTTCATTCAAAAACGTTTTGTTGATAATATTTTTCACTAAAAAAATTTTTGTTGGTAAATACTTTCATAGCTTTTTAACCTCGGTTTGGAGGTTAACTATTTACCCAAAGCTGGGTCAGGTCAGGGTAGACCTGGCAACAACTACAATTAAGAGGTGGTTCCATGCTCCTCACAACCTCCAAATCAGAGACCTTGCTGCCGGATGCAGTTTACGGTCATACCTATGACCGATCTCGATATGTAAAGTCGCCTGAAGAGACTCAACTTTAGACTCGAAACACATATAGTGACACAAATCCCATTATGGACACTTAATATATCATATAAAAAGCAAATAATATTAATAATAATAACAATAAATCTACACTTTAAGCAAAATTTTCACTGCTTCTCACACTTTTTTCTTATATATACGTTCTGTTTGGTACAGTATTTTGTTTGAGTTTATCATTCTTGCATGCAGGTAATTATGATTTCACTCTACTGCTTCTATAGAATGTAACACCTTATCTGTTGGTTGGTCTGGCACATGGCCAAAGTTGAAGGTTTTAAGGCAGGCAGTCACATGACAACACATCTCTCATGTTAACTCGTACTGGTCTGGAAGTCGAACTGAAAAACTCTTACTCTAACTTTGTCTGAAAACCCACTGACTCTTGCTTATATTGAGCTTGGCATCCAGTAGGAGTGGGTGTAACACACTCTGACTATGCTAACATTTCCAAATGACCAATCAGAGATCCTCCTTTTGGGTCACCTGATTAGTTTTATTTCCTTCACTTCTATCACTATTGGCCTTCGAGGGCATGGAAGGCTTCTTTGACTTTCCTCAAAATTCCATCTGGGCCCCTTTCTCCTTGGTTACCATCACTTCAAGAGGGCGTGGTTTAGATCAAAGGGTCAAATCTAATTATCACTCCAAAATTTCTTTTTTATCAAGCTTTGGTATGTGGTTGTATTTCACATCTGTGTTTTATCATTTTTTTCTCATCAGCCGCTTTGCCAACAAGTGACAAAAAAAGGAGACAATTGTTTGACCCTAGATATTTTTAATTATCTAAGTCTTCTTGCCCTGTATTAATCTGTTGCAAGAAATTATCTTGCTTCATTTGAAAAAAAAAACACCATGTTTCTTTTCTTTTTTTAATCAGCATTGCAAAATTCCTTAAAAACAAAGAAACTTAATTTCCGAGATTTCTATCTCTCTTTCTGACCATGGTTGGCCTCTCTTTAAGGGTTACAAAATTCTTTCAACAATTTCCTCTGCTAGGGAAAAAGATTCTGTTTCAAATCAATCAGCTGTTACTTTATCAGTGGTTGTTAACTTTTCACAATAACCAACTCACCTTTTATGTGATAATGGCCACCTAGATTTCAGTGACAAGAAACCATACTGAATTTTATCTTTCTGACTGAATTTTGTGGCCAGTATCCAAGAGTCATAAAAAATTTTATCTCGAGTGGTTGTTTGTTTTGATGACCATAAATTTGTCTATTTTTCTTGAGTGGTCTTTATATATGCCTTCACCTAACCTCTAGTGGATGACAAAAGAAAAAAGAAATATTCAATTGTTTTTTATTTATTTTTTGGTATATTGATGGATCTATCCAAATATCTTTTCCTTTCTTTTGGTACCAGAAATAGTGTTACATATAATGACTATGCCATACCAGTTATGATAGATAACATCTATCCAAAGGAGATAACTCTATAGCTATTAACTGCTAATTACAGAGTTGTTTCCCTTGACTAGTCTATGATATGAGTTGATATGCAGTTATCTCCTTTTTATACAGGGTGGGGCAGAGCAACTTGCTTATTTGGAAAAACAAATAAAACAAAAGTAATACAGATATACATGTAATTCTTTAAACAGCATCAGTTACAACATTTCAATTTTAAGTTTTACAAGCTTTAAAGATGACAGTCAGATGGCGCCAAATTCAAATAAGCAAGTTGCTCTGCCCCAGTGTGTGTGTGTGTGTGTGTGTATGTATGTATATATATATATATATATATATATATATATATTTTTTTTTTTTTTTTTTTTTCAAAAATTTACTTGAAAACCAGTGTCCTAATTAGATTAGAATGTTGCAGGATGCTAGTATGCTTGGGTAACTATTTAGTCATCCTTATATTGCAAGAATCAACACTTTAGATAGTAAATATTTATGGACGCTTAAAAATTTATTTCACTAACATATTGGCGGACTCAGTATGAGTCCAGGTAAAAAGGTATTCACACAAAACCATACAAAACAAATGACAACTTATTTCATGTATTGACAAAAAAGAATTCATGAATACAATTACAGTAAAAGAAAAAAACATTTAAACTAGTTTAGATAGAAAAGCATTTAAATTAATTATAAGTAAATGTGCATCTTTTTTGTGTGTGAATTTTGTGTACATGATAGACGTGTGTGAAAGAGTTCAAAAGTCAAGAGAGAGACAGAAAAAAAGCATGCAAATCTAATGGTTGTGTTATGTAAATTACATCTTAATGTTAGAGTTAAAAAGCTGTAAAAGAGACTAGGACAGGAAATGCATGCCATTTTATAGGCTTAAGGAACCCCACCAGCCATTTTTTTTAGTAAAGTTACATAGTATAACATAAAAAAACTTTGATTCATTCTCAAAGAGTATTTTAACAGTATTGGGTTAACAGGTATTGTACTGTGATGAGTTTTTTTTTGTGTCAGGGATACAGAAATCCTTATAATGCGAATGAAATTACACATTCCTTTGAAGTACAAAATTTTATTATAGCCATTAAAACATTTTCTTTTTATTAAACGCAAAAATAAAATAAAAAAGGTAAAAGGTTTGTAAAGAGTCACTCAAAGAATGTGAACATGAAAGACTCAGTTTGACTGGTTTTCTTTAAATCTTCAGAACTCAATTTGAAGACTTAAAACAAATTTCTTTATATCCTTTACTTGCAGAAATGTTTATGTAGAATTTGAAAAGGTCTTACTGGTAAAATCTGTTAATGTTCATACTTGTGGAATTCTCTTCTGCCTTTTTGCTTTCTAGCCAACTTTGACCTTCAAAAATTTAAATGCAAGATCAATCATTATTTCTTTTATTTAATTATCTTCTCTTATGAGATTTCCTTTTTCTCATATTATTTTACTTGGTAAACCCTTGTATCTTAGTGGTTTTATTGCCTTGCTTGGTATGAAATGATTAAAAAAAGAAAATGTAGTTATGGCTTATATATTTTTATTTAATATATGTATGTGATAATTTTTGAATTTCTCATTACAGTGGATAGTGTCCAGTATATCAATGAAGATGTGAATCGGATGATAAAAGATGCTAGTATAAATAAATACACGTAAGCTTTGCATCAGTCTTCTTTTTTTTTTCTCTCTCTCCTCTTCATGTATTTTGGAGACTATTTTTCATGTCTTACAAAATGCTGTTTGTATCTTTTTCTTGATTGACATAACTGGTTCATTGTGCAATATCATCAGAAATGAGGTTGATTTTTGGTTGCTAATTTTGTGCAAATATAATTTGAAAAATGCCAGGATTTTTTATAAATCTGACTGCATAGAGAAAATAAATTTTGAGATCATTATTAACTCTTTTTGGTTAATTTGATTTTGTTTGATTCACTTCAGCAATTTAGATAACAGGCAAATATAATGAAGAATATAAATTTATTCTGATTGTGTATGCTAGTTATTTATTGATTCATTTCTGTTAAAGCAACCCTAGTAGAGGTTCCAGATTCCAGCCAAGCCGAGAAGAGTTTTCCATGATTCCAGCCAAGTGGAGTAGAGTTTTCCATGATTCCAACCAAGCGGAGTAGAGTTTTCCATGATTCCAGCCAAGCGGAGTAGAGTTTTCCATGATTCCAACCAAGCGGAGTAGAGTTTTCCATGATTCCAGCCAAGCGGAGTAGAGTTTTCCATGATTCCAGCCAAGCGGAGTAGAGTTTTCCATGATTCCAGCCAAGCGGAGTAGAGTTTTCCATGATTCCAGCCAAGCGGAGTAGAGTTTTCCATGATTCCAGCCAAGCGGAGTAGAGTTTTCCATGATTCCAGCCAAGCGGAGTAGAGTTTTCCATGATTCCAGCCAAGCCGAGTAGATGTTTCAGATTTCAGCCAACCAAATATGATTAAAATATAGAATTATAGTTAGCCTTTTTGAACTGGCTTGAAATCCAATACTTCCGTCCTTGACCATAATAAATTATGTAGACACTAATTTGATGATGCTGAGTACAACTGGCCATTCAAATGTGCTTATTTCTCAAGCCATGGAGTGTTAGCGTTAT
The DNA here is from genome assembly GCA_037127315.1 of Ascarosepion bandense. Classification (NCBI taxonomy): domain Eukaryota; kingdom Metazoa; phylum Mollusca; class Cephalopoda; order Sepiida; family Sepiidae; genus Ascarosepion; species Ascarosepion bandense. Next base: position 640,234 of record JBBBDQ010000547.1, read on the forward strand.
CTTTTATCAGTTGCAGATCAGCAGGGATCAACTATAGAGTGAGTGAAGGCTGGAATGATGTTATATTCTGCTTCAAATTAGATCTCTTTTGGATTCACTTCACATCATTGCCATGTAAACAAAATTAAAAATAATAAACACATCCAGCTCTTAAAATGAACCCCCCCCCCCCACACACACAAAATATAAATGAAAATTGCAGCCAATCTCAAAAGTTTCCACTAAAGTGGGAACTCTCCCATTCTCTGAATGTCATCTTGTATTAAAGCTATTCCAACTTTATAGCCCTCAGTAAAGTTTTGTCACCAAATAATGTCCCTGGCTCATTTAGAGAAACAGGCAAATTGTAGATAAGACTTTTAATAAACTGCTAAGCAACTATATTGATCTTTCATGGAAATTTTGGTATTTCTGCTGGAACACCAAGAAGAAAATTCATTCTTGTTATGGGAGAAACACTGATTCCTCAGATAATGGACTCTCCCTCCTATATATTAAGAGTTAACGGAGAAGTTCTGGAGAAGTTCTTGGGAGTTCTATTGGAGTTCAGTAGAACTACTAGGCAGCTGATATTAGTCGGCAGTTAGCCGAATATTAAGGAGTTAGTTTTCAGTGGAAGATTACCAAGTTCCTAACATTTTGGGTGCATGAAGTCGATTAGCAACTGACATAGCGCAACTATAACCTTCAGTGCAAAAACTACTCCACCACAATTCTTAAGATATTTTTTATATACTACTATCAAATAAGCTCTCCAGATTACACAAGATATCATGGTAAACAAGGTCTGAATTAAGCCTTAAATACAGAGATCTAAATTAAGCCTTAATTCAGACCTTGTTTACCATGATATTTTCTGTGGTTGATTGATTGCACTTAAACTCTTGGAGATTGTAGCTATGATACAAGCAAGTGTATGGAAGGGAGTTTCAATGGTGGGAAGTGTGAGAAAAGAAACTGATAGAGTAGAAGAGGCAGTTAAATTTTATTGTTTTCATTGTAAAAGGGTGGGACCTAGTCACCAGTTCAGTAGCACTATTAAATTTGTGAAGAGGGGACACCAGAAAGATAAGATTGTCAGAGCAGAAGCCATGAAAATATTTGTAGAAAAGTGTGAGGGAAGTCACATCCCAACGGTAAGAAAGTGGCTATTAATGAAAAGAATAGTTAAGGCTACACAGGAAATTAGTAGAGTAGTGGTAATGACAGTGGGCAATAATAAAATCTAAGACCTTGTCTATTATGAAATCAAATGTAGTCAATGGTAAAATAGAGCATGTCAGAACCTGTTATGTAATCATTGGGAGTGAATGAAAATTTTAGAAATCTACAATTTTTACGAAGCTGTAAATATACAAAGTCTTATAGATTACCAATGCCTCTAGTTGATCCTGTGATGGGTATATTGAAATACAGTGTTATCCAGTTGCAGGCACTCCTGGATTGTACGCATGTGAAATTCCCAGGCACGTTCAGGCACTTGCAACCATGAAGTGTAAATAGATCTGACCAATAATGTTGCAGGTTACATTAAGAGCTTGTCTGAAAAGCATTTGTTATGCTTTTCTGTTGTCAAATAATTTACGATCAAGTTTCCATGTTTTTCTTAACTGCTTTTATGTATTTAATAAATATTATCTATATTCTTCATTAATATGTGATTTCCTTTCGTGATGTAAACGATCATGGCTCTCCACAACTTCCTGTCTTTTGTTGTCTTAAGTAACTTCCCCTTTTACCATCCCACTTTGTCTCTTTTTCTGCCATTCATTCACACAGACTTTAGTAGATTACTCAGTTTCCTTCTATTTTTCTTGCATTCAATATGCCTTTTGTGTGTTGAATTCTCTCAGTCTACTTTTCTCATTACATGTCAGAAATTACAGCTGTCTATTTCAGATTGTAACTGTCAATTTCCTTGTTCTTACTTTCCTCAAAATTTATTATAGGCTTTGTCTATATTTCTGAGATTAGGTAGAACTTTCAATATTTGGACTATTGCCATTTGTACGGTATTTCGGCCATTGTACACTCTGGCCTTCTTCAGGTGTTAGGAAGTTTGAACAATCACTTTATTACAATCACTGGGGGTATATCATCTCCATTCCTTGTGTACATCTCCCTCTAACCCTGGAAGTTACGTGTTCACCACTGTTGTAGCCTGGTATTGAACTCACAACTCTTTGGGTCAAGTCACAGGAACTAACCAACGTCTCTATTCACTAGGCCATGTGTCCTTAAGAACAACTGAATTTTTGGGACTTATAAACCTAATGTTCAGTAATCCTTCATAAAAATCTGCTAGAATCGAACGTACAAATGGCAACAAAGATGAAGACAATAGTCTGAATTATGTAAACACTGTTATTATAGGCTGTATATAATAAAACTGTGTAAACTTGTTTAATTAGCATGGAAATTTATGTTTCTTCCAGGAAAAATCAGTCCCAGTCCCTGGATATTAATTCTGAAGAAACTCGGGAAGGTAAAGTATAGAATCTTAATTAAATATTTGCAAAAATATGCAATCAAAATCGATTTTTTTCCAATCAATTTAAATTAGTTTTAAAATACAGCAAAATATTTTGCTGATTGGAAATATTAAAATTAATCTCTCAACTTCAAATTAAAACTGAAATAAAAACTTCAACAAAGATTTTTTTTATTATTAATGATTCTTTTTAAATGTTAGGTATCAAATTTTCATTAGTATAAATAAAAACAAAACTTTTTTTTTATTTTGTCAGATATTTTATACATCTCTCAAAATCATTCAAATAAATATAATTTTTTGTCAATTTTTTTTTTATGAAGCCATTTTATGGTTTAAGTTTTTTGAACTTTTTGGTTGCACCTGGTATCTTTTATATGTCCTGTCCTGTCCTTTCGGGATATAGCAAATCGTGGCATTTTCTTTTGTTTACTGACCTGGTCTGTTGATTTCATTTTTGTACTAATTTTATAGCATTCACTGCCAACCTGGAAAAAACAATTATTAGAGAATTGAAAAAAAAAATATTAATCTCAATTTTATAATGCAATTTGACTTGCATCAAATAATATTTTATAAGCTTTTATTTTTTAAATTGGAAATTATTTGAAAATAAATCTTATTTATTATATATATATATATATATATATATATTTTATTAAATTACTTTAATCCGAAACGGAAAAGTAGGAAGGTAAATTCCAAGAACCTGATCCTAATTAATATTAAAAATTTTAATATTAACAAATGATACAGGAGGAGAGCTCTATGTAATTAAAATTACAGAGCCAATATAAATTAAAATAAAGTTTCAAAATTCAAAAATGTGGAATGAACATTTCAACATGAAATCCCTAAGAGAGATTTCACGTGTCCTCAGCAACAGTCAATCTATATCAAAAAGAGAATAAAATTTATTTTAATATATATATATATATATATATAATGAATAAAAGAGACAAAAGAACTGTATTTTGTTTTAACTGACATGTTTCATCCACTGATGCACTTTTTCAAGGGAAAAAATGAAATGAATTAATTTGAAACAGTGTATTCATAAACAAAAACAAAAAGTTGTTAGTTGCTAGAAAATTATAAAACACTCATGAATATTCATTGGGTCAACTGAAAAATATTAGGTATTTAATTCTATCATTTTGCATAATCAAAGAGAATTGTTTTTCATATGAAATATTGTTTGGATTCTTATAGTAATCAGTATACAATAATTTATAATATAATTTATCTTTTAAAATTCAATTTCAGTGGTGTAACTCTTAAGAAAGACTGTTATTAAGTAAAGCTATACTTACCAACAATATATCGTGTAGCTTATTACAATCTGATGACCTTGAATATTTTAAAAAGAATTTTGGTTGTTTCTGTATGTGTAAAAACATAATTCATTTTATAGCTATGGTAGCCTATACATGACACTATCAAAAATAGTAAAGGACATTGAAATGATGTCTTTTGATTTTTTGATATGTTGGCTTGGTAAAGTTGTGCTTCTATTAAGAAAAGAAAATGGGGCACAGATTAATATTTTGATAATATTTGGTGGTGGCACTTTCAAGGATTTTCCTTCTGAGTAAATTATTTTTTCTCTTGATGAGTATGGTAATTTTTAGGTAAAAATTGTGGCCGAATTTATTTTTATGTATGATCAGTGCATTTGTTAAATTGTTATTTATGAAGTCCCTTTTGTGTTCATAGATACATTTTTTTTTTTTTTCAAATTTATGCCTGTTTCTCCAATCTATTGTGAGGAACAGCTTTGGTCATTTATTTATATATACCTGCTTCTGAATTATTATTGTTATGGGTTTTTTTTTTTTTTTAATTTTTTATCTGATTATATCCGTAATGCTTTTGGAAGTGGTTGTGACTATCTGGATGTTGTTTAGATGGGATAAGAACCACTATTTTCCCAAGCCAATCAAAAAACAGTTAAATCTATCATTTCAGTGTCTCATACCATAATAATCCAAACAATATACTTCATATGATAAACAATTCTCTTTGAGTGAGTATGCAAACTGATGTAATTTAATATCTAATATTTTTCAGTTGATCTAATGAATATTTATGAGTGTTGTATAATTTTCTAGTAACCAACAACATTTTGTTTTGTTTACAGATACTTTTTTCAAATAATTTTGCTTTATTGCTTGGTAATGTCAGTCAGTGGACAATATGCATCCGCTAAAACCTAATGCAGTTTTTGTCTCCTTTTAGTCATAATCTGTAGAGAAGAACAATATATCTGAGAGAAAATATAATATATATATATATATATATATATATATATATATATATATATTAGTCATTCACATACAAGCCTGTTTTGCTGAATCACAGCTCATCAGTGTGGCTAGACACGTCCACTTGCTTCTGGCTGAGATTGAAACTCGACTGATTTGGTGTCAGTCAGAGTTACTAACCCCTAAGCCATAGGTGCATGAAATCAGAGAAGGGAAATTTTAATATGTTGTATATAAGCAGTGTATACACACACCAGTCACCGAAAGAACTCAATTCATTTGAAGAGTAATAAATTTTATTAATCCAATAATATATATATATATATATATATATATATATATATATTGATGATTATCCACGTATACTGTCTTACTATGTATAGGAAAGAGTATTAATAAAAAATTTTTTAATTTTTAAAAAAAACGTACTTTTTTAAACAGTATTTGTTTATTTTTAATGTAGTTTTATATTTCAAACCAACCTCGGTTCTTCATCGGAAACAAGTGATTTTTTTAAAATTAGAAATGGAAACGCGTTCTACGGTAGCGTTCGCACATTTGTTTGTTTACAACACGTGGTGTCGATAAACTAAGCAACATACGGCACGTCCGTTTGTTTATTATCGGTAAACCAGTCAACACGTGGCACCTCCGTGGAGAAAGTCTGTTTGTGTTGGTTAAAAAATTACTTGGAATATCTATTTTTTCGTTGTTTGTATCGCGTGGTGTCGATAAACCAATTCGCATGCGGTACGTTCATTTGTTTATTTTCGGTCAACCAATCAACACGCGGCATGTACCTTTAGAGAGTCTGTTTGTCCTAGAAAAAAAAAAAAAAAAATTTTTTTTGGAATGTCTTAGAGAGAATTCTTATTATCTATTGAAATATTTGTAGAGATTCAACACACCTAAGTCCCTATTTAACCCTAGTTTGTGTGTGTTTAATTTTAAAATCCAGTATTTTTCTTTCTTTCTGCGTGTGTATGTAGAACTAAAATTGGAGTCTATTAGTAAACATTTGCAATTTTCTAAAGTGTGATCGGGTTGATTAAAATGTGTTGCAATTGGGGAGTATATATTATTTTGTCGTATATTTAGTTTGTGATTATTTTTTTTTAAAAATCAAAAAATTTTTTATTAATACTCTTTCCTATATATATATATATATATTCTTGGATTAATAAAATTTAAATAGAAACATTTTTTGTTCTTTAGTCTTTTTGGCTATGCTCTGATACAGATATAAATTTGCTACTGTTTATCTTTTTATGCAATATCCTGAAATCAGAAATTTATTCAATGGGAATTCTGATCTATCTTCTCGCTAAGCGATGAGTTGAATATCAGGGTATACTGGATTCCCCAAGGTTGGGTTGCAATGAATCTAGGATAACTGAATTCCAAACCAGTGGGTAGACAATGGAAAACCGCTGTTTTTTCAAGAAGTCATAGTAATTCGCAGATAATCTAGAAAGGAAGCCTCAAATGAGCATGATCAGATATACCCTAGAGGGACTTCGGATAAAAAAAAAATTTATAAATCAGCTTTGATAAATCCATGAATTGAAACTAATTGTTTTTTCTTCATTTCAGTTCCTTCAGCCCACAATGGTGAAGTGTCCTTTTTACTACCCAGAGAAAAATCTTGTCCAAAATGGCCAACCTCTTTCTTTACACAATTCTACTGGTTAGCATGGAGAAATTACAAACAGTCTAAAACTCGGATTATTTCTAAATTTGAAATTGCCAGAGCCATCATTCTCTCTATTTTTCTTGGTCTTGTTTATTTCCAACTTGAACGAACTGAGGAAAAAATTCGGGAATACAAAGGACTGGTGAGTGAAACCATTTTGATCTTAAGCAACATTGAGCCTAATCAGTACCTAGATGGGTGACTGCTTGGGAATACTAGGTGCTGTAAACTTGGATGTGTGGATTGTTTAATGGATAATGATTTAGAATTGTTAATTGGTGAGCTAAGTTCCAATTCCCATTGGGGTCGTTATATTTACTAATGCACAAATCTTGGGAAAGATATTAATTTATTGCGAGGAAAATATTCTTTCGAGATCTGATCATGCAAGTGTGTATTATGTATGGCACTTTAAAAAAAAAAATCCACCTCTTCTCCTCACCAGATATGGGCTAATTAGTAAGACTTATATCACTAAAAATTATCTTAAAAAAATATTCTTACAATCTAAAAATATTTTCTGGCTTTAAATAACCTGTAAAGGGTTGATAAGCCATAAAAAATGATGCTATTGACATTATTTGGACTATAGTCCTCATTTTTGTTGCCATTTCCATGACTTTTTGGCCATTGTATGCTCTGGCCTTTTTCAGGTGCCAGAAATTTCAAACCAAACCCTTTATTACAATAAACTTTCTTTAGTCAACACTTTTTCTGACATGGGTCCACTTCCAACATTTCAGTTGGATTATGCTTTTGTTTATCTATGTTGTATAGTAGTATACGTTTTAGGATGGTGCAGTGGATATCGACTCGGAACGACAACTCTGGGAGCCGAGTTCGAATTCTAGTTGAATTCCTTGCATTCACTTATGCACAAATACCCTTGGGTTCTATAGCCTTGGTTGGCAACCAGTCTACCGCAGAAAGCAATGGCAACCTACTGTGGGATAACCTTTTGCCCAGTCAGTCTCTTTCGAGACATGATCGCCCAAAGCGTGTATCACATATGGCACCTGACTGACTGACTTCACGAGACATTGGGGAGCCGAGTTCGAATTCCAGTTAAATTCGTTGCATTCACTTACAAGCAAATACCCTTGGGAAAGGTATTAATTTGTCTCTTCCCTCCAGTTATGGGTTAAATAACAGGACAGATTGGGTTCTGTAGCCTTGGTTGGCAATCAGTCTTCCGCAGAAAATAATGGCAATCTACTGTGGGGAAAATCTTATGCCCAGTCAGTCGTGTCCCTTTCAAGATATGATCGCCCAAGTGTTTATCACGTATGACACTTAACTGACTTAAAAAATATCATAAAGTACTCCATCAGTAAATAAAATTGTACTGTTTGCTTATTTTGTGCATATCTAGACCTCAAATGATTTGTTTTCTATGACAGAATTGTTCATCTTTAACAATGTACATCATACTTTTTTTTTTAATCGTATCACCCTGAGCAAGGCGGTAATGCCACTGAAGTGCAGGGGGCTACGTAAGAGTGAAAAGATTGGAAAAGAGAAAGGCGGAAACCACATCCTAAACAGGGAACAAGGGATGAGCCTCTACTCCTGTTCAATAGACGTAGTCGGAGTGTGAACCGGGCGATACTACCAATGCGTTGAATTATTTTTCTTTCCTGCCAATTTTTCTCTCTGGTTTTAAAATTTTTAAAGAAAACTTTATTGCCAATCTTAAATGATCTGACAGTTTTAAATTTTTAAATTTTGTCTTAATTTTCAGGCAGTAATTTGTTAAAAAATAGATCTCACTTTCCTAGCAAACAGGAATTCTGCAAGTGAGCCTTTTCATTTGAAGTCATTTGATATACACTCAAAAATTCTTATAGTGCTGTATCTTCCACTTCCAACCCTTTATCTTTTCTTCATGCTATTTTGAAGGTGTTAACAAACCTCTCAGCTTGACCATTTGATGATAAATTAGTGGTATCAAATGTTCAACCCAATAGTTTTGCAGAAGTTTTTAAACTCTCTAGAAGTAACTTGAATTCAGTTATCAGATACCACACTGTCAGGTACTCCAAACATTGCAAAAAGTTTCTGTAAGAATTTAATTGTTACTATGGTAGTCGGTAGTTTACACTTCAATATCTCAGGCTATTTTGTGAAACTGTCGACCATAATAGTATGAACCATTCAGTGGTCTGGTAAAGTCCATGTGTAGTCTTGCCTACGGTTTATTAGTGCTCAGCCATGCTTGATAATTTATAGGTGGGTATTTCACTGCTGAATTCTAATCATTACACTTCCTAACTGTATCTTGAATATCTTTGTCCAACTTTAACCAATAAACGTAGCTTCTCATCAGGAACTTCATCCTCACTATTCCCAGATGTCCTACGTGGAATTGTTTCAAAATTGTTCTTTGAAGTGAAAATTCTGCATAAAAAAAATTCATCCCTCAGAAATAAAAAATACTTTATTACTGTTACCAGAGTTACTTTTAATTTTACTGTTTGACTTAATGTCATTCACAGTTTTTTGAATAAATATATTATTTTTAAAACGAATTTTGATATCATCTATTGTGACATGTTATTCTTTTATTGTGTTACACACAAGGCTCTTAATTTCACTTTCGGATTCCAACGAAGCAATCGCAGTATCTTCAAAATCTTCTTTATATTTCGATATCAATCTGGGCAAGCCATGTGTATGGTCACAATTTTTTAGATGATAGAAATTCCATTGTTCAGTAAAATCATAGCTCAATGCTGTAGCTTGTTTACAGTATGCATGGAAATCCCTTTCTTAGAACTAATTATATTTAATAATCGGTGATGATTCATTTAAAATACAAATTTTCTTCCTAATTTCTTGTGAAATTTCTTAACAACAAAAATTATAGCCACTATATTCAATTTTACTGTTGCAATGTCTATATTAGTCAAACTTATGAAGTGTTGACAACTGCTTTTACTGTATCGTTTCTTTGCCTTATGGCATATTACCGCTCCAATGGATGTGCGTTGTGGTGCAGTAGATATTGGCTCGGGACAAGAAATTGGGGAGCTGAGTTCGAATTCCAGTTGAATTCGTTGCATTCGTTTACATGCAAATACCCTTGGGAAAGGTATTAATCTGTCTCTTCGTTCCGGTTATGAGTTAAATAACAGAACAGATTGGGTTCTATAGCCTTGGCTGGCAACCACTCTACCATAGAAAGTAATGGCAACTTACTGTGGGATAATCTTCTGCCCAGTCAGTCATGTTTCTTTTGAGACATGATTACCCTCATGGCACTTAACTGACTGACCACTCTAATGCCATATTCATTCACATTTGATGCTACTATTGTCTCTGCAGGGCATCATAGTCAGTAATAAGTCTGAAGTCGGTAGCTTTTTAATTTCTTCTGAAGCTTTTTGATATTCCATTGACCAATTCAATTTCATACACTTCTTAAATAAATTATTTAAAGGTGCTGGCAATTTTTACATATCCAGCACATGAATATTATGATAATTTACTAATCTGAGGAATGATTTTAGGGTTACCAAATTTTTGGAGGAATTTTTTGTTAATGGAATTTGTTATAGCAGAATCTGGTTTTCTTCTTTTGTTGTTGATTATCAGACATAAGTATCTAATTTTCTCCATAAAAGACTAACATTTCTGTTCACTGATTTTGAAACTGTAATCAGGTAGCTTCTGAAATACTTGTTGAATCAGTTTTAGCTGCTGTATTTTCGTAGTACGTCATCAGCATAAGCGACAGTACTGTTTAGTCCAGCCAACATAGTATCCATTACTTACTGGAAAATACCTGGGGCTATTTTTACAGTGAAGGGTAATCTTTTAAACTTGTAGAGTCTTTTATGTGTATTAATAGTCAAGTACTTCTGGCATTCCATATCCACTTCAATTTGAAGATATACCTCAGACAGGTCAATTTTTGAAAAAAAATTTTCCATTATTTAATTTGACAAATATTTTCTCTGGATCAGGGAAAATACATGTGGAAAGAGGCAGTCATTCAACCCGGTTGAAAAATCTGCACATAAACAAAATCTTATTTTTCTTTCTAGTATAACTCAAGTTCTCTAACCTATGAAGTTTGGTATTAATAAACTCTAACACAGCAACAGGTATCTTTCTTTTAGGCTTAAAAACTAGTAACACATTTTCTTTTAACAAATGCCTTTGACTTTGTACATTTTCCCAACTCTTCTGAGAAAATATATTTGCAAATTGTTTTTCTTCGCTTACCCAATGTTTCTTTAGCTGTAATTTTAGCTGTAAAAGGACAATGAACTTTTCCACAGAATGAATTAATCAGGCAATTCCATAATTCAAATAATTATAGATAATCGATGCCTAATAAATTAGAGTTGTGAATCTTTTTAATACATAAACGACTGCTTTTTTAGTTTTACCTACAAAAGCAATGTTACACTTAATTTTACTAAGAAAAATGAGTTTTTGTCTGATATTTCTCTTGCAACTTTCTGGGATTTTTTCAAGTTAGGCTTGCCAAATTCTGTTCCAAGTTTGTTCATTTATAATTGTAATACTGCCACCAGTTATTCAAATGAAATGTCACTGGAGCATAATTCAGTTTTACTGTAACAAATTTTCTATTTGACCTTTCCTATTTTTAAAAAAAAATTTTTTTTATGAAAATGGCAGATATGAATATTACAAAAAAATCAGGAATTTGTGTTTATAAGGCTTAATTTGGCTTTGTCCAACTGCAAATTCCTTCATGGTCAAGTGGTTAAGACTCGTCAAATCAATTGACGGGTCCTTCTAGGTCTAGGGGTTGCATGTTTGAATCCTGCCGGAGGACACATATTTTCCTAAGAAGATTTCTCAAATATTCAGGTTGGTAAAAGTGTGTGTGTGTGTATGTATATATATATATATATATATATATATATATACACTGTTTAATTATAAAAAAAAACGGTATCTACTCAACAACAAGTATACATTAAAAAGTAATATCCAAACAACTAAATTATATATATATATATATATGTGTGTGTGTTAAAAATTGGGAGAAATATATATATATATATATATATATATATATATATATTTTTAAAACAAAAATTGACAAGGAAGCATATGCCAATAGCAGTGTCAAGAGAGAAATTTTGTTAAAAACTGAGAGGAAAAAAAAAATATATATAAAATAAAAATATTTATATATAAAAATTTATATATATATATATATATATATATATATATATAATTTTTTCTTTTCTTGTTTATTTGATTTTATTTTTTTTATTAATCTTTTTCCTTTTTTTTCTTTTTTTCAATTTCTTTGCAAATCTATTTAAAAAGGAAAATTAGACTGATTTTTCTCCAGTTTCTGAAAGGATTTTTCTGTTGCTGAGGTGATGTGTTATCCCCCATGGGGATTTTCATATCGAAATGATCATCCAACATCACTGAATTAATCCTTTTTTAATTTAATATATATATATATATATATATATATATATATATATGTGTGTGTGTGTGTGTTAAAATTGGGAGAAATATAAATATAAATATATATATATATATATATATATATATACTGTAATGGTTGTTACAATGTTTTTATAAATTCATAGTATCACTACACAAAAATTTTCACGTTTCAAAGCCAGCCCATTATGTGGTCTGCTCCATCTTCAGGTGATTTTTTTTTAAATGTGAATTATCTAGTTGAAAAGCCCGTTTGTTTGTGTTGGATTTGTTTTTTTTTGGGTGTTGGAGGGCTTGGTCTGTATTTTGAGTTCTGTTGACCTTTTTAAGGTCTTAGGGTTAAGTGTTTGTTTGTGGCTGAGTTCAGGATAGGTTAATCTATTTATCTTGTGTGGGTTTAGGCTTGCCTGTTGTTATTTGGCTTAGGGGTTGGTAGGTGTTGTTTTGTTTTGGGGTTGGTTTCTTCTTACTTTAATTTGTGTTATTTTGTATTGGTGTGTGTACTTTTTTTGTTTTTTTTATTTTTTTGTTTTTTTATTTTTTTTGTTTTTTATCATGTTGATATTTTTATTTATTCTATTCTGCTGCAGCTGCACTATTTTTTGTTGGTATTGTATAGGGTTTGTTTTCTTTTTCTGTTTATTTATAGGGTTGGTTGTGTGTATTTTTTGTGTTTTTTGGGGGTTTTGTGGGTGGGGTGTTTTTTTGTGTACTTAAATTTTAGCAAGAAATAATTGCGATGTTTGCATATTACTGCTAATTTGTCTCTACGGTTTAATAAATCGTTGCTGTTAGGCTACTGAAGAATGTGTAGATATATATCAATTTTTTTTTCTCTCAATTTTTAACAAAATTTCTCTCTTGACACTGCTATTGGCATATGCTTCCTTGTCAATTTTTGTTTTAAAAAGACATTTTTAAAATTTAAATGAAGTCCAAACATCAAACTGGATATATACAGTCTCTGTTTTTTCTCAAGAAATGACAACAGAAATATTAAACACTATTTATTAGATTGTTTATTTACATAATTATGAAAATATTCAATCCAACTACGATGCAATATTTATTATTTAACATTTTATAAAGAAATGATGAAAACAATTTTTGTTTTTTTTTCTTTTCTATGTTCATAAATTTATAAAAATGTCTGAACTATAGAACAAGAAATTTTGAAAAAATGCATTTTCTGAGCATTTTTTTCATTTGCTCTTATCAAATAAATTGCCTGTTAGATTTATAATATAATCATTACATTTGCTGTCATCGAATAATTTTAGTAAAATAGGGAAAAAGCATGTGAATTTATGCTTTTTTTCCCTCAGAAATTGACATAAATTTAGCACTGCTTATTAGACTTTTTAATGACAAGAATAGTGTTTAATACTTTTGTTATCTACTCTTGAAAAAAAAAACAAAGGGATTGCATAAATAGAATTTCATATGTTTAGTTGTTATCAAAATTTTAAAAATAGCTTTTAAAATTGCCAAAGTAGTGTACAGTAATAGCCGTGTCACAAGAAAATGGACTTTTTTTTTAGGCTAGATTCAAGTATTGGTTTTTTTCTTTCTTTTTTTTTTTTAAATCTCACTATAAACTTTTCTAACTTTTATGACTATAATAAAAACTCGAGTATTTTTTAAATTTTATTTACTGAATTAAAAAACCAAACAACACTCATTCATTTCAGTTGTTCTTCCTTGTTACACATTGGACATTCCAACCATTGCTGGAAGCTGTACTTTCTTGTGAGTTACCTCCCTTTACATTTTCTTTTTACTATTTTGTCAGATACTTGGTAAATATCAACAAAGGATAGCGTTGTCTGCTTCATATTTGTCAGCAAATGAACATGACTTGCACCACAAGATCCAAGTTAGTATCAGTGTTTAAGTTTAGCCACAATTCTGTTATTAATCAGAAAACTCAAGTATTTTAGATGCATTCACTTGTGAAAGGTAGGAATCCATTTCCTCCCTCTAGCTATGGGTTAAATAGCAGAACTTGTGCCTGGAAAAATCATTGCTATTGACAAAAAAATTGCAAACATAATATTCCCTTGTAAAAGAAATTATTCTTACAATCCAAAATGTTTCAGATTTAAGTAACCTTCAATAAGCTGTAAAAAAAAAAAATTAATCAATTACTTTCACACAAATGTCCTTGTAAAAAGCATGATTCTATTCCTTCTCCTCAATGAGTTAAATAGCAGTTTAGACTGGGCTCTCTAAGTTTGGATTGCAATCGATCTAAGGGAAGGAGCAATTCTGAGTAGAAAATTATGAAGGCGGCAACAGGAAAGAACTTTTTCCAAAAAATCATGGTAAGCGATTTATAGAAAATAAAGAAAAAGAATGTGGAGAGCCACGATTGCCAATGTTTCGAAGTTGTACTATATTTTTTTTTGTTTTTTATTTAACCATAATGCTAACAGTTTCTTCTCTTGCTGGTGAAACTCTCTTCTAATCAGGTCATAAATACATTTTTGGTGCTTAAAAGGAGCTCTTCAGTGATATCCTGCTTTCATTGCCAATTTCAGGTTTTTAAACCTCATATCAGCTCTGACAGTATCCCCGACTTTTGGTTCAGAAGTACCAAGCCGGCTCCTTACTTTTGTACTAATTGTTTAGGATTTCTTTTCGGCAGAATTTGTACTTTTTATTGTTAACTTTAGCCAATGGGAAGCGTTTATTTTCCCTCCCTCGCCTGAGTTGCACCTGATAACTTCTTGCTTCCCAACCAACTTTGATTTTCATGAAATTTAAACACAATATCAATCGTCATCTATCTTAATTCCTGTACTTTAATTGACAATTCTCACTTTAATAATATTTTTTTGTCATATTCTTTCATGCTCAGTAACCCCCTTGTTTCTTGGTGGCTTTATTGCCTTGCTCATAGTGAAATAATTAAGAAATAATTCTAATCTGAAATAAGCAGGACACAATTATTGTCATGTACTTGAAATTCCATTGCTAATTTATTCCACCAACAATAATTGCAATCTGTAGAGAATCATGATTGCTTATATTTGGTCAGGACATAACATGTAAAGAAATAAAAAATAAATTTTAAAAAAGTCTGCCCTAATTAAGAAAGAGTGCATTGGCCGAGAGTCTTGAAATGAAGCGCTACGATAATAAAATGGGTTGGCATCAAATGATGATAGTGTTTTCTTTTTTTTTTACTTTTTTTTCTTTTCTTTTTACTTTCTTTTTTTCTTTTCTTTTTACTTTTTTTCTTTTCTTTTTACTTTTTTTTCTTTTCTTTTTACTTTCTTTTTTTCTTTTCTTTTTACTTTCTTTTTTCTTTTCTTTTTTACTTTCTTTTTTTCTTTTCTTTTTACTTTCTTTGTTTCTTTTCTTTTTACTTCCTTTTTTCTTTTCTTTTTACTTTCTTTTTTCTTTTCTTTTTACTTTCTTTTTTCTTTTCTTTTTACTTCCTTTTTTCTTTTCTTTTTACTTTCTTTTTTTCTTTTCTTTTTACTTTCTTTTTTCTTTTCTTTTTACTTTCTTTTTTATTTTCTTTTTACTTCCTTTTGTTATTTTCTTTTTACTTCCTTTTTTATTTTCTTTTTACTTTCTTTTTTTTCTTTTTACTTTCTTTTTTCTTTTCTTTTTACTTTCTTTTTTCTTTTCTTTTTACTTTCTTTTTTCTTTTCTTTTTACTTTCTTTTTTTCTTTTCTTTTTACTTTTTTCTTTTCTTTTTACTTTCTTTTTTTCTTTTCTTTTTACTTTCTTTTTTTCTTTTCTTTTTACTTTTTTTTTCTTTTCTTTTTACTTCCTTTTTTTCTTTTCTTTTTACTTCCTTTTTTTTCTTTTCTTTTTACTTTCTTTTTTATTTTCTTTTTACTTCCTTTTTTATTTTATTTTTACTTTCTTTCTTTTTTTCTTTTTACTTCTTTTTTCTTTTCTTTTTACTTTCTTTTTTTCTTTTCTTTTTACTTTCTTTTTTTCTTTTCTTTTTACTTTCTTTTTTTCTTTTCTTTTTACTTTCTTTTTTTTCTTTTCTTTTTACTTTCTTTTTTTTTTCTTTTTACTTTCTTTTTTTATTTTCTTTTTTTCCCTACTATAGCAAAAAGATTATATTATAGATAGAAAAAATATGTAAATTGTGTGTGTGTATACATATGTTTGTGTACATGTGTGAATGTGGACACTGAGGTCAACACAGTGGCAGTAGTCTGTTTCATGCCTGAGTGCAATCTTCAGGCCATCTTCTATATACTTCTTTACAGAAGTATCAGCTTTGCATTAAATCCCAAACTACATAATACACAAACATGGCAGTTTGTGCTTTACTGATAACAAAAAATAACTTTTAAGTAGTGGCTTCATCATCATCATTTATCCATCACACCCAATGGTACATAGGGCAGCAACATTTTGTTGCTGCTTCTGTAAGAAACTGTTTTTTATGGGGCAGGGTTATTAGCCCTGCGCCCAACCCCCAAGCCTGGAGGACCGGTGGACCATTCTTGGTCCTTATGTTTACAGCACCTGGTTTTCCCAAATGGTCACCCATTTTAGTACTGACCAGGCTCGATGTTGCTTAACTTTGGTGATTGGACGGGAACCAGTGCATTCAACACGATACAGCTGTAGACCAATTTCAAATTGATATATTCTTCTTGAAAAACAACCTGAGTCTACATTTCTAAGAACTTAAATGATTATATTGTTTGTAAAAAATATTTTCATTTCTCTACACTTCATTTTGATGTTGCAATGTTCTGTGGACAAAAAAAAAAGCATTGATTTGTTCCAATTCTGGTAGTGATAATGGTATTTGAAATTTGGGATTATCTTTTTATGCAATAACATAATCCAGTAATTCTTGTTTAGCCTCTGTTTCAGTGATGTTGGGTCCATGTGTGCAAAATATGTATTTGTATGCCTTCAATTTTTTTCAGTAGAATTTTTGCGTAATACGAAAAATAACTAGTGATAATTTTTACTTCCTCCTTACACCTGGGATATTAAAGAAGAAAATCTATCATTCCTTCATTTCTTAAGATATCTTAAGGAATGACAGATTTTCTTTTTTTAATATCCCAGGTGTAAGGAGGACAGTAAAAATTATCACTAGTTATTTTCGTATTACAAGAGACATTATTAGAGTAGTGTAACCAGGAAAGACCTCTGCTTGTCTGCCATTCCTGTGCCAGAACATCAAGAATTAGGAAGAATTAAGTGGAAAAAAAGCTAAGGGTTTATGGTTGAGTGACCGAGAAAAGATGTAAGGAAGAAAGCATTTGAGTTAGCTGCTGTTGCTTTTTTTTTTATTTGATTTTATTTTTATTTTTTTTTTTATTATTTTTTTATTTATTTATTTATTTTTTTTATTTTATTTTATTTTATTTTTTATTTATTTTTTTATTTATTTTATTTTATTTTATTTTTTTATTTTATTTTATTTTATTTTATTTTATTTTTTTATTTTATTTTATTTTATTTTTTTATTTTATTTTATTTTATTTTTTTATTTTATTTTATTTTATTTTTTTATTTTATTTTATTTTATTTTTTTATTTTATTTTATTTTATTTTTTTATTTTATTTTATTTTATTTTATTTTTTTATTTATTTATTTATTTATTTTGAGAAAATGAAGGGAATGTGGTGCTGATACTTACTTACAACAAACTGATCAGTGAATTTTCCAGAAAGAAACAAAGAATTGAATTTAATTACCAAATAAATAGCATTTTAAATAGATTAGGTCAAAAGTCACCATTTACTGTTATGTTCTCATTTTATTGACTCATATTCAGCTTCTATGTTTCTTGCTTAAAAAAAGTGCAATTTTTTTTTTTTTTTTTTGAAAGGTCAGTGTTCAGCGATTTAAATGTGTCACTATATGGTTTGAAGTCTTTCCATTGTTGGTATTTTTTTATTTTTATTTTTTTTTTGTTCCCTGCTCTATCCAAAATGTATCATTAATGGGTACGTGAGAAGTAAGGTGGCATAGTGGAATAATGAATATTGGCTCGGATTGAGGAATCAGTCAAGTTTGAATTCCAGTCAAGTTTACTTACGTGTGTATACTCCTGGGGAAGGTATGAATCCATTTCATTTCCCCTCCTCCATGGATTAAACAATGGGATAGACTAGATCCTATGGCTTTCAGTTTAAGTGAAGGACAACTCTGAATTCAAAACCTCTAACTATGGTTAAATAGTATCACTAACACCACAATTGGCCAAATGTGAAGAGTACAGTTAAACTCTTGAAGACCTGGTCAATCAGGAAGGGCTTGCTTCAACAGGAGTAAAGAAGGCTTTGGATATTTGACTCAATGTCCTTTTTGCAGCCCTGGGAAGAATGAGGTGACTTGTGGTAAAATTCAGTTGTTTTTTTAAAGAAATTTTGGATTAAAAAATTTTGGAATATTAAAAAGCATACCAATGTTGCCTTTTTCTATTGTCAATTTTTGTTTTTATTCATTCGTTTATTTTTTTCTTTTTCAGTTCCTGCAGAGAAAGAGATTCTCTATAAAGAGCGTGCGGCTGGTTATTATCGGCTGTCTGCCTACTACCTGGCTAAGATTG
This sequence comes from Ascarosepion bandense, assembly GCA_037127315.1. Classification (NCBI taxonomy): domain Eukaryota; kingdom Metazoa; phylum Mollusca; class Cephalopoda; order Sepiida; family Sepiidae; genus Ascarosepion; species Ascarosepion bandense. Next base: position 658,673 of record JBBBDQ010000547.1, read on the forward strand.
TCAGTGAGGCTCCCTTGACTCTTGTCCTGCCCATGTTCAGTTTTATCATTGTCTGTATGTTTGCTGGATTATATCGACCAGGTGTTTTGTTTCCTTCTATGGCCGTACTGGTTTTTCATGCTGTTTTGTCTCAGGTAAACAAATAAGACTAAAGCAATTTGGGGGTGGAGGAATAAAAACAGCACTGCTGGTTAGGGGGTGGTGAATGGTCTACTGATGAAATAAATAACAAAAAGAAAAAAATACTATAGAAAGAGGGACTCAATTGAGGAAATTAAAATAACACCAACTAAAAAAAAAAGAACATGATGAATAAAATACACACATATCAATAATATATTGACACAGGTATATCTCTAGACAAATTATACTGTCCTAATAGCCAATCTTTTTGTTTGCATAAGGATGGTTGTCTTGAGGGCTTTTAACTGATAGTCAGAATGTGATCCCCTCAAAATTAAGTATATATCATCATGGATGGATTATGCCCATTCCCAATTTTTAAAAATATTTGAGATTGCGGACCCTGATGTAATGAAAAACATGCCAATTTTCCAATAGCATTTATTTGACCTTCGAAAAATACTGATTTTTTTTTTTTCTGCATCATTGAAGAAGGAATCCTGTTCATAACATAAATACTTGATTAAATCAATCCTTAATTTTGTTAAAGAGTTATCTTTGCCTTGTTTTTATTTTCAAAAATTAAATTTTAAACTCTGCTTAAATTTGTTCAGCTTCAATGCTCTTTGATGTATAATTATAGCCAAGATTTTTATTTATATTTTCTTCCCTCCTTATATAGATACATATATCTAAATCTAAACTTATTTATGAATGGAATTTTGTCTCTGTGTGTGTGTTCGTTACCTATAGACTCCGAAATGGCTGAATCGATTTTCTTGAAAATTTACACAGTTGTACTATAAGCGTCTGCGAGTGTTCTTAGCTAGGTTTTGTGTTGAGGTACCCCCGATAAATATCGAAAATCAGTAATCGAAAAAATCAGGTTATAGAAGGAGTGGTCTGATTTTAATCAAATTTGTTACACTCATAGACAAAGACATAAGAAATGATATTCAGTAATTTCAAGGTTGCAGTTCTTATAATCGGGCAGAAAATCGATTATATATAATCGATTTTCTGCACGATTGTAAGAACTGCAACCTTGAAACTTCTGAATATCATTATATAAAAGGTAAGATGTTTGTGTGTGTGTCTGTTTATCTGCCTGTATGTCTGTATTTTTTTCAGCCCTTTTATTTTAGTTTTTGCTTCGGGTTTGGCTCTAAGTAGGTATAATTGTAGTTCTTAGTCTCAACCATGATACCATTTACTCAGAAGACTTATTTAGCCTTCAAAATTCTGTTTACGGCGAAAAAAACTTATTTGATATTGATGCCAGGAAATCAAAATTTGACTTACATCCATGCATTTTTCTTTCAGTCTACAGTTTCGCTTTAACTGGAAACAACTATTGCTTTCTAGTCTTTCGTGCCAATGTCCAAAGAGTCTGAGCTCCAGGACTATGGATTAGTTTTAAAGCTTTCATTATACCTGAGCAACACCGGGTTATACTGCTAGTAATGAAAATAAATTGGAAGAATTTACAAATCCACTGGTGATAATTTATTTCAAGAATATTTTAAAGAGATGATGATCCTTTATAAAACATTTTTTATAAAAGTCATATTTCCTTAAAAAAAATATATTACTCTCACCAGACCAAACTTTTTTACAAAAATTAATTGGTTAGATTTATCCGGAGGGAGGAAGGGTGAAGAAAGAAAGAAAGAAAAATATAATACTCTGTGGGTTCACATCGGATTATAATCCCCATGGAATTTACTTTACAAATTACCAAGGATACTACTTAATTGTGTGTGTGTGTGTGTGTGTATATATATATATATACACACACAGTACTGTGCAAAAGTATTAGGACAAGAACTATTTTATCTTTTATGAGGCATATTGACAGAAAATAAACAATTTAATTAAAGTCATTTTATTTGATTTACTCAACAAATGATTTAACAATAAAAAAATACTTGTTGCAAAATAAATTTAATATTAACTATACTAGCCTTTTGCTTTGATCACAGCCTTCATTCTGTCAGGCATTGACATCACAAGCTTCTTCAATGTATCTAATGATATCTCTTGCCAAGCAAAGTGTGTCTTGCGTAGTAACATTAGATTTATTAATTTTTTTATCTAAAATATCCCATAGATGTTCAATAGGATTGGGATCAGGGCTTTGTGGGGGCCAATTCAAATTTCAAAGCCTTTCTTCCTTTTCCTTTTTAGTTAAATAATTCTTACAAAGGCTTGGCTTTTCACTTTATATTTAAATTTCAGTGAGGTTTTTAGGAAAATCACCCTTGTCCTAATACTTTTGCACACTACCAGTAGTGTGCAAAAGTGTTAGGACAAGGGTGATTTTAAACTTTATTATGATGCCTCATAAAAGATGAAATAGTTCTTGTCCTAATACTTTTGCACAGTACTGTATATATATATATATATATATATATATATATATATATATACACACACACACACACACACACACACACACACACACACACCTAGGTAAGGAGGTGAATAAGTATATATAGATACATATATATATATATATATATATATATATAAATATTAATCAGGTGTGAATAGAACTATACTCAATGCTGTATAACAGAGCAAAAAATATATATCAATAAATATACATATTATCCTACATTTTAAGCATGACTCAGTGTTTCATGTATTTTAGCAATTATCAGGTGCATTAACCAGTTGTCTAAAACATAGGAAAATATGTATATTTATTGATACACACACAAGTTGCGATGAGTAAATTGTCGCCATTTTATATTTTGATTTTGTGCATTGTTTGTTTGTTTGTTCATTTTGTCAGCTACACAGTATAGTAGGGTCAGTTGGGCACTGTGTGTGTGTGCATGTGAAAAGAAGCACCATGATGCAATTTCACTATGCCAGAAATTTGGAAACTGCATAAATACTTTCATGGCTTCTGCTTCGATGAACTTAGTTCACTGGTGCCCCCAGGTATGAATTTGCAAGAAATACTAGATTAGCAACTAAGTCCCACCCTTTTACAGGGAAACCGATAAAGTGTAACCGCAATTTCTACTCTAACGGCTTCTTTTCTCGCACTTCCCGCCTGCGGAATTCCCTTCCATATACTTGCTTCCCCAACAGCTACAATCTCCAGGAGTTTAAATGTAAGGTCAATAGATACTTCTTAACACACTAACTCGCATTCATTCCCTCAAACACTCTACCCATTTACCCAACCCTCATCCTTGGTATCTTCATCCGTCTACCACCCTCCTTCCAACATTTCCTATAACTAACCACTCTTTCTCAGCACTTTCCCCTATGTAACCCCCTGAGCAATAGTGGCAGTGGAATGCCTTGCTTGGGGCGAAATGATTTAAAAAAAAAAAAAAAATGCTGTACTGCTTGACATTCACAACAAAAGTTCTAATTTGAACATTTCAGAGTGTTTGGGTGTCAGAAGACAGTGCAGAGAGTTTGGGAAGAGTTGGATGATATATCCAGTCAACAATGTGGTGTTTGGAGTGATCACTAGTGATGTATTTACTAAAATTACCCAAAAATATCTTGAGATACTAAAGAGTAAATTTATTCAATAAAATCACCACTGGCTTCCAGATGACTTTGGAATCACCTGCATCTCTTCTGGACAGTCTCCCTGTTAAGTTGGTCAATGTTGCCATAATCCTTGCCTTCAGTTCATCTTTGGTATTACAAAGAATTTTGTTAGTCTCTCACACAACTATGCCCCACACATAATAATCAAGGGGGTTGCAGTTTGGAGTTTACCTGGTTAATATACCAAGGGTTCTATGTTTTATATATATATATATATATATATATATATATATATATATATATAGGAAAATTTATTAAAAAGTTGTGAGTTTAAAAATGTATTTTTTTTGACAGTATTTGTTTATTTTTATTATTATATTTTATATTTCAGACCATCCTCGGTCCTTCATCAAAAACAAATGACTTTAAAATTCAAATTTGAAACATATTAATAATAGAAATAAACAAATACTGTCAAAAAATACATTTTTAAACTCACAACTTTTTAATAATTTTTCCTATACATATTAAGACAGTATACGTGGATCATCACTATGTATATATATATATATATATATATATATATATATATATATATATATATATAAGAATACCTAGAGAGCCAGACAACCTACCTAGGTTTCACCTAAACAGATCAGATTAAGACAGATTAAGACAGTATACGTGGATCATCACTATGTTATATATATATATATATATATATATATATATAAGAATACCTAGAGAGCCAGACAACCTACCTAGGTTTCACCTAAACAGATCGTCATGGAAAGCTGGCTAACAAGGAAAGAAACAACTGACAGATATAAAGGAAATTCAATCAACTCAGGTGACTAAGAAAGAAGACTGGCGTAAGGAGTGATGTGGTATGACAGCGATCCTCTTGTCCCAGAGCAGCACTACTGTCTTTCAGTCAGTTAAGTGCCATACAAGATACATGCTTGGGTGATCATGTCTCGTAAAAGACATGACTGACTGGACAGAGGATCATCCTGCAGTAGGTTTCCATTGCTTTCTACAGTAGACTGGTTGCCAGCCAAGGCTATAGAACCCAGTCTATCCTATTATTTAACGCATAATTGGAGAGAAGAGACGGATTAATACTTTTTTCAAGAGTATTTGTGCATAAGTGAATGCAAGGAATTCAACTGGAATTTGAACATGGCTCCTCAATTTGTCGTTCCGAGTTGATATCCACTGTACCACAATGCATGTCCTACTACTGCCTTTACTATGCTAAAATTCATTTTTTTTAATATAAAGCTGTCGTCTAGGCAATTAGCTTTAGTTTTTATTATTATTATTATGTCATTTTTCATCATATTTCGATTTCTGCTTTGGTCTCACTACCAACCAAGTCTGCGGGGAGACCTAAGGCAGGTCGTGGCGTGTTGTTATGACTCCATTTCATGTTTTTCTATCTTCCCTATCATCCCCAGCATTACATAGATAAAGTTTTCCTTAGTGTGTGGGCTGTACTTAATAAGACAATTTTTTGTATATCTCTTAAGCTGGGGTTTCCAGGGATTCTTTTAATGTGTTATTTTGTTTCATTTTTTATCATTCCAAGTGCACCTACTATCACTGGCACAACTCTTGTTTTCAATTTCCACATTTTTTCTATTTCAATTTCCAGGTCTTTATATTTTGACAGTTTTTCAAATTCCTTGATTGCTATCTTACAATCCGCTGGACAAGCCATATCAATTTATTATTATTATTATTACCTTTATTATTAAATATCCCACATTGTGATCTGCCAAGAAATGTGAAATGTAAGAACCTGACATAAACTGTGGATAATCAAGCAATCAAAGCACTTTCTATTTATCTGCCTGTATGTCTGTATTTTTTCAGCCCTTTTATTCGATGATATATATATATATAAAAGGCAAGATGTTTGTGTGTCTGTCTGTTTATCTGCCTGTTTGTCTGTATTTTTATTTTAGTTTTTGTTCGGGTTTGGCTCTAAGTAGGTATAATTGTAGTTCTTAGTCTCAGCCATGATACCATTTACTCAGAGGACTTATTTAGCCTTCAAAATTCAGTTTACGACGAAAAAAACTTATTTGATATCGATACCAGGAAATCAAAATTTGACTTACATCCGTTAATTTTTCTTTCAGTCTATGGTTTCACTTTAACTGGAAACAACTATTGCTTTTTAGTCTTTCGTGCCAACGTCCCTGGAGTCTGAGCTCCAGGACCATGGTATAGTTTTAAAGCTTTCATTACACCCAAGCAATGCTGGGCTATACTGCTAGTATATATATATATATATATATATATTATCAGGAAGTGCAAGAACAGTATAAACCACGGGTCGAGGGAGCTTGATGGGTGTTGAAAAAAAAAACCCTTTGAACGCTACTTCACCACAGGGATTGATAGTGATTTAATTGTTTTAATGTTTATCCACAATTTTCAGGTTATTTAAATTAAGAAAATATTTTTAGAGATAATATTGCTTTACTGATACAAGTCTTACTAATTAACCCATAGTTGGGTGGAGGATAGGAGTTGGATTCAAACCTTTCACAAAGTAGTTGTACATAAGTGAATATAACAAGCGTGGTTGGGATTTGAACTTGGTTCTCTGATTTTCAATTTCAATTCATTACACCATTTGCATATCTAAGCTTACAAGCTGTCACCCCTCTAGTTACTGACCAGGCTTGACATTGCTTAACTTCAGTGATTATACGAGAACCAGTGTTTCAATGTGATATGGCTGTGAGCCTATTACACCATGTGTATATCTAAGATGGTATTCCCAAGCAGTCACTCACCTAGGTACTAACTAGGTTAGACATTGCTTAATTTCGGTGATATACAGGAACCAGTGTTTCAGTGTAATATGGCCATAAGCCAACAGGGATAGGCTAGCCTTCAAGGCAAACATATTCAGAAACTAACGGCCATTATTATTATCATTATTTGTTATTGTTATTGGCAGAACATCTTGCTGAGTATAGGAGTGATCCTTGACATTTCCTTCTGTGTGAAATGAGTCCTATGTTGGATATGAAGAGACGTTCGCAGCCACTGCATGATAGGGTAGGAGGGTTCAGATGATGGAGAGTTCTGGCTTTTCTTTGGGTTGTCTTTGTCTCTTTTAATGTCTTCTAGTGTTTTTGAACAATGTTTTGTTGGTTGCTCTTTTTCAATTGGTTCTTTAGACATGAGAAGAAGAAAAGTCTTTGTGCATTAAAACCTTGGCTATGAATTGTTTGAATTAGTCACCATGGCACGTACACTTCAGCTGACATAATTCACTGCAGCAAACCAGAGCTAGACAGCTGGGTTCATGATGACAATTTGCATCAGATTGCCAACTTGTTTTTGTACACAGAACATCACCTTGACTGCCGGGCGTCAGATTGTGCTTAGCCTGGTCTCTTCTTTTTCTTCTTACATGTGTGGGTTTTATGCATGTGTGCTGTTAGCATTCCATGTAATGGCAAGAAAATTATTTTCACTTAATTTTTGATTAAATTTCTAATTTCGCAAAACTTCCAAATAAATTCTAATAATTCTTTGCCATTTATTTTTATTTTTCCAGGGCTTTGGTATTTTATTTGGTGTGATCTTTTTAGACACACAATGGGCTTTAACTTTATCTACAGTGTTTACAGTCATCAACATGTTAGTTGGTAAGTAAGATTTTCTTTCATTGTTAAACAATGTACTTTGAATAAATAACCTTATTTTCTTGAATACTAAACAAGTGCTACAACTGTGGCAAGTACAATTAAAGGGAGGAATTGACAGATTTCTGACTCATTTACCTGAACGAGCACTGCTTTGTGTTTTGCATGTAGGCAGCCATTTGCAATATGAAAACTACATATGCAGGTGTGTGATATTTTTTTTTTTTTATAATACTTTCAGCTGATGAACGTTCAGGAGTTCAGTGTGTATTTAAAGGTTTTCTTGAAATGGCAGGTAGTGTATTTCTCACCACTTTTAAGAAAAGGTTGCAACTGGCAATGATTTACAGTGGACTATGTTTGCCACAATTTAAGGTGTTGGAATGCATTGCTTATTTTTTGTGTGGTGACCTTGATTTGACGTCTCTTGTTTGCATCACAGAATCAGTCAGCTTGTAAGAACAAGATGGTATAAAGGAGAGAAAAATTCTATTTGTATGAAATGGAGTACTTTACAATGAATTAAAAGTCACAAAAATTATAAAAAGATGGTCATGGAGACCTTAAAATCTATTGACTCCTACCAATATGTTTTTTTTTAATGACTTTTATTCCAAAGTTTACTATAGAATCTTAGGTAATTCTTTACATATGGCATCTTTCAATGATCCTAGTAATTAATTTTTTACATTTCATCACCCGGTTCACACTCCACCCACATCTATTGAACAGGTGAAGAGGCTCATCCCTTGTTCCCTGTTTAGGATATGGTTTCCGGCTTTCTCTTTTCCAATCTTTTCACTCTTACGTAGCCCCCTGCACATCGGTGGCATTACCGCCTTGCTCGAGGTGATATGATTAAAAAAAAAATATGGTCAGATTATTCTATATCTTACATTTTGAAGTATCATTAACCAAAAACAGATGGTCACCAACATTCGGTCTTTATTTTAAAGAACAAATTGGCACCCTTTTCTTTCTGTCCATCATGGGACACCTTGGCGTGTTGTAATGGTTCACAAGATATGTTTAGAAAATCAATTCTTCTGTCTGCTATGTCCCAAAAAGATATGACAGACAAAGGCTTCACTTTCATACTTAATTTTTAATTTTTGTCCCCCATTAAGTATTTATATTTTCATAAAGCAGTTTTGAGTCTGGATAATAAATCTTCAGTTTAGTATTTCCTTTCTGAGATTAGTAGTTTTTAAGTTCAACTTCTGTCAGTAAGACAACAGGCCTGTGCCTAATTGGAGTTGTCAGGCAGAATTTAATGGGAGATAACTCATGGTTACCAGAAGTGGCATTGCACATGGAATGAGAATGATATACTCCAGTGATCGTAATAAAGGGTTCAATTTGAAATTCCTAGCACCTGAAGTACACGACTGAAATGTTGTAAACATGACAATAAAGAAGAGGACAATAGTCCGAATAATGTAAGTAGTGTAAATACTACCTCATCTCGGAGGTGTAGACAAATACACTGTTATGGTCTCAGCTATGGGTAAATAGTGAACCCCGAACTGGGGTCAGAACATTCTGAAAGTTTAAAAATATCTGATCAGGTGCCCCTGCTGTTCATCTCAGTGTTCTTAACAGGCTTCAAAGGAGAATCTGTAACGTGATTGGTCCCAACCTGGCAGCTCGACTCATTGGCGGGATGTGGCTTCTCTCTGTCTCTTCTATAAATATTTTCATTGCTTCTGCTCTGAGGAACTTTGGTCACTGGTGTGCTTTCCACAAGAATTTACTTGGGCAACCAGACTGGCAACAAGGTCCCACCCTTTTACAGTTAGATCAACCAAATGCAGGTCAGCTTCTTTTCTCATGTTTCCTGCCTGTGGAACTCCCTTCCATATACTTGTTTTCCTGACGGCTACAACCTCCAAGAATTTAAATGTAAAGTCAATTCCCATCTTTTATCCACTTAACTCCAGCCCTTTCTACATCACCCCGTGTATCTTGTTCTTTTCTCTTCTCTCTACCTTCATAACTGTCTTCACTCCTGTGTTCACATCCTTCTCTTGCCCTTTCTCTTTCATCTTTCTGGTTCGTTTTTGTCTTCACTCTTCCCCTGTCTAAAACTTTAACTCTCTTATGTATCCCCCTGCACATCAGTGGTGGTACCGCCTTGCTTGGGGTGAAATGATTAAAAAAGATAAATAAATATTTTTGTAGAAAGAATACCAGCAATAGATTTTCATAGTAAAAAAAAAAGTTACCTGCAATACATTATTTAAAAAAAAATACGTTATTGGAAAATGAAGAGAAAATGTACCAAAGCTCAAAAATTTTTAATTTTGGCATTAAAAACGCATAATTAGTCAATATGTGATTAAATTTTTAATTTTGTCAGTCAGTCAGTTAAGTGCCATACGTGAAACACGCTTGGGCGATCATGTCTCGAAAGAGACATGACTGACTAGGCAGAAGATTATCCCGCAGTAGGTTGCCATTGCTTTCTGCGGTAGACTGGTTGCCAGCCAAGGCTACAGAACCCAATCTGTCCTGTTATTTAACCCATAACTGGAAGGAAGAGATGGATTAATACCTTTCCCAAGGGTATTTGCGCATAAGTGAATCCAATGAATTCAACTGGAATTCGAACTCGGCTCCCTGATTTCTTGTTCCGAGCCAATATCCAATGTACTACAACACACATTTTGGCATTAAAAACCCATAATTAGTCAATATGCGATTAAACAAACCAAACTAAAAATAATCAGAAGTTTAAAGAGTAATGGAATAAATTTAATATCAAAATTTAGGGACTGTTTTCATTGATTTTAGAGGTGAGGGAAGTGCTATTTTTTACATTTTTCTTTGTTTATTATTTACTTATTTTTTTAAAATGTGTTATTTCAGCTGGATTTTATGCAGAAACCTTTCCAAGTTGGTTGACCTGGTCCCGGAATATTTCATTTTTGGCTTATTCCTATAATATTTTAATATATTTGGAATTTTCACATGGTGATCCTGTCAAGTAAGGAATATAATTCTGCTTTTTAATTTTATTAGTAATTAAAAAAAAAAACACTCAATCTTTTCTGCTTCGTAACACAACTGTACATCTTGACTGTTAACCCCACTTCCTTGCTATCATGTTTATAGACTGGAATTTCAATCATTGTGCATATTTTTAGGTATACACATTCCTGGAAGTGACCAGGTTGCCGGGATGAGTATTTTTGTGGGGTCACCAGCTCTGGATAGATTGCCAACCAAGGCTAAATAACTTCTATCCTTCTATAAGATGAGGACCTGTGACTTCCGAATAGTTTTATTGTCTGTCCAATTTAATTCACAAGGCTTGGGTAAGCTTCTCATTAAGCCAATATTTTTATCAATCAGGTTTGTTAAGTGGCATATGAAACTATCAAGTGTGAGGTGCTTGTCATCAAGAGAATGCAAGCCTTTCTCACAGCCTACGCTATGATTTTAATCCTCGTTGGGTGTCTTACACTTGTTTCTTTGTTGATTATAGTCAAGTCACATTAGCGCTACCATTTTGAATAAGATTACTAAAATAAAGCAACAATGGGAAAAGGTTTTGTACTTAGATGAATAACCATTTAAGAACGTCAGGCCTGTGTGGCATATCCTGTTCAAGGTTGGTAAATAAGATATCATTGACTGACAAAATTTGACCCAATGAGCCCAGTAAATAAGTTGCCCATGGCTCCCTGCATTGGATGAAGATTAGCCCAATAAATAAGTTGCCCATGGCTCCCTGCATTGGATGAAGATTAGCCCAATAATTAAGGTGCCCATGGCTCCCTGCATTGGATGAAGATTAGCCCAATAAATAAGGTGCCCATGGCTTCCTGTATTAAATGCCGACAAGCTTTATAAATACAGTGACCTTGACTTTCCATAATAAACTTTGATACATAAAATAGCCTTGGTTCTTTGTATTGGACCCTGTCAAGTATTGTTAAGGTTTTCTGGACTTCCCATCTCTGACCCAGACAAGTTTAGTAACTAGGTTATGTGTTATTTTATCCAATGGATAGATTTATTTAACATGATTGTAATTTTCTCATGTAAATGGGTCCAAAAATTTCAAGTCATGTGTTGGAAAAATTTTTTAATGTGCATACATTATATTGTTTAATTAATTTTCTCTTTTAAGTTATTGTTTAGATTACAATTTTTGTGATTTTAATTGTATGCTCCATCCTTCTTCTTTGGCACATGGCCCAGTAGATAAAATCATTGATTGACGTAATCCAATGCAACTATAACCGACTTTAAGATTGTTTTTGTTGAAGTTCTTTTTTAGTGTGGGTGAATGGTAGAAATGATTGTGTATTAAGGAAGAATTTATCAATGTTAGTTTGGATGTTACAGCTGAAGGGTAGGTTAAACCAAATAATGTTACATTTACATAATTTCTGCTTGTTTCTGCCTACCTTGTTTTTAACAGAGTATTCTAAACTAGCTTTGAGTGACTTTTTTCTAAAGGATTAATGTATTTAATTTTAGAATTGTCAAAAATTTCCATACTGTTAGAGTTGGTTTGTGTGGGTTGTTGGTAAGTCTCTGGGGGTGATTTGATTCCCTGTATGTATGTTTTAATCTATGCCTTTTAGAAAGACTTGTCATCTTAAACCATATCTATAATCCTAATTTGCTTAATAAAAAAAGTGATTTAATAACCGCATGCTGTCAGTAAAAAAAATACTTACTTAAATTCTTAGACCCAGATTGATATAGATTTCTCTACGTTTACCCTTTCTTTCTTTCTACCCCTGCAAGATTACTTTTAAAAATTATGAATTAAACCCCTTTTATTTTTGCTCCCTACATTTTTTAATTATTAATTTTAATTCTAAATTTTACTTCTTATCCTTAATTTTTATTTTCATTTTCTTGTATTTAAAATTTTAATTTTTTATTTACATGTAATATTTACATTTTTACATTTCATGACTTATGCCCCTTTGATTTCTTTTTCTTGCTTTTTTTCATTTTTAATATTTTGTATTTTTTAAGTTTTAAATTTAAATTTAAAACTTTTTATCTACATGTCACCTTAGAATATTTAAATTTTTAATCTTGTTATTAAAAAAGCAGTAACTTAACTTTGTAAGATTTAATTCCCATGAACATCAAGCAAATTTAAATTCTAATCCATTAAACTGTCAGTTTGAAATATGCACCTGTTGATTGCATAACACATGAAACTCCAAGTTGTGCCATAGACCTAGGATAATATGTATATTTATTAATATATATATATATATATATAATGCAGCTGATAATGATCATACATTGAGCACTGTTTTATTAACACCTGAATAATAATATTATACATATGTACACTCTCCTCATATGTATATTTATTAATTTATGTCATTTTATATATATATATATATAAAATCTGAATTCTACATTTGTTGAATAGCTATTTCAGCAAGAGTATTCACTTCTTCATCAACGATCAAAAACAAAAATTTATTAATTCAAATATGGTACAAAAATTCACATTCTGGAAGGAGCTCAAAAATATATCAATACACAGTAAGTTTTAAAAAGTGGCGGGGTTTAACCCTCTAGGGCCATTCGTATCATATTTGATACAGTATGAAAACAAGCCTTGAAAGAAATATTTTCCTGAAAATTTTTTTAAGAGAAATATTTTATAAATTTCAAATGAAAGCAGTACTGACTGCTCAGTCAATGAATACCAAATGTTTCCTTATAGGGAAATACCAAATGTTTCCTTATAGGGAAATACTGTATCAAATATGATACGAATGGCCCTAGAGGGTTAAGAAAAAGAAAAAAAAATTTTTAATTTGTCATCCAGACATAAAAAAAAAGAGGGGCATAGACAGAGATTCATGACTTGATGTCACCTCTGAGCGTTGCCTTCAATGTTCAGTTTTATATTTACATACTCTTCATCTCTGATATTGAGCACTTAATCCTATAAATATAGCATACCTAAAAAATATATGTATTCCATTTGTAAATGAGTTTACAAATAGTGTTTACAAATGGAAAATCTTCAAAAGTTCTATAATACAATTGTATTGAACACTTTTTGATACAAATGTGCACTGGTTTGATTTTATTATGACCAAAAACTAAGTAATTAAACAATATATTCTAATTTTATTATTACAATGGTTTATAAAAGCATAATATTGCTACACAGAAATGTTCATGTTTCAGAACAAAACTGTTCCTCTTCAGGTGATATGTTAAAATAAATGGTGTATCGAGCACTCTTTATAAAAGTAAATGCTTGAACAGTGGGTTTTTAATCTACATATTCTTTCACTTTTTTGTAATATATATAAGCAGCATATCTTCATTCAAACATTTCATTGAATAATTTAGACATATTGTGTCTATTTACTTTTATACTGATCCTTTCAAGTTTCTTGATGTTAGGATGAAATTCATCAAGAATGGCACCATAGTTTTTGTTAACCCAAGTACTTTTACCATCACAATAGAATACTGATTTTATAACAGTTACAAAAAGTTTATAGTTGTAATTTATCCCTGAAATGACCTTGGAAAAGATCAGAAGTACAGACTGTCAGTGCTGTGTGTTGACCTCAGTGTCCACTTTTATATTTTCATATTCTCTATTGAGTGCTTTTTCTCATATGTGTATATAATGTGTATGCAGAAACCGTCTAGTCTTTATTTTCCAGACAGTAGTGAGAGGCTTGCAACATTTCGTTTTTGAGAAAGAAGTGGTAGGATAGAAAATAACTCATCACCCACAAGGACACGTAGACACTTTTAGATGATTAAGTCTAAAAGTGTCTATGTGTCCTTGTGGGTGATGAGTTATTTTCTATCCTACCACTTCTTTCTCAAAAACGAAATGTTGCAAGCCTCTCACTACTTTGTTAATACTTCCAGGGAATAGTTAACCCCCAAACTGGGGTCAAAACACTATAAAAAAAGAGACTTTTATAGAAATATATGCATAAAAATAGACTTTTATAAAAAATATACATTTTTGAAGAAAAAATTATTCCCATAACATATTTTTGAAAGAAAAAATATTATTCTCAGCAAAACTTTTTTGAATACAAAACTAGAAGACATTTTCAGTTTTCTAAAATTAAAAAAAATAAAAACAAAAAATTTTCATTGAAATTTGACTAAATCAACTTTCTCACTATAACCGAACATTAAAAAAGAATACCTTAAAATCTCACCTTTTTGGCATTAAATTGGAGTAGATAGACTAATCTATCGCCCGGTTCACACTCCACCCACATCTATTGAACAGGTGAAGAGGCTCATCCCTTGTTTCCTGTTTAGGATGTGGTTCCCGGCTTTCTCTTTTCCAATCTTTTCACTCTTACGTAGTCCCCTGCGCTTCAGTAGCGTTACCGCCTTGTTCGGGGTGAAATGATTAAAAAAAAAAATAAAAAAAATAAAATAACCCACAGAAGTTAATATGCCATTAAACAAAACTCTCACTCAAACTCAAATTCCATATCTTCACCAGTTCTGAATATCAGGGCTAAAACCCACCATATCATGCACATTTTAGCGAACCACCCTCATTTTCTTCATATGAGATGTAAGTTCTACTCAAGCAGCTTATTTTCACAAACCAATATTATATAAGGCCAGCTTCCAAGATGATGATTCCTTGATCACTACAATTTTAACCTTTTTGAGATTAAATTTCACCATCACCTTCCACACATATTTTCATAAACAGTGTCTCTTGACTCTTACTCTGTAACACGCTACCTTGGGTGGCTTTTGAGCTTTGTACAAGGTGAATATTATTAGTAATAATAAAAAAAAAATTTTTTTTTTTCAGACATGCTTCTGCCAATTTAGTACTAACTGGACACATTAAGAAGTGCTTCCGTTTCTTTAAGCACATTAGTGAGGTACAGTCGTAATGAGAGAATCTCCAGTGAGAAAACAAGCCTTGTTGCAATTTTCCCCAAAGACTGACTGAGACTTGATTAAAATGAAACTTACTGTTTTGGACATCTGATGCATATAAATGTTGTAATAAGCTTTTCATTTTTCTTTTTGTTTCCAGATGTTTCAATACTACACTTCCGAGTAATTTTGGCCTGTGTCGTGATGGAATTGATTATGTCCCCAGCTCATTGGTGATTGAGGCGTCCAAAATTGAACTTCCCTTGTTTGCAAATGTGATTCTTTTAATGATACTCTTTGTGTCAACCAGATTTGCTTCCTATTTAGTTCTTCGTTACAAACATCATCCAGTGTCTGCTTAGAGTCAGGGTTGGCTCAAAACCCGCCCACACACCCACCTGTGTTGGTGTCTGCCAAGTTGCAAGGTGCTTCACTTTTTATGAGGCTGACTGATCAAAGTCCAAAAAGATGCTATGATATCCAAATTGGATACTGTTACAAACTTTTCAGTTTTATTTGAAATGTTATTTCTTCAGATATTAGATATTTAATAAGGCGGTTGAGACAGTTTCTTTTTTTTTCTCTTTCTGTTTTTTTTTTTTTTTTTTTTTCAGTCATTTTTTGTTTTCCTTTTTTTCTCTTTCCATTTTTCTCTTTTTTATTTCCCTTTCTTTTTTTTTCTTTTTCACCCTTTTTCTTTTTTTACTCTCTTTTTAGTTTTTCATTTTTCTTTCTCTCTTCTCTTTTTACCCTCTACCACTTAATTTTAATTTCTGTTGGTTTTACCCACATATTTCTTACTCAGTTTCAAATTTTTTCTTTTGAGAAATTTTTTCAAACAAAAAATCTCTTCCATATTTTTCTTACACATTTTACATATTTTTTATTTAGTATTTATTTTGCTTTTTTTCTTTTAAGTTAATTTATTTTCCTTTTTTGTTTTATTACTTCTTTTTTTGTTATTCTTTTTTTTAGGAAATGTTTTATTTTACAAAATTATAGCACCACACTATTTATATATATATATATATATATATATATATATATATATATATATTTTTTAATTCACAAATGATGGGATTATTCCAATATGGCTCAGCACTTTTGCATGAGATTAGTGTAGTATCTGTGCACTCTGCCTAATGTAGCCTTTGCAAGTCAATTTTACCATGGCATTAAAGCAGCAAAATGCTGGCATCATGGATACATCTCTTGCCTGCTTACCTCTGGGTTGGAGGTTCAAATTAAGACAGGATTCAGTCATTAATTTTATATCTGATTGTTTTACTGTGACAGAAGTTACATACCAAGAATGACATTATATTTTTACTCAAGTATTTTGACAGATAATTTTATATTATTTCTTTTCAAATTATTTCTTAAATGAATACAAAAGTCTTTGTGTAATCCTTGTGACTTATACAAGAAACTGAAATAATAAACTGCATATAAATAACAAACAAATCTTTTATTTAATATTATTTTTATACTAAAAAGCAATTTTTTTTTATTATAACTTTTCATTTGAAAAAGTTACACTTTTTTATTTTTTTTTATTTTTTCAATATTTGAGTTTTAAATCCTAGTTAAAAAAAATCATTTTTGCGTTGTGGTCCAGTGGATATCGGCTCGGAACGAGAAACCGGGGATCCGAGTTCGAATTCCAGTTGAATCCATTGTATTCATTTACGTGCAAATACCCTTGGGAAAGGTATTAATCCGTCTCTTCCTTCCAGTTACGGGTTAAATAACAGGACAGATTGGGTTCTATAGCCTTGGTCGGCAACCAGTCTATCACAGAAAGCAATGGCAACCTACTGGGGGATAATCTTCTGCCCAGTCAATCATGTCTCTTTCGAGACATGATCGCCCAAGCGCGTATCACGTATGGCACTTAACTAACAGACTGAAGGCCTTTTAAATATTCTAAAATGAAAATCCCGAACATTTTATACCACTCTCATGTAAACACATTTCTTAAAGAGTGCCAGATTGAAACTTTTTGAGGCTCTGAACTATATAAAGCCTAACAGCAGCTTGTTAAAATCATTATACCAAACTTTTAAAGGCTCCCACCATAAAATCTAATAAGTGTGTATGGGGGGGCTTTATTTATTTATTTATCCTATGCACTAAAGTCTTTTAGCTAATACCTAATTCCTGCTCATGAATTTATTAAAAAAATGAAAATTTCATAACAATATGCTCATATATATATATATATATATATATATATATATATATATATATATATATATATATGCACTGCTCATTTGATAATGAATTGGAGCACTCTAACTATTGGGCATGTTTATATGCGCTAAAAAGCCTGCCTTCTTCTACTGGACGCTCGTGGCCTAGGGATAGAATCGCCGACTGAATCGCCGACTGACGCCAATTCGGTCGGGTTTCAATCCTGGGTTAGGAAACGATCGGAGTCTAAGCCATACTGATGAGCTGTAATACAGCAAAACAGATCTGTCTGCGGATAACTATAGTATATATATATATATATATATATATATATTTGGAGTAGATAGACTAAACTATCGCCCGGTTCACACTCCACCCACGTCTATTGAACAGGTGAAGAGGCTCATCCCTTGTTTCCTGTTTAGGATGTGGTTTCTGGCTTTCTCTTTTCCAATCTTTTTACTATTATGTAGCCCCCTGTGCATCAGTGGCGTTATTGCCTTGCTTGGGGTGATATGATTAAAAAATATATATATTTTCTCTAAACATATATTGTTAAATATAAGACACAATGACTGTCCATTATGTTTAATCATGAGCCGTTCTAAACGTCGTATTTTGGCTTTAATTTCTGGTGAAAATAAAGACAAAAATTCTCCAACATTTGGATAATTTTTTATTAAGTTGGTTCTAAGCTTTCGGCTCACATGAGCCATCCCCAAAGAGGTTACAGGGGTGTTAACATAAAAACATCCACCATCAAAGATGATTTTATCTTGTGCTGACATAAAACTTTCTAAGCAATGACAACAGTCACCAAATAGCAAATGCAGCTCGTAAATTTGTAATATGGTTCTATGACGTCACACCACCCGAACATAATAGACATTCATTGTCTGTTATATTTAATATATGTTTAGAAAATTATCTTCTGCCTTGATATACTAAATATATATAAAGCATATTTTATATGGGCTTGTGTGTGCGTATTAAATTGTAATGATGCCAAAATTGCTTTTTTCTTTCCTTTTTTTTTTTTTTTTAAATTTTTTTCAGTAGTTTACTGGTAGAAAGGCATTTTAGGCAAGTAGAATTTTTTCTCATAAAGTGCTTTATATCAAGCGAGTGAATAGAATTATTATGCGGGGAAAAACAAAAACCTTGAAGAGTGAAGACATCACAATAATGCTCTTACAAAACTGAAATAACATTTCTCAGCTAAGTGACAAACTTTTCCACATTAATTCTATACACACACACACACACACTCTTATATATTTATTTTTTATTACTATCAATGTTACTTTTAGTGGTTATGCATGTTATGAGTTGTTATCAATGGGTTTTATTATTAAACATGAAACTGAAGCTAAAAAATATAGATTCATAGAATTCCCGCCAAAAAAATTTATTATGTTTAGTAGTTAATTCTATCTCTTGCCTTGTAGAGATGGTCTCTGCAGCTGAACTGGTAGAGGTATACTTTGGCTCAAAAAAATAGAAATAAAAAAAGGTTCAATCCCAGAGGAACATTTTTTTTATTTTTTAGTAGGGCTTCTCTTTTTAAGGCTGGTTGTTATTAATTTGACTGCTTTTTTTTTTAATTTTTTTTTTTTTTAAATAAAAAACCAGGAATAGCAATTCATTAATAATGTTCGATATAAAAAAAAATTCTTTTAAAAAAATATATAATCTCACCCCTGAAGGTTTGGTAAAAATCTAGACAGATTTTAGCTTCTTGTCAGCCTAATATTTATCAGCATTCTTCTTTTTCTATTTGCCTTGTTTCTTCAGGACGTAGGCGATCATGGCTTTCCACGCCTCCCTATCCCTGGTGGCTCTTAGCACACCTTCTGCTGTTAAACCATGCAACCCTCGTTCCACCATCCAATTGATTAGGTCCTTCAAATACGTTATCTGCTGCTTTCCCTTGTCTCTTTTTTCCTCTATCTGGCCTGCTAGTATCAGGTTCTCCAAGCTCTCTTTCCTCATTGCACGTCCCAGGAACTTCATTTTTCTCTTCCCGATGCTCAGTATTAATTTCCTTTTTTGTTTCCATCATTTCCAAAACCTCGTCATTGCTCACATGCTTGATCCATGATATTTTTTTTTTAATCATTTCACCCCAAGCAAGGCATTCCACTGCCACTATTGCGCAGGGGATTACAGAGAGGAAAGTGATGTGAAAGAGTGGTTAGATATAGGAAATGTCAGAAGGAGGGTGATAGACGGGTAAGCATACCGAGGATGAGGTTGGGTAGATAGGAAGAGTGTTTGAGAGAATAGATGCGAGTTAGTGTGTTAGGAGGTATCTATTGACCTTATATTTAAACTCCTGGAGATTGTAGCTGTCGGGGAAGCAAGTATGTGGAAGGGAATTCCACAGGTGGATAGTGCGAGAAAAGAAACTGTTGGAGTAGAAATTTTGGTTACATTTTATCGGTTTCACTGTAAAAGGGTGGGACGTAGTTGCTAATCTAGTATCTCGTGCAAATTTGTATCTAGGGCGCACCAGTGATCTAAGTTCATCGGAGTAGAAGCCGTGAAAGTATTTATAGAAGAGGCACAGTCATGCCGGTGAGAGAGTGACTTCGGCTGGTCTGCCAAGTCGGTATTGATCACATTACAGATTCTCCATTGTATTTTGTCAAGAACCCCCAGGAAAATAGCAGGGGCACCCAACCAGATGTGGCAGCAGTATTCAATACACGGGCGGATGGTAGATTTATATATATGCAGGACAGATTCAGACAAGAAAAACTTCTGGGCCCTGCACAGAGAACCGACTTTCATAGTAGCGGATTTAGTAATGGATTCGATATAGTCAAATATTTCAACACACCATAATATCATTGTGTATATATATATATATATATATATATATATATATATTTCATTTTTTTATATTTTCATTTTTTTTTTACTTTTACTCTGATTTAGTGTTTCAACATTTTTTGCAAATAAGAAAAATTACAATAATTATCAACTGAATTCACAAAATTTTCGTCAAATATAAGTCTTTTATAATCATTTTTTTAAGCATAATTTAAATGTGGCATAAGGCCAAAAGTATGGGGCACCCAGTGAGAATCGAACTTACTACTCAGCGGTAATTGTTCTAGACATGCTTGCTAACCATTATACCATTTGTTGGTACCTAAATATAAGTTTTCTATGCATGCGGAATATCCTGAAATCTTAGGTTGCAACATTAAATCGTTGATGTTTGAATGTTAAAAAAATATATTTTTAAACTGTTTCAGTTTTGATGTAACCATCTAAAAAAAAAAAAAATACAATGTGAAAATCTGTAAGGATAAGAATAATGAAAGTTAATGAAATAATATAACGATAATTTATTGAAAGAAATGATGTCCAAAACATTAATGAGAAGCTGGTTGCAACAACAAAGCAAAAAAGAAATCTTATTTACCATTCTTTGGAATGGCCTGCAAACATGTCAATCTGAGAATTTCTTTAAGAATTCTAGCCAAAAGCTAGTATTACTTCCTCAATTTCATTTTTTTTATACAAATTGCTTATTGCCATCATGAATGTACCTCTTGACAAAATGTTCTCAATGGGAAATTATGATCATGGAAATAAGTTAGACTATAAGCTTGTCATTTCTAAATGCAAATTTATCTTAGTGTTCGTTAATTGCAGCATGAGATTGAGCATTTTCATGCATGTAAATGACTTTTTGTTTGAATGTTACCATTTTTTGTGTTGTTTTTATCTGAAGGTTGGCCCTTAAGAATTCATTGTCGATCATTTTTATGCTATCATCCACCATCCAGAGAACAACCAACACTTTAATGACAATTCCCAATTGTCTTCTTTTTGCTAACACCTCAACCTATTTGGCTTGGGTTTCTCTTTCAGACACTATTTGTCTCATCAACAGTTGTGTGCCAACCACTTTTTTCCTACACTTGCCCATGAAGAACATGTTCTTAAAAATCCAGTTTCAGAGGCATTTTGGACCAGCTGACATAATTAATTAGATGCGTTGACTTAAAAGAGAACTATTTACAGATGGCTTTGTGATGTTTGAGATACATTTTGTGCCCACCTCCAAATGGTTTTGAATAACTTTTTTAGTCACTTAAATGCCATATGTGATACACAATTAGGCAGTCTTGTCTCAAAAGAGATGTGAGTGACTGGGCAAAGATTTTTTTTCCCCGCAGTAGGTTATCATTATTTTCTGCAGTAGACTGGTTACCAACCAAAGCTATAGAACCCAATCCGTCCTATTATTTGACCCATAACTGGAGGAAAGAGACAGATTGATGTCTTTCACAAGGTGCATAAGTGAATGCAATGAATTCAACTGGAATTCAAGCTCGGTTCTCTGATTTCTTGTTTTGAGCCAATATCCAACTGCACCACAAATTCTTTACATCTCTTAAACGGGTGTCGATATATTTCAATTTGCAATATTTGCCTTGTCGAAGTTGAATTCCTATATCTCCTTTTTGTCACTTTGCACACCATACATAACAATTGTTGGAACAAATTTCTTGATATTTTGACAATGGTTGCTTGCAAATTTCCAGGGAAAAAAGTTAAAACTCGCTACATTCCTTTTATTGTTCCCTCAACTCTAAACCCTCCCAGTTAAGATCTGTCATACCACGTACATTGAGGCGACCCATCCTCATTCTTTTCATATTTTTTTAGTAAGGATTAAATTCCACTTAGCTAGCTGCTTCTCAAGAATTTTGTCTTTTGTCTTCTGCATAAACTGTGTTCCTTACTCATAACTCACAACAACCATCTTCAGTACCCCCCACCTTGAGTGGCTCTTGGGCTTTCTAGAGTGAATATACTCTTATGACTCAAACAACCATCTTCAGTACCTCCCTGCCTTGAGTGGCTCATGGCCTTTCTATAGAGTGAATATAAGTAAAACTAAAATAGAGAAATTTGATATTTTTATATTATAAATTCATTTTTATTTACATGTGGACAGTTGTCCTCATCTTTGTTGTTGTTGTCATAACATTTCAGTTGTTGTATCCTCATGCACTTGTTAGTCTTTCAAGGAATTTTGAACTGAACATTACCTGGATTGACGTTAGTCAAAAAAAAAAAAATGAAGGATGGATCGATTTCTATGATCCTTTTGTCCCTTCCTCACTTGTTTAAATGTTCTTTATGGCCCCCCACGTTGCCTAAAACTGGGGCAATGAAGCTACGTCACCAAAATGGCTTCCGTTTGTTTGCTATTATTTGGAAGCACACGTTATTGGGTGTGATTGCACCTATTAGTCTCACCTAAGTTTTTGACCCAGTCAACTTCAAATACACGCAATCAATAATAAAAAAAACAAAACAAAAATGACTTGCATAAATGCAAAATAAATTGGAATGCAGTGTCTGGGACTTTCTACATAAGGTCATCTTTTTGCTCTTTTGATGATCCGAACTCTTTTGAAAGTCTTCAAGCGCTGTTAGTCAGTTTCTCATCCATTTTTGGGCTTTATTTCAAGAAACAACTCACCATGTTAAAAAAACAACACTTTAACCAACTTTGGATGGGAGTGGTATGGTGAGATGTTCACCACCTTAGATTAAAAATGTTCTATTTGCAATTTTTGTTATACTTTTAATTATCACCCATAGCAGATTCTTCCTGTAATGCCCTGTATGACCACCCACTTAAGTTTTGTACAAAAATCTTTATTTAATCCCAAGAAAATTCTATATCTAAACTTATTTATAAATGGAACTTTGTGTGTGTGTGTCCATTACCTATAGACTCCGAAACGGCTGAACCGATTTTCTTGAAAATTTACACAGAGACATGATCGCCCAAAGCATGTATTACGGATGGCACTTAACTGACTGTATGTCAATTTATATTTGCAAGATCGGCTTTAATTCTGAATGACCCCTATTCTTATTGCATCGTCTGACAAACTGTTTCGAGGCTTTCCTTGCAAGTGTTGCATTCAGCAGTCTCATTAAATGTTTTAGGAAGGTGAACATTCGTTTGATGGATTTATTTCAAGGTTCATATCTTGTCTTATGATATATGCCTTCGTTTCAAAACTTGCAAGTACAGTGAATCTAAACTTATTTATAAATGGAACTTTGTGTGTGTGTGTCCGTTATCTATAGACTCCAAAACGGCTGAACTGATTTTCTTGAAAATTTACGCAGTTGTACTATAAGTGTCTGCGAGTGTTCTTAGCTAGGTTTTGTGTTGAGGTACCCCCGATAAATATCGATAATCGAAAAAATCAGGCTATAGAAGGAGTGGTCCGATTTTTATCAAATTTGATACACTCATAGACAGACATAAGAAACTATATTCAGAAGTTTCAAGGTTGCAGTTCTTACAATAGTACAAAAAATCGATAATATATATATAAAAGGCAAGATGTTTGTGTGTGTGTGTGTGTGCGTGTCTGTTTATCTGCCTCTATGTCTGTATTTTTTTCAACCCGTTTATTTTAGTTTTTGCTTCGGGTTTGGCTCTAAGTAGGTATAATTGTAGTTCTTAGTCTCAGCCATGATAACATTTACTCAGAAGACTTATTTAGCCTTCAAAATTCAGTTTAGAACGAAAAAAACTTATTTGATATCGATACCAGGAAATCAAAAAATAAAAATAAAAATTTGACTTACATCCATTCATTTTTCTTTAAGTCTATGGTTTCATTTTAACTGGAAACAATTATTGCTTTTTAGTCTTTCGTGCCAATGTCCAAAGAGTCTGAGCTCCAGGACCATGGATTAGATTTAAAGCTTTCATTACATCTGAGCAATGCCGGGTTATACTGCTAGTATATATATATATATATATATATTAGGTGCGATTGGTAAATTGTCGCAGTTATTTTATTATTTCAAATATTCTTGAGCCTGAGTCTGAGCTCCAGGACCATGGATTAGTTTTAAAGCTTTCATTACACCCGAGCAATGCTGGGCTACCCTGCTAGTAGTATGTAAAGACATGGTTTTGTCAAACTTTTGAGTAAAATATCTCAAAACTACAAAAAGTGTGGATAGAATCCTTTTAACTATGGGTTATTGTTTCATATCCTTATGTTTGGCAATTTTTGCAAATGACTTCCATGTTTTTTGAGATCAAGTTTAAAATAATGTTTCAAAATTGCCAAAATCTCATTATTTGTGTCTGCTTCTGACACAAGATATATGGTTAAATTGTACTGACAATAATATGTAATATGAAGTATATAGTATATTTGCATATAGTGTTTAGATGGATACATAAAATAATCTTTGAATTAGTTTGGAAAGCAAACAAAGATACAAATTCTATGTATGCAAGTTAATCTTTAATATTCCAATATTAAAGAAACAGACGCCTTTTCTAAATTTTCTGAGATCGTTTCAAAATTCCAATCAAACAAGAAATGCAAATTGTTTGGAATCTGTTACTTTTTTTTCTTGTTATTTTTTATCTTTTTATCTGTTCTCTTTTTCTTTTTTCTTCTATTTTTCTTTTCTTTTTTTTCCTTCTTTTTTAATTCACTTCTATTTTTTCTTTAAACAGTTTTATTCAATGTCTTATTGTAAAATACAGATTTGATGCATTTTCCCTCGAAATACACTTTGGAATATTTTGAAATTTCTACTAAAGTATTTACTTTTATAATGTTTCAATTTTGGTGTGTGTGTGTGTTTTTATATATATATATTTATATATATATATATATATATATATATATATATATAAACAAGCGGTGTAGATATAGAAGAATCCAAAGGAGTATCCTGTACATAAAGTGGTAGGATAACTCTCTAGGAGAGCTTTAAATATATATGTATATAAATACATATAGAGCAAATATATGTAAAAATTAAGACAGACACGTTATTCCATGGTTAAGCGGAGGTATAGGCCTATTTCAGGCGAACCTTCATCAGCTTCTGTCTTTATTGTACAAAAGATTTTACAGGAATGTATCTTCCTTGTAATAAAGATGGAAGCTGATGAAGGTTCGTCTGAAATAGGCCTATACCTCCTGCTTAACCATGGAATAAAGTGTCTGTCTTAACTTTTACACACACACACACACACATATATATATACAGCCTTTGAGATTTCACCTGCAGCCTGATGGACTGGGGCGATTTATTGCTTTACTCTAAAAATCTAGCAATGAAATGTCCCTTCAAATATAGAAAAACTTAACTTTTACAACCCAAAAGTATGTCATTGAAGATGTTACTTAGAATGACCTACAATAACATTATTGAACTCTTTGATCTTGCTTTTATCATTGGGTCAGTGTAAACATTCATTTAATTAATGTTTCCAGAGTGAAGCCAAAATGTCTTGGTTGCCCAGATTGTTTACAAAAAGTAAAAACTAACATTTGAAAGAAAGAAAAAAGAAAATACACTTACTTCTTTCAACCATGCACTAAAAACAAATTATACAAGTAAGTAATTATTTTATAGAAAATCATTGAGAAAATCAGTTTTGTTATTTTTTTTATTGTCTATGAGATGGAGGTTGTAGTCAAACAGAAGAAAGAAACTACGATAGGTACCTCCACTCAATTGTAAAAAAAAAAAACAAAAAAAAAAACAGCATATCATGATGTTAAAAGGACTCAAGCTTAATACAAAGTTTTATCATCAAAATGTTTGTTATTATGAAGAGGAAAGATCAAATTTTGTTATTTTTTAAAATTTTTTATAACCTTTTTAACACATTCAAAATTTTTATTAAAATTTCATTTTTTGTTTTCCATCTGTGATTCATGCTAGGTTTATGTAAGGCAACTATTAAGAAAATAGTCAATTGAGTAAAATGATTTTGGGGTGAGTAAATCCTTCACCGGTCAAGTGATATCTTTTTCAAATCTCAAAGGCTATATATATATTAGAGAGAGGGTGGCATATAGTCACAATGTTTACTGGGTTCAAATCTCAGCCCAGAGTCAATTTGTTAGGAAGATGACCTTGAGATTATCAGTTTGGGGGAGAAAGTGCTTGAAAACCAAAACCAAGAGTTGCAGTACAAATCACAGGCGGGCTCTTAATGGAGCAAATATAAATATGCCTGGTCAAGTGTTTGTAACAGGGATTGGCTAGCTATCCTAACAGGCAAATGTGCTTGGAAAACAAGAGTAACAGACTATATATATATATATATATATATATATATGTATGTATGTATGTATGTACAAATATAAACACACAGAGAGGATGTGCCAGAAAATAAAGAAAAACCATATAAATCATTTTTGTTATTAAAACTTAGAGATCATTTTATTACACATACATTTTTCCAACATCATTTCATTTGTTCAGATATAATTTTGTTGTTCATTTTGAAATGTTACCATTCATTTTTATTTGGGCCATTTGTTTTTTAAAGCTGGTTATATTGAGTTCAGAAATTTCTGATGTTTTGGTTATTTTTTTTTTTTTTTGTTGTTGTTTTTTTATCTTTTCATCATGTTAAATGATTTGAAAAAAAAAACCCATTAAAATCATGTGATTTTGGTTGTCTGTTATTTTTGTAGCATAAATTAAAGAAAATGACTTATTATGCATAATAATTATACACAGAAGTAAATATACATATTCTCTTACATCAGAGGCAAAATTCCGAGTTTCATGCAATGTGTAGGATAATTAATGATTAATAGCTTTGTTTATATTACATTGAGCACTATTTTATTAACATCTGAATAATATTCTCATACATTTTATACATATTATTTCCATATGTATATTTATTAACACACACACATAAACACACACACACACAATTTTAGGGGAAAGTATGACAAAGTGGAAGTGGTTTTTGCAGATAATTACATAACTATGAACTTAGTCTGATAAAATTTTAAATAGTGATGTGTGAAAATGAAAGATTTTTCCACTTTTTCATATTTCATTTCTCTTATATTTATTGTTAATATATATTAATGTATTGATTTAATATTTTTATTACATATTTTTGAGCCTTGTTTTGTTTTTTGTTTTTTTTTTTGTTAAATATTTTTCATTTAATGTTTTTGTTTGTTTATTTAATAGTTTTTATATTTTTTGTAATGTTACTTTTGCTTTGTTTCATTTTGTAACAGAAAAAGAAAATAAATGACTGAAAATGGTACCAAATTATTTTTATTAAAATTAAAAAATTACTTCAATTTAGTACATGATTTTTTTGTCTGTTTTGTAAAAAAAAAAAAAACTTTTTGTACATAGATATGATAGTCAAATTTTATTTCATATGCTAATGAGAGGAACATTAGCACATGGTATTTTCTTTTTTATTTGCATAAAAGCTTAATGAAAATTGCAGTAAGTTCATTTTGCATAACGATTGTTGAGATACAAAAAAAAAAAAATTTGTGCATATATAAAGAATTTGTCATTTTACCCGAGTAGGTTTATGCCAACTTTGAAGTTTCTTGCCAACTGAGTTCAAATTCTAGCCTCGTCTGTTTTTCTCACTTTCTTCCCGTGGCTTTATATTAAATAGCAAAGTAGTTTGAGCTCTCTAGCCTTGGATGGTTACCAGTCTAGGAGAAGGGCTACTCTGAATTCCAACCCATGGTAAAGGCACTGAGAAATTACTCGACTATCCTTTCCCAAGGAATTAAAACAATTCACAAATGATAAAGAAAAGGAGAGCTATGATCGCCTACATCCTGAAGTACCCTGGCATTTAAAAAACATCCATATTGACATATGTTTAAAAGTTATTTTAGAAGGTACATGTCATCAATTGATACTTCTTTGAATATTATCAGTTGATGATTTTACACTTTTTCAAATGGCAAGGGCATCATTCAGTGATACCTGATTTGACTATGATTCTCATATTTCGGATTCATGAACTTATGGCATTTCTTGGAATCCGGATCCAAATATCCCGTGATCTTTGGGATATTTGGCTCTGGATTTGAATTCTAGTCAAATCCATTCACTTACATGCTAAGCAATTCACACCTTGGAAAAAACATGGATAAATAGCAGGATTGACTGTGTTCTATAGCCTTGGGTAGCAACCAGTCTCAGAGAAGGAAAAGTTTGAATTCAAATCTTCTGAGAGAGAATTGGGCTCAGTCGAACTCTCATGTCCAAAGATACACCACTTCTACTTTGGCTACAGGGTATGTGGTGTCTGTATGCCTATAAACACAGAAAATATAAACAGATGTATATATTATTTCTTCATATTTTTTTCAACTTGTTAAACACATTAAAAAAAAAAATAGAAAAGATCTTTGTCTTGCTTTGAAGACTTTTTCTTTTTCACATGCTCTCCATAACAAAAAACACTTTGTGACTTCCGTGTTAACATTAGCAAATAAAACAAAAGCAGTCAAAGACAGCAAACCTCCGCCAAGGCAATCCTTACATCATCTTAGCGATTGGTAAGAGTTGATTATTAAAATTAGAATAGCTATAATGAACTTGACTGCACTTTTTGTTTTTGGATAATAAATATCAAATTTATATTATAAATATTTTCGTGAAAAAAAAATAGTGCGTTCAGAAAATGTAATGACGTAAAGCATTCTAGGGAGGTAATTCAGTATTTGGCATGTGAAATGTACGGAAAAAATGTTAAAAAAAAAAACGGAAAATTAACCCAGAAACTTTATCCTGTACTGCATCGAACCCAAAATCTAATCAGTTCATGCCAGTCATGAGGCCAGTCACCCTTGAATGTTTCACCCAAATTCATTCAGCAGATCTTGAAATATCTTGCCCACAGACAGAGAAACTAAAAGACAAACGCGACCGAATACAATACTTGTGCCAGGTGGGGGTAATAAACGCAGTGAATTAGGACAAAAAGGTCTGTACAGTGACGGCTGCAAGCACATCGTCAAAGAGCTTCAGTGTAGATCCTCACAATCCATAGGGACCTCAAAACATTTCCTAAACGTGACATTCTGGAATTTCCATTTTTAAACAAGGGGTTTACAATTTTTACATCGTTTAAGGAAGTGTTTCGCAACCTTTTTAAGCAATTGTACACCTACTATCACGGCACACGGCAAAATTTTAAAGGGGACACATTTAAATGTTATGAAATGAAACCATATATTAAAAAGAAAATACCCATTTATTTCAATGTTTCTATCTAACGATTTTTTTAATCGTTTCACCCCGAGCAAGGCATTCCACTGCTACTGTAGCGCAGGGGGTTACATAGGGTCGGGGGAGTGATGGGAAAGGATGGTTAGATATAGGAAATGTCAGAAGGAGGGTGATAGACGGGTAAGGATACCGAGAATGAGGGTTGGTTAGATGGTGAGAGTGAGAGAATAGATGCAAGTTAGTGTGTCAGGAGGTGTCTATTGACCTTACACTTAAACTCCTGGAGATTGTAGCCGTTGGGGAAGCAGGCATGTGGAAGGGAATTCCAATGGCGGGATTTGTGCAGCTTATTTAGTGCGAAAACCGTGCTTGGTGTCTCTTTTTTTTTTTTTTTTTTTTTTTCGAGATTTCTTCAGTGTTTGGTCGAAGGTGCGATAAGCCAAGGCCTCCTCTATATTATGGTAATATAGGGGAGGCCTTGGATAAGCAGTCTCATTTCTACTCCAGTTGAGCGTAGTCTTTGACGCTTCTTATTTTAAGGTTGCGAAGCCTAATTCACATAAATATAAAAGTGCAATAAAATTGATAAAGCCTTTTTAGCTAATGCGTGATATTTCTTTTGTATTGAAATCCAAAATGTGTCAATTTGTACTTTTGACAGTTTTATTTTGAACCGTTAAAAAATATAAATCCCTTTTTTAAAAAAATTAATATTAAAAGTATTAAAGGTAAATTTTCGTTTTAGGTCCCGAAGGCTTTTCCCCTTTCAAATATATTCAAAATAGCATTATTTCTGTGCAAATGTATATGCTGAACTCAAATCAACAATTAATTATTGAAGAAACCTCCCTTTTTGATCTGAACGATCATAAAAAAAAATTGAACTACATTTTGTCTCCCGTAACTCTAAGGCAGTCATGTAATTAACTGCTGAATGACTTTCAGCGCAGGACAACAAATTTCGGTCGATTTTCTTCCTTTACTGAAACTTCCGGCGATTTACTTCCTGTAACGAAAGTAATATGCTATTGTAGTTCAACGCTTATTACTTTCATTACAGTAAGTAAATAGCCGGAAGTTTCAGTAAAGGAAGAAATTTAATTACAATGACGAAGAAAGTTAATTACATGACTTCGTGAGAGTTACGGGAGAGAAAAAGTGCAAGATATAGTTCGTTTTTTTTTAATGGACTTTGCACAGAAATAATGCTATTTTGGATAAATTTGAAGGGGAAAAAAGCCTTCGGGACCTAAAACGAAAATTTACCGTATTAAAAATAAAATAATCGAAGTATAGTCGAATCATTACATGCAATGAGAAATGGATATTCTTCGACAACAGTAAGAGAGTCGGCCAATTATTAGATGCAAGCGAATCACCAAAATACCCCCCCCCCCCCCCCAAAAAAAAAAACCTCCACTGCACCCTAAAAAATTAATAGTGACTGTATAATGGTCTTTTCATTATTGCCTCAAGGGAAAATAATAACAGCAACCTCGTATTGTGGAGAAATTGAGTGTATGTACGAAAAATGAAAAAAAGAATCATCCTAGACTTGTGAATAAGGATGGTCCAATTTTACTTCGCAACAACGCACGTCTGCACGCTTCTTAATCAACTGTCTAAAAGCTGCATAGCCTGAATTATGAAATTTTGTCTCATTCTCCATATTCACCTGATATCTCTCACACCGATTATCACTTATTTAACCCTTTGTTGCATATTGGTTACAATTGTAACGAATATGCAACGAAGCATTTTGATTTTTCTAATTCGCAATAAAACTTTCCCCAATAAGAAAAAGATAATCAAAGCATTTGAACTGTTTATCAGAACAAAGAACGAGAATTTATTTAAAGATGGAATCAAACATTTAGAGGTTCAATGGAGAACAGTTATTCATCAACATGATGTTTATTTCAATTAAATAATTTAACATTTTAGAAGTGTTTTATTCATTTCCTATGAAGTGTGCCATTTAATGTGTGACAGCCTAATATTTAAAATACTTATTCATTTGTGTGCGCTGTGGTGCAGTGGATATCGGCTCGGAACGAGAAATCGGGGAGCCGAGTTCGAATTCCAGTTGAATTCATTGCATTCACTTACGCGCAAATGCCCTTGGGAAAGGTATTAATCTGTCTCTTCCTTCCAGTTATGGATTAAATAACGAGACAGACTGGGTTCTATAGCCTTGGCAGGCAACCAGTCTACCGCAGAAAGCAATGGCAACCTACTGCGGGATAATCTTCTGCCCAGTCAGTCATGTCTCTTTCGAGATATGATCGCCCAAGCGTGTTTCACGTATGGCACTTAACTGACTGATTCATTTATTCAAATACTAACCCTGTACCGTTACCGCTTCCCCTCCCCCAACATATATGCAGGCCGTGACAATATTTCGTGGCACGCTTAAGAGGGTCCGCACGACCCAACAGTGTGCCGCGTCAAGGCGGTTGAGAATTGAAGGGCACAGCAAGTTGAAATCCAGACGACATATCTTATTATTCCATATCTTTCATTAGTCAGCATCTGACTCAGGACTTTTTTTTTTATTCTCATGCGAAATTATTGCTTAAGCAATCTCTTAAGTTAATTCCAACTGTGCCTGTCCGAGCATAAACTCTCGAATTGAAGCAGAGAATTCTGGATAAAAAAAAAAAAAATGAATACCTGGGAAGTGTTCTAACAGAAAACGGAAAGTGCGACACAGAGATCCAAAGGCGAATTGGTATGGCGAAGGAAGCATTCCAGAAGTTGGGTAAAGTATTAAGAAACAGGACAATTTCGCTAGAAACAAAGAAGAGAGTACTGGATTGCTATGTGTTGTCATTTCTTCAGTATGGCAGTGAATGCTGGACAATATAAAAGATGAAGGAAAAAATTGAACTAACTGAAATGTGGTTCTACAGAAGGATGCTGCGAATATTATAGATCGAGCATGTGAGCAATGGAAGAGACAGCTGAAGTTCCTGGGACATGCAATGAGGAAGGAGGGCTTGGAGACCCTGATACTAACAGTGCCAGATAGAGAGAAAAAGAGACAGGGGAAAGCAGCGGATAACATATTTGAAGGGCCTGACCAGGTGGATGACGGAACGAGGGTTGCGTGGTGTAACAGGAGAAAGCGTGCTAAGAGCCATCAGGAATAGGGAAACGTGGAAAGCCATGATCGCCTACGTCCTGAAATGAGATGGCATGTAGAAGAAGAATGTCAATTTGTGCGTTGTGGTGCTGTGGATATCGGCTCAGAGCTAGAAATCGGGGAACCGAGTTCGAATTCCAGTTAAATTCCTTGCATTCACTTACGCGCAGATACTCTTGGGAAAGGTATTAATCTATCTATTCCTTCCAGTTATGGGTTAAATAACAGGACAAATTGGGTTCTATAGCCTTGGCTGGCAACCAATCTACCGCAGAAAGCAATGACAACCTATTAGGGGATAATCTTCTTCCCAGTCAGTCATGTCTCTTTCGAGACATGATCGCCCAAAGCGTCTATTACGTATGTCATTTAACTGACTGTATGTCAATTTATATTTACAAGATCAGCTTTAATTCTGAACGATCCCTATTCTTATTGCATCGTCTGACAAATTGTTCCGTATCATTTTTTTAGAGTTAAAATTTCTAAATACAACCGTAAGTTCTATGCTAACAGTTTCTTCTCTCGCACTTTTTGATTGTGGAACTCTCTTGGTTTTCAGACAATTTTGATATTCAAAAATTTGAATGCAATGTCAATCGTTTTCTTCTCTCTTCGTAATTCTTGTTCTTTTATTGTTTCCCCTCATTAATTTTTCTTTTATTCATATTCTTTAATCCGTAGTAATACTTGCATCTTAGTTGTTTTATTGTCTTCTTTGGAGTGAAAAGATTAACAAAATATGAAGATTTTTTTTTCAATTGCTGACAGATGAAGCTTAGTTTGAAGATGGTTTTGTATTTCTGAAAAAAAAAAGGGTTCATTTCTTTCTGTTTTCAATTCAACTTCAGTGTCTCTTGTAAGCAATGAACTGCTACAAAATTATAATATGTGTTTGGTTTAAGCTCTTAAGTCTAGGCAGTAACTAAATTTGGAATTGTGAGGGCGGTTATTCATTATCCAATTAACGTTCTTTTTCAATACGTCGCCGGAAAAACGTTTAAAGTAGCGAAAGGAAAAAAAAAACAAAAAAACCGGGAGCTGAAAGAAAGTTGACAAAATATTTTTTTACTCTTAAGCAGTAATAAGCTTATATAAAATTATATATATATATATATATATAATACACATGAATTATATATAATATATATAATACACATGAATTATATTTATATATAATACATATTACACATGAATTATATATAATATATATATTACACACACACACACACACACATATATATATATATATATATATATATATATACACACACAGATATTGCTACATACATACATATTATTGCACATATGAAATATATATATATATATATAAAAGGTGGGCATAAGTTTGATTTTACTAATGCCACCTTAATTAAATTCTGTGAAAAGAAAATACATTAAAAACATCGTTACCAATATTTGTCTACATTTCTGAAATGATGTAGTATTTACGCTGTTCGGACTGGTGTTCGTCTTTATTGCCATGTTTACGACGTTTGTACAATTTTTAGGTGCTAAGAATTTCGAACCCATTACCTGTAGCCGTGTAGTTATCGCCCTTTAACGGAAAGTCTGGTATTGAACTCACAACTCTTTCGTTCAAGTCACTAGAACTTAGCAATGTCTCTATCCATTGGGCCATGTGTCTTTGATTCATCTGTGTCTGAATTTCTGGAACTTATAAACCTAATGTCTCAGTAACAATTTTTTTTACCAGAACTCATATTGCAATCTTGGGCGCTAATGATTTTCTTTCCGACTCCGTATTATTGTATTCATTTCTATGCTTGGCCGGCTTAGAAGATTTTTGTGGCTTTGCACATGCGCTGATTCTTTTAAGTTTACGCAGTTTCCAGTGGCGTTCTCTATGAATTATT
This sequence comes from Ascarosepion bandense, assembly GCA_037127315.1. NCBI lineage: Eukaryota > Metazoa > Mollusca > Cephalopoda > Sepiida > Sepiidae > Ascarosepion > Ascarosepion bandense. Next base: position 693,136 of record JBBBDQ010000547.1, read on the forward strand.
TCAACTTCATCCCATAGGGGGTGGTGATCCCCTTTTTTCCCTTCATACGTGGTTACGCCTGATTTTTCTATTCCTCCTCGTGTCCTTACAGCCTTACCTTAAGCCGCGGTAATTCCAGCTCCGGTAGCATATATTAAAGTTGTTACGGTTCAAAACTCGTAGTCTGAACTCGGGTTCGTAGTCGGTTGCGGTTCATGCAGCGGTGCAGGGTTTCCTGTCGGTGGCGGGGCTGTGGGCTTTTACACGTCTCCGGTTTTTCTTTCGTCGTCTGCGTCACTTAAAAAAGGGGCTTCATGTCGCCGTCGCTTCCGTCTCGCCGTTCGTCGTCGCATTTGTTTTCTGCCCACTGTGCGGTCGCCTCTCCAGTTCCCCCCCCCCCCGCCGAAGCGTTGTCCTCGTTGTCCTGCGGTCCCACTCTACCTACCTCCGCGTCCCACTTCGCGTCCGTTTTGCCCTGGTGCGCGGTCGGCGGTTTCTCCTCCAACGGTATTCTTGACCGAGTGTCCGCAGCGGCCGGGACGTTCATTTTGAGTGGTCAGAGCGAGCTGGTCAAGCTTGCATACGATGCTACATATTAAACTCAGACCAAAGTGCTTGATAATAAATGCATAATGAAACATCATCACCCAAGCGTGTATCACGTATGGCACTTAACTGACTGAATGTGTACATAGTTAACTTTAGATAAATCGATTTTCAATTATTCTAAACTGTTATACGCACTAATCGAGTATTATGTATATACTAATCAAATTTTGGTACATAAACATTTTAGCGCACTAATCGAAAATGTATTAAAAAAAGCAAAAATATATTTGTTTAAAAAAAATTTAGCAAAATTGACACTGAAGTCAACACCAAGCGGCGACAGTCTGTTTAATGCTTGAATGCAATCATAAAGGGCCTGGAGATTGCGTTCGCACATGACGCAGACTAATGCTGACCCTCAAATATAGTTTACCTAAAAACTATATATATATATATATATATATATATATATAGTGACACGCATAATATTGGATACAGGTTATTTTCTGTTATAACTTTAGTTTATGTTCGCCATTTTGCCTGATATTTGGTAAGTAATATCTCGTAAAATTGTTTTAGTTTTATGTGGAAGGAAAATTAAAAACTCATGGTTGAATCCATTTTTTTTATCAAAGTTTAGAATTATCCTATGCAAAAGTATTGGATACATGACACTTTTTCAAATTTCCAATCGAAACATTGTATTTTAAAAGACTTTAAATATTCAAATTTTCGATAGTATTGGAATGTTATCTTTGACCAATCAGAGAAGCACACAATTGCTTACAAGATAGTGCTGCTAATCATCTAATTCTTTGAAGTGCATTCTGCAATTCAAGGATTCAAAATGGCAAAAACTAAAGAATTATCCAGAGAAATGCGAGACAAAAACGTCACAAAAGAGGACAAGGTTGCTGTAAAATTAGCAAATAAATGAATCTAGCACTAAGTACAGTAGGAAATATTATTAGAAAATATAAGAAGTATGGCGACGGTACAGCAAACCTTCCAAGAAATGGAACACAGAGAAAAATAAAAGAGAAGACTTCAAGGTGGATCAGCAGAAATGTGCAAACAAAACACTTCATTACTCGTTCTGAAATTAAAACTGATCTTGAGAGCGCTGGAATTAATGTAAGTAAGAATACCATTAGCAGAGCTCTATATCGTACAGGCTTTCATTCAAGATCACCAAGAAAAGTGCCTTTACTGAAAACCAAACATGTCAAAGACCAATTAAAGTTTGTCTAAACTTATGAAAAGAAAGGTATGCAGTTTTGGGAAAAGGTAATCTGGTCAGATGTAACGAAAGTTGAACTATTCGGAAGGAACACAGCGATAAGTGTTTAGCGATAAAATGGCACTGCCTTCAACAAGCACAATACCATGTCCACAGTTAAGTTTGGGGGTGGTTACATTATGATATGGGATGCTTTTCATCCAAGGGCACTGGTGAGTTGCAAGTTATCCATAGTAGAATGAATGGTAGCATGTACAGGGAGATTCTAGAGAAGAACCTTCAGAAATCTGCAACTTCTTTATGACATGGTCGGAATTTCATGCTTCAACACGACAATGATTCTAAAGATACCGCAAAACTTACAAAGGAATGGTTTGAAAATAATGATATTAGTTCTCTCAATTGGCCAAGTCAGTCTCCTGAATTGATTCCAATTGAAAATTTGTGTAATACTTTGAAGGTTAAAGTTTATAAGCGGAATCCACAAAATATCAAGCAATTAGAGTAATTATATAAGGAAGAATGGGGTAAAGTAACAGTGGATCAGTGTGGAAAACTCGTGGCCAACTATAGAAAGCGACTGGAAGCAGTGAAACAAAACAGATGCTACGCAACAAAATATTAAATTGATGTATTAAATTGCATAGGGTAATTTTGAACTTTGATAAAAAAATGGATTCAAACATGAGTTTTTAATTTTCCTTCCACATACAACTAAGACAACATTACGAGATATTACTTACCAAATATCAGGCAAAATGGCGGACATAAACTAGAGTTATAACAGAAAATAACATGTATCCAATACTTATGCGTATCACTGCATATATCCAAGTGAATAAAGAATGAAGAAAATATTAACAAACGTCCAAAACATTAATTTAAAACAGTGCTCAATATGGAAATAGAGCTATGAATATTTATTATAAATTATAGTTTAGAACATGTACATGTTCTAAACAATAATTTATAATATATATATATATATATATATATATATATATATATATATATATATTAGTCATCTGCAGACAGATCTGTTTCGCTGTATCACAGCTCATCAGTACCGTTAGACATCCGATTGCTTTTTAGCCAGGATTGAAACCCGACCGAATTGGTGTCAGTCGGCGATTCTACCTTTGAGCTATGGGCGCAGAAGGAGGCAGCATTTTTAGCGTGTATATTATCATTATACACGGCCAATAGTATACTGTATTAGGTTGTCTATTAGACGTGGATCTTTTCCCAAAGAGTTCACTAAAAAAATTACTCTATGTCCAATACAGCTGTATCATATATGAGAGGGACATGGAAACTACGAAAAAAAAAAAAAAAGGTAGGGTTCAAAAGGACTCAGTGCGCGGCCTTCTTCATGATTTATCTATATTTCTGAGATGAAGTATTGTAATTATTTCCATTGTTCGGACTGTTGTCCTCATCTTTGTTGCCATATTCACAACATTTTGGCTAACTGTATGGTTAAGATTACGTAGATGACGCCTTTATATCCTGGCCGCATTAGGGAGACGTCCAGCTAATAGTGGATAATGTGAACTCAGTAAGAACATCGACACAGTTTTCAATAGAGAATAAAAACTAAAAACAATGAACTTGTATTACTGAATGTATTAACATCTCGAACAAAGAATGAGTTTAAGACCTCCGTATATGACAAACCAACATTCACCAGACAATACCTCAACTACAACTCCCAACACCCATACAGTGTAAAGAAAGAGATCGTCCGCTGCTTACAACATCGAACAAAAGTCAAAAGTGGCAACCAAGAGATATATGAACAAGGAATTGTCAGTATAAGCAGTACCCTATAACGCAACAACTACACTAGGTGCATAACAAATGCGGATGGAAGGGTGCAAAAGAATAATAACACCCAGAAAACAGCCCCGGTTTGCCTAACCCTATGTGAAGGGATTATCGGAAAAAATTCGCAGTGCAGATTAAATAAATCCTTATCTTATCCTTCTTTCTATTTCTGTGAATTCAGTCGTCTTCTAACTGCACGCAAGCTATTTGTTCCCAGTAGAAGTTATGGATTACTCGGATATCTTTCTCGTATAAATCAAGCTTTTCTAACATTTCAAGTAGATCTTCGTGTCTTACCTTATCAAATGTCTTTGGACAACCAATAAATCATAGACTCAGGTCTTATTGCATTTGTATTGCTCGTTTATACAGCGTTCTAATCATAAAATATGATTTCAACGTAGCCACCCTGATATTTGCTATATTTAAAGTCTAATGGTGTTACAAACTCAATTTATTAGATTCCTAATCTAATAAAGTTTACTTATGTGGCTCATTTATCTGATTGTCCGATGGGATTCGCATTCATTTGCACCCGGCTTCTTTGGTAGTGCTAAAAAGACCGATCTACTAACGTTTTCCAGTATTTCACCACTGTCGTATATTTCATTTACCGTTTCGGTAACCTTATTAATCTCGAAATGTGTAAGGATGACAGCAACTCCCTAATCTCATCTGTTTTCTTTATCTTGATTAGTGTCGATTTTATCTTAGATTTTAATACTATGAGTCTTTCCATGTTTTTAAGTACTATATATTTCGCTTTTGTCATAGAAGAGTTCTGTAATATTAAGAAATAATTAATAATACGTTTTTAAGAACATCACTGTTTATTTTTTATTGTTTTGTTTTTGTATGTGGATAGCATAGATGAATTTACCTCCTAATCAAATGAAACTTTTTTCCACGTTAACGCCATTGAGTTTGTGTGTGCGTGGTATAACGAAACAACTAAGTGTTCAGAACGGGCCAAAAGTATTTGACTTGAACTTTTTTTAAGCGATGTATTTTGTCTTAAAAATTAAGAGGACGCAAACAATTTACTTTGGCACCGACGCAATATTCCGAGAAACTTCTAAAGAATTAATGGATTTTATTTTTAATCCGACATTATTTATCATTAATTTTTAATCCGACATTATTTATCATTACTCTAAACATTTATTTTTAATCCGACATTATGTATCATTACTCTAAACATTTATTTTAGTGGATGCCCATGTTTGAATAAACGCCTCGTTTTTTTTAAACAGTGTAAATTACGTTTACCAGTCAGCGCATTAGAGATACTTAATAAAAAAAAAATGCTCTCCAGCAGGGTTCGAACCTACGTCCTCCTTAGTAAGAGAACCCCTCATTTTATTAACTGCTCGGCTACATAGAATGCAATCAGTTCAACAAGCTTCAATTGCTCTTTTGAAGAATGAACAGCCGTCGTTAAGATCTTCTCAAACCCCACATCTGCTAATTTTGTTTCATTTCCGAAATGTAAACAAAGTAATCTATAAGGAATCCATGGAGTATTTATCCGACATTATCTCCTATTACTCCAATCGTTATTTTGTGGATGCCCATGTTTGAGTAGACGTCTTGAGAGGCTTAATACCGGAGAACACTTTCGCATACTGATAGAGATAATTCACACACACACACACACACACAGAGGGCGTCTACTTATACATATGGTACCCATAAAATAACGTTTAGCATAAGAAATTCTGACAACAAGAAACCTGTGTTTCTAGGATAGGGATACTAAAATCAAGCAAGTACAAAAATTTAAGTACTTGGGAAATGTTCTAATGGAAGACGGAAAGTGCGACACCGAGATCCAAAGGCGAATTGAAATCCAGAAGCTGAGTAAAGTATTAAGAAACAGGACAATTTCGTTAAAAACAAAGAAGAGAGTACTAGATTGCTATGTGATGCCTGTCCTTCAATATGGCAGTGAATGCTGGACAATTTCATAGAAGATGAAGGAAAAACTTGAAGCAACTGAAATGTGGTTCTACAGAAGGATGCTGCTGATATCATGGATCAAGCATGTGAACAATGATGAGGTTTTGGAAAGGATGGAAACGAAAAGGAAATTAATACTGATCATCAGGAAAAGGCAGCTGAAGCTCTTGGGACATGCAATGAGAAAGGAAGGCTTGCAGAATCTGATACTCACAGGTCGGATAGAGGAAAAGAGAGACAGGAGAAAGCAGCGGATAACATATTTGAAGGACCTGAGCAGGTGGATGGCAGATCGGGGTTTGGGTGGGGGTCACAGGAGAAAGCGTGCAACGAGCCACCAGGGACAGGGAGACGCGGAAAGCCATGATCGCCTACGTCCTAAAGAGACATAAAAGAAGAAGAAGAAGAAGAAGAAGAAGAAGAAGAAATGTCAATAAGCGTCCAAATCAATTTAAATTTTATTAAAAGAAAGATATTAAGGAAACGACAGATAAAAGCGAACATATTGTGCTGATGAAAATAAAAAAATTGGTTCGAAGTTGTACTGACGAAAGAAAAAAATCACCCCGACTCCCCCCCCCCAAAAAAAAAAAATGAAGAAAAAATAAAAACAAATACTTTTCAAAAATTATGAAATTTCACACATTGCCCTTACTGGGAGACAAAACAAAAACCATACACACACACACACACACACATTTTTTTAAAAATCATTTCACCCCAAGCAAGGTAGTTTTACTGCCACTGTTGAGCAGGGGGTTACATAGGGGAAAGTGATGAGAATGAGGGTTTAGTTATAGGGGATGTCAGGTTATTAGACGGATGAGAATACCGGTGTAATTGGGGGGGGAGAGTGGATGGAAAAAAGAGATTGAGAGAAAGGATGCGAGTTAGTGTGATAGGAGATGTCTATTGACCTTACATTTAAATTCCTGGAGATTGTAGCTGTCGGAGAAGCAAGTATATGGAAAGGAATTCCACGGGCGAGAAGTGCGAGAAAAGAAGCTTTTAGAGTAGAAATTGCGGTTACATTTTATCGCTTTCACTGTAAAAGGGTGGGACCTAGTTGCAAATTTAGTAGCTCGTGTAAATTCATACGTAGGGGGCACCAGTGAGCTAAGTTCATCGGAGCAGAAGCCATGAAAGTATTTGTAGAAGAGGCACAGGGAAGCGACGTCACGCCGGTGAGAGAGCGACTGCAGCCGAGCTGACAAGTCGGTATCGATCACATTACAAATTCTTTTCCCTCTTTATGCGTGCCTGCACATATCATTTAGCACGCGAAATAAAATCCCACAACATGCAAACAAAACACACACACACACACACACACACACACACACACACACACACACACACACACACACACACGAGTCCATGCCCGGAACTCATCATGTCACATCCGCACATATTTCTATTCATAAACTACAAGCCGCAACGCACGATAACACATATATTTACAGATTCAAATACCGATATACACATCGCCTCATTTAAGAAAACTGAAAAGTATACATTAAAAAAAAGTCGTTTTGTTTTTCCCTTTTTTACATTCCTTTTTTTCTCTTTTATTCTTTCACTTCATTTCGTTTGGTTTTTGTCAACTAATCATTCGTTTCTTCCTGTTAGCCTTTCGGCTCTCGATCTAACAATCAACTAGCTTCCTCAGCGGTTCCCGATGACATCACAGGCCAAACCAAGGCCGATAACTATGCATCATTTACCCTGTTTCTCTGCCCGATTTATTTTATTTTTTTTATTTTATTATTTTTTTATTTATTTTATCATTTTTTTTTCTTCTTTCCACTTCATCAAAATATTACTCACGCTTGTCTGATTCTGATAAAAGATGATTGCAACTCATCAATATTTGATTTCAAGACTAACAAAGGAATAGCATTTCGCAAATATTTCCATGTCTATTTGAAACATCATCAGTAGGGGAATACGTAAGGAAAATGGCGCCTCCAACAAACACTGAACTGCGTCCCCTCTAAAAATCTCTTGGTGAGCAAAAATGAATATTTAATTCAATATTTCTTCAATCAGTTAATTGCCATAAGTGATACATATATTTCGGACACATGACTGACTGGGCAGAAAATTTTCCCGCAGTAGGTTTCTATTACTTTCTGCGGTAGACTGGTTGCCAACCAAGGCTATAGAACCAAATCTGTCCTGCTATTCAACGCATAGCTAGGGGAGAAGAGATGGATTTATCCCTTTACCAAGGTTATTTGTGCAATATTTCTTAGCATTCATAGAGTCGATTGGCTGAGAGAGAATGGTATGATGAGATAAAAGGAATCCATGTTACCTGTACAACACAGTATTTATAGGATGGACGTGTAATAGTATTTATAGGATGGACGTAGTAATAGACAAAGTTTAATAAATAAAATAAAATAAAAAATATTTCTTAAATCTTCTGAAATCATCTACTTATCTCGTTAACACCTCGTTAACATTAACACTACTATTAATAAAGTTAGGTTTGTTTCTGAATAAAGCAAAAGATTAAAGACCCAGTACCATATCAAAGGACAATCCTGTAACACTCATCGACCTCAGTATGAATCCAGTGCAAGAACGCGTCAGTCAGTTTGCTGTTTCCTTTCACCGGAAAATGGGGTAGGCTAGTCCACTCCTTCTACCACTAAAGAACCTCTACAAAGAGGTGTCCTGTGCTATTTCTCTCTCTGTTCCAGCATATTGTGAGATACAAACTCTGTCGCATGAGACGGGAAATAAACGTTCCAAAACGAAGCTCGTTCATTCATTTTGAATGTAAGAATCGATATTCTAAGCTGGATGTGGGAAAACTACGGAATTCTTGCGACCCGCCAAATGTTAGTAAATTTGAAAGTGAAATTATTTTTTGTTCTTAAAATTGAGTTATTTTGCTTTCATGTGAAGTTTCTACTTGAAAATATAAATTAATATTTTTCTTTAAATTGAGTTACTTTATATATGTTTCATTTGAAGTTTCCACTTTTAAAATATTAATTAATAAAAATTGTTTTTTTTTATTTCTTTAAACACAGTTACTTTGTTTTGCAAACCAATGTTTTTCTTCTTTATAATCTTAATTAATAAAAATAATTGCATTTTTTCTTAAAACAAGGTTATTTTGTCTTTGAAATGTGTCTCATACGAAGCTCATGCTTAAAAATGGTTATTAATAAAAATTGTTTTCCTTTAAAGATTAAACTGAGTTATTTTGTCTTTCAAATAAATGCGTTTCATATGAATCTTCGACAGTTTTTCAAAATATTAATTAATAAAATATAATTGTATTTTTCTTATTTAAACGCCCTTTTCTCTGTATGTTAAATATTAATTATTTTGGTTAATATACTATAACATTGGGAATTTTTTAATGTGGCCTTTGCATTGAAAAGTTTGCCCACACCTTTTATAAGCCAACCTCCACAAACTTCATCGTCGTCTTCGGCATATGAGGATCCAGCTGCTCAGTTCCAGAAACAAACACCCAAAGGTTCACCCGTATCATTTCGATAGAATGGTGATCGACTGTGTACAACCAATCATACTTTTCGGAAGAACCGAATACAGATAATTAGTGTACATAGTGTGCAACAAGGTCTCTAAATGACTCCTTCCTCTTGCAGGTTTTTAATTCAGAGTTGTCCATCTCTTAAATTGGTTGCTAACCAAGGTTAAACTTCTCTTTTATTGAATCCATGTTTAGTCGGAGACGAAGAGATGGATTAATACCCTTTCCAAGGATATCTGTGCTTAAGTAAATTTAGCAGACTCAACTGGAATTCGAGCTTCAATTTCTGATTATTTTTTTTTTAATTGTATCACCCCGAGCAAGGCGGTAACGCCACTGATGTGCAGGGGGCTACATAAGAGTAAATAAATTAGAGGAGAGTGAAGAGAAGGACGAACCAGTAAGAAAGGAGCAAGAGAAGGATGGGAATACAGGTGTGATGACAGTTACAAAGGTGGAGAGAAAGGAAAGGATATACAAGGTGGTGTGGAAAGAACTAGGGTCAAGTAGTTAAGAGATGAGTATTGACCTTGCATTTAAATTCTTGGAGGTTGTAGCCGTCAGGAAAACAAGAATAAGGAAGCGAGTTCCACAGGTGGGAAGTGCGAGAAAAGAAGCTGGAGGAGAAGAATTGTCGTCTGCATTTGGTTGATCTAACTGTGAATGGGTGAGACCCAGTTGCCAGCAAGTCACTGTGCACTACACCACTCTCAAATCTGTATACCGCTATTTAAACGAGACATTTTTTATCAATTCACCCCAAGCAAGGCTGGATTGCCACTAGTGTGCAGGGGGTTACAGTAAGAGAAAAGACTGTGTACAGGGGGCATTGAAGAAAGGGTAAAAAATAAACGGGATTCAAGAAGATAGAAGATAGCAATTGACGTTGCATTTAAATGTTGAGAGATTGTAGCTATCAGGGAAGCAAGTAATCGGAAGAATGTTCCACGAGTGGGAATTGCGAGAAAAGAAACTATTCAAGTAGAAGTGAGGGTTACATTTAACTATTTCAACGATAAAAGGGTGAGATCTTGATGCCAATTTAGTCAATCATACATAATACACGTTTGGGCGATCGTGACTGACTGGGTAGGTGGTTGCCATGACTTTCTGCGGTAGACTGGTTGCTAACCAAGGCTATAGAACTCAATTTATTCTCCTATTTAACCCATAGCTAGAGGGAGAAGAGATAGATAGATTAATACCTTTCCCAAGGGTATTTGCGCGTAAGTGAATGTAATGAGTTCAACTGGAATTCGAACACGGCTCTCCGATTTCTCGTTCCGAGCCGATATCCACTGCACCACAATATAGGTAGCATTAAGTCTCCATTGATCAACAGTTGTCCGTTGTTGTGTTTTTTTTTAATTTTAATTTTAATTTTAATTTTTTATTTTATTTTTAATATACAAATGTTAGTTAATCTAGTATAAAACTTTTTTTTTTATTTAAAAGAAATAACACTTTTTCAATTAGGGAATAGACTGATATCACTCATGTTTTACTGCTACATACAACAAGAGTTAGTCAGTTAAGTGCCATATGTGATGCTTGGGCGATCATGTCTCTTTAGCGACATGACTGACTGGGTAGAAGATTATCCCGCAGTAAGTTGCCATTGCTTTCTGCGGTAGACTGGTTGCCAGCCAAGGCTATAGAACCCAATCTGTCCTGTTATTTAACCCATAACTGGAGGGAAGAGACGGATTAATACCTTTCCCAAATGTATTTGCGCGTAAGTGAATGCAAGGAATTCAGCTGGAATTCGAACTCGGCTCCCCGATTCGTCGTTCCGAGTCGATATCCACTGTAGCACAAGATTAAATTCACGTGCACGGAGTATCAGGGGGAAAAAAGTCTGTCAGAGCAGTTGCCAGGAAAATATTTGTATAAATAACAGAGTGAAGCTCCTTCAAGTCGATGAGGAAACGACCAAAATCAAGTGCCAAGACATTGTAGTTCCTTTTTTGGATTTTGTTGAGAACCTCGAGATGAATAGCAGGATTACCCGACCAGATATGGCAACAATATTCAATACACAGACGAATGGTAGATTTATAAATGTGCAAGAGGGACTTTTAGAAGAAGATATTCAAAACTAAGTAGTTCATGTTGTTAATTGAATTATCACACAATGGGTCAAAACGTTAATGTCAATCAAACTTCAATGCGTGTTGGATTTGACACATTTTCTTTGATTCATTAGTTTGGTTTACAATTTCCCGGGGATATCTGCTTCTCAGAGCATCAACTGTTCTTTTTTCTAATTTGAGAGGATTATATATATATATATATATTAATAATAATAATAATAATAAAACCGACTCTGTCCGTATTCTACTCTTAAAATATTACACAAGAATCTTTTAAAGACTATGAATAAGCAACAGAATCTAACTCCGTTACCGTCCTCTGCTATAGAGCTTTGGACAAAGAGGGGACAAAAAAAGAAAACTGCGTAGGACCGACAATGCATACGGTTCTTCACAGTAAAGAAAAAAAAAAACCTCTAACGGAACGAACCACCAGGAAAGAAAAGTGCTCGATACAAACTAACTAATGGGTTAGTCTTAATAGAGGTCTATTTATTTGATTAGTCCTTGGTCTGCCTTTGCCCTGACGAGCCGTTGTGCGAAACCGCGGTAGGTCTTGGCGATCTTGCGATTTTTTTCGTATATATATATATATATATATATTATAAGGAAATGAACAGGTAGAATAAAACACACTGTTCATGTATTTACTTTTATAAAGAGTTTTTCAATACAAATTAGAGCTTAATATTGTAATTTTG
>JBBBDQ010000547.1:710000-807500 GCA_037127315.1 Ascarosepion bandense
ACAAAAAAGAACAAAAAATTTATGTTTCTACACATGCTGTTACAACCCGAGATCATTTGAACAAGAATTGGTCAAGTTATTAGATTACGAAATATCACGTCCACTGAAACACTATAAATCTTTTTTTTGGTGATGAGACATCAGCAGTTTTTTTGTTTTTTTTTGCTGAAAATTGGTTTATGGTGATGTAAAGGCATTTAGAATGAGGTTAAATATTTCCTGCTTATCCAATCGCGTAGGTTTCTCGAATTTCATTTGATCTGTTTTAAATCCAAGGAAGAAAACTGACATTGAATATAGGAAAATAAATTTAAAAAAAAAGACATTGAAAAGGTGCCTGGATGCGTTTGTCTGATTTAATTTAGAAGCCATCAAGAAAAAGTAAATGCATTTATAACGGTAGCCAGTAGAATTATATACAAAATAATCCAAGTAATGCTTATAATTGGGTGCTTCGAAAGAAAGGGGAAATATGTGGGTTTTCTCACTCTCCAACTCCTACTATAGGCATTAGTATACCACTGATATACTAACGCCTTAACACAACGCAAGAAAAGACTAGAATAATCAAAATAAATTAATTCCAAAAATTAGTTATACATTTTTTTTTAATCATATCACTCTGAGCAAGGCGGTAACGCCACTGATGTGCAGGGGGCTACATAAGTATGAAGAGATTGGAAAAGAGAAAACCGGAAACCGCATCCCAAACAGGAAACAAGGGATGAGCCTCCTCACCCGTTCAATAGATGTGGTTGGAGTGTGAATAATAAAAAAAATCATTTCTCCTCAACACGGAAATATCCAACGGTAAATCCTGACGATGAAGGTTGTGACTTTGAAGAAAAGATAAATCAGTAAGAGATAGCCAAACAGCTAGGAATTTTCACAGTGTTGAAACCATTCAAGAGACGTTTGTTACAATTGGAGATGTTATGAGTGCAAAGAAAACTGGAAAACACAAAAGATAGACAAGCGAGACGAAAGAAATATTGTGACAGTCACGGCAGGCAATTTAAAATGTACATCCCAAAAAGTGAGGAGTGAATGCAGGCTTAACAGTGATGTTTCGGTTGATAGAGAAGGCAAAATATTTTTAAAAAGCGACTAGAAATAGCGCATAACAAAAAACAAACAAAAAATCATTTACCAAAAAAGCATCAAAATAAAAAACTGAAGTCTTCGAAAAAACTTCTAAGGTGAAATGCTTAAAAGGGCAAAAAAGTATATTTCAATGAAAAGTGCAAATTATGTTACATTCAAATGCAAGGAAATGCGTAAGATGATCAATCAATTAAAAAAACAAAAACAATGCAAGATACACGATAAAGGCGGTAAAATTTAAATGCAAAAATGAGTTAAAATTACGATGCAAGAAATTATGTAAGAAAACCAATAAAAAAAAGAAACTATGCCTAATACACGACAAAAACAGTGAAAATGGAATGCAAATTTTATTTAACATTCTAATATAAGAAATTACGTAAAAATATCAATGAAAGAAAGAAACAATGCAAGATATAAGATAAAACCGGTAGAAATTAAATGTAAAATTCAGTTAAATTTCAATGCATGAAAATATGCAAAAATATCAATGAAAGAAAGAAACAATGCAAGATATAAGATAAAACTGGTAGAAATTAAATGTAAAATTAAGTTAAATTTCAATGCATGAAAATATGCAAAAATATCAATGAAAGAAAGAAACAATGCAAGATATAAGATAAAACCGGTAGAAATTAAATGCAAAATTCAGTTAAATTTTAATGCATGAAAATATGCAAAAATATCAATGAAAGAAAGAAACAATGCAAGATATAAGATAAAACCGGTAGAAATTAAATGTAAAAATTCAGTTAAATTTCAATGCATGAAAAATATGTAAAAATATCAATGAAAGAAAGAAACAATGCAAGATATAAGATAAAACCGGTAGAAATTAAATGTAAAATTCAGTTAAATTTCAATGCATGAAAATATGCAAAAATATCAATGAAAGAAAGAAACAATGCAAGATATAAGATAAAACCGGTAGAAATTAAATGTAAAATTCAGTTAAATTTCAATGCATGAAAATATGTAAAAATATCAATGAAAGAAAAGAAACAATGCAAGATATAAGATAAAACCGGTAGAAATTAAATGTAAAATTCAGTTAAATTTTAATGCATGAAAATATGTAAAAATATCAATGAAAGAAAGAAACAATGCAAGATATAAGATAAAACCGGTAGAAATTAAATGTAAAATTCAGTTAAATTTCAATGCATGAAAATATGTAAAAATATCAATGAAGAAAGAAACAATGCAAGATATAAGATAAAACCGGTAGAAATTAAATGTAAAATTCAGTTAAATTTCAATGCATGAAAATATGCAAAAATATCAATGAAAGAAAGAAACAATGCAAAATATAAGATAAAACCGGTAGAAATTAAATGTAAAATTCAGTTAAATTTTAATGCATGAAAATATGTAAAAATATCAATGAAAGAAAGAAACTTAAATGCAAGATATAAGATAAAACCGGTAGAAATTAAATGTAAATTCAGTTAAATTTCAATGCATGAAAATATGTAAAAATATCATTGAAAGAAAGAAACAATGCAAGATATAAGATAAAACCGGTAGAAATTAAATGTAAAATTCAGTTAAATTTCAATGCATGAAAATATGTAAAAATATCAATGAAAAGAAAACAAAGCAAGATATAAGATAAAACCGGTAGAAATTAAATGTAAAATTCAGTGAAATTTTAATGCATGAAAATATGTAAAAATATCAATGAAAGAAAGAAACAATGCAAGATATAAGATAAAACCGGTAGAAATTAAATGTAAAATTCAGTTAAATTTCAATGCATGAAAATATGTAAAAATATCAATGAAAGAAAGAAACAATGCAAGATATAAATTAACCGGTAGAAATTAAATGTAAAATTCAGTTAAATTTCAATGCATGAAAATATGCAAAAATATCAATGAAAGAAAGAAACAATGCAAAATATAAGATAAAACCGGTAGAAATTAAATGTAAAATTCAGTTAAATTTTAATGCATGAAAATATGTAAAAATATCAATGAAAAGAAACAATGCAAGATATAAGATAAAACCGGTAGAAATTAAATGTAAAATTCAGTTAAATTTCAATGCATGAAAATATGTAAAAATATCAATGAAAGAAAGAAACAATGCAAGATATAAGATAAAACCGGTAGAAATTAAATGTAAAATTCAGTTAAATTTCAATGCATGAAAATATGTAAAAATATCAATGAAAGAAAGAAACAATGCAAGATATAAGATAAAACCGGTAGAAATTAAATGTAAAATTCACTTAAATTTCAATGCATGAAAATATGTAAAAATATCAATGAAAGAAAGGAAACAATGCAAGATATAAGATAAAACCGGTAGAAATTAAATGTAAAATTCAGTTAAATTTCAATGCATGAAAATATGCAAAAATATCAATGAAAAAGAAAGAAGCAATGCAAGATATAAGATAAAACCGGTAGAAATTAAATGTAAAATTCAGTTAAATTTTAATGCATGAAAATATGTAAAAATATCAATGAAAGAAAGAAGCAATGCAAGATATAAGATAAAACCGGTAGAAATTAAATGTAAAATTCAGTTAAATTTCAATGCATGAAAATATGCAAAAATATCAATGAAAGAAAGAAACAATGCAAGATATAAGATAAAACTGGTAGAAATTAAATGTAAAATTAAGTTAAATTTCAATGCATGAAAATATGCAAAAATATCAATGAAAGAAAGAAACAATGCAAGATATAAGATAAAACCGGTAGAAATTAAATGCAAAATTCAGTTAAATTTTAATGCATGAAAATATGCAAAAATATCAATGAAAGAAAGAAACAATGCAAGATATAAGATAAAACCGGTAGAAATTAAATGTAAAATTCAGTTAAATTTCAATGCATGAAAATATGTAAAAATATCAATGAAAGAAAGAAACAATGCAAGATATAAGATAAAACCGGTAGAAATTAAATGTAAAATTCAGTTAAATTTCAATGCATGAAAATATGCAAAAATATCAATGAAAGAAAGAAACAATGCAAGATATAAGATAAAACCGGTAGAAATTAAATGTAAAATTCAGTTAAATTTCAATGCATGAAAATATGTAAAAATATCAATGAAAGAAAGAAACAATGCAAGATATAAGATAAAACCGGTAGAAATTAAATGTAAAATTCAGTTAAATTTCAATGCATGAAAATATATAAAAATATCAATGAAAGAAAGAAACAATGCAAGATATAAGATAAAACCGGTAGAAATTAAATGTAAAATTCAGTTAAATTTCAATGCATGAAAATATGTAAAAATATCAATGAAAGAAAGAAACAATGCAAGATATAAGATAAAACCGGTAGAAATTAAATGTAAAATTCAGTTAAATTTCAATGCATGAAAATATGCAAAAATATCAATGAAAGAAAGAAACAATGCAAAATATAAGATAAAACCGGTAGAAATTAAATGTAAAATTCAGTTAAATTTTAATGCATGAAAATATGTAAAAATATCAATGAAAGAAAGAAACAATGCAAGATATAAGATAAAACCGGTAGAAATTAAATGTAAAATTCAGTTAAATTTCAATGCATGAAAATATGTAAAAATATCATTGAAAGAAAGAAACAATGCAAGATATAAGATAAAACCGGTAGAAATTAAATGTAAAATTCAGTTAAATTTCAATGCATGAAAATATGTAAAAATATCAATGAAAGAAAGAAACAATGCAAGATATAAGATAAAACCGGTAGAAATTAAATGTAAAATTCAGTTAAATTTCAATGCATGAAAATATGCAAAAATATCAATGAAAGAAAGAAACAATGCAAAATATAAGATAAAACCGGTAGAAATTAAATGTAAAATTCAGTTAAATTTTAATGCATGAAAATATGTAAAAATATCAATGAAAGAAAGAAACAATGCAAGATATAAGATAAAACCGGTAGAAATTAAATGTAAAATTCAGTTAAATTTCAATGCATGAAAATATGTAAAAATATCAATGAAAGAAAGAAACAATGCAAGATATAAGATAAAACCGGTAGAAATTAAATGTAAAATTCAGTTAAATTTCAATGCATGAAAATATGTAAAAATATCAATGAAAGAAAGAAACAATGCAAGATATAAGATAAAACCGGTAGAAATTAAATGTAAAATTCAGTTAAATTTCAATGCATGAAAATATGTAAATATATCAATGAAAGAAAGCAACAATGCAAGATAAACCACAAAAAAAAAAAACAAAACAAAAAAAACGCAAAATTGAAGTGTAAAATTCAGTTACATTCTAATGCAAGAAATTACGTAAGAAAAACAACGACAGAAACAACAATGCAACATGAATGACAAACACGATAAAATTTAAATTTAAAATTGAGTTCCATTCTAATGCAAGAAAATATGTTAAAAAAAACAATGAAAGAAAGAAACAATGCAAGATACACGACAAATAGCGTAAAATTTAAATGTAAAATTGAGTTACATTCCAATACAAGAAATTATGTAAGAAAACAAGTAAAAGAAAGAAATGCAAGATACACGACAAATAACATAAAATATAAATGCAATCTGAGTTACATTCCAATGCAAGATACTCCACAAAGACGGTAAAAAATTAAATGTAAAGTTCAATGCAAGAAATTATGTAAGAAAATCAATGAAAGAAAGAAATAATGCAAGATACATCACAAAGACGGCAAAATTAAAATTGGAAAAATGAGTTCTATTCCAATGCAAGAAATCTTTATGAAACACAATGACAGAAAGAAACAATGCAAGATACACCACAAAGATGGCAAAATTGAAATGTAAAATTTAGTTTCATTTCAATGCAAGATATTATTTAAGAAAAACAATGAAATAAAGAAACAATTGAAGATACACAAGAAAAACGGTAAACTTTATATTGCAAGTTTAGTTCCATTCTAATGCAAGAATGTATGTGAGAAACCCAATGAAAGAAAAATAAATGCAAGATACACCAAAAAACGGTAAATTTAATTGTAAATATCAGTTACATACGAATGCATGTAAGAAAATCAATGAAAGAAAGAAACAATGCAGGATACACAACAAAGACGGTAAAATGTAATTGTAAAATTCAGTTACATTCCAATGAATGTAACAATGTCAGAAAGAAAAGAAAGAAAGAAAAAATCCAAGAATTTCACAAAGTCTGTAAAGTTTAAATGTAAATTGAGTTACATTCTAATGCAAGAATTTTTTAAGAAATACAATGAATGAAAAAAAATGTCAGATATACCACAAAAGCAGAAAAGTTTAACTTTGAAATGAGTCACATCCTAATGTAAGAAATTATGTAAGAAAACCAATGAAAGAAAGAAACAAAACCAGGTCTCCACAAACACGTTAAAATTTAAATGAAAAATTCAGTTATATTCCAATGAAAAAAATGTGTAAGAAACCCAATGAAAGAAAGAAAGAATGCAAGATGAAACTCAAAAATTGTAAAAATTTAAATGAAAAAATTAAATTTCATTTCAAAGCGAAAAATGATGTAAGAAAACAACAAAAACGGGAACATTTAAATCTAAATTGAATTAAATTCCAATGCAAGAAATTATGTAAGACAAATAATGAAAGAAAGTAAAATGCATAATATCTCACAGAAACGGTAAAGTTTAAATCTAAAATTGAATTAAATTCCAATACAAGAAATTATGTAAGAAAACCAATGAAAGAGCGTAACAATGCATGACATTTCACTAACACGGTGACATTTAAATCTAAAATTGAATTAAATTCTAATGCAAGAAATTATGTAAAAAAAAAAACTATGAAAGAAATTAACAATGCATGATACTTTACAAAAACGGAAAAAATTTAAAATTGAAGAGCGGAAAAAATTTAAATTTGATTTACATTCTAATGCAAGGAATTATGTTAGAAAACTATTGAACGAAACAAACAATGTTTATTACTTCACAAAACGGTAAAATTTAAAAATAAAATTATGGTATTCCAATTTTTTTTTCTTTTTTTTTTTAATCATATCACCCCGAACAAGGCGGTAACGCCACTGATGTGCAGGGTGCTACATAGGAGTGAAAAGATTGGAAAAGAGAAAACCGAAAACCGCATCCTAAACATTAAACAAGGGACGAGACTCTTCACCTGTTCAATAGACGTGGGTGAAGTGTGAACCGGGCGATGGTTTAGGCTACCTACTCCAATTGAAAATAAAATTGAGAAGATTGGAAAAGAGAAAAACCGGAAACCGCATCCTAAACAGGAAACAAGTGATGAGACTCTTCACCTGTTTAATAGACGAGGGTGAAGTGTGAACCGGGCGATAGTTTAGTCTATCTACTCCAATTGAAAAAAAAAATATAGATTTTTTTTTTCTTCAAGTTTCAACTTAGGTAAAGTCGAAAGAAACCTTCGAAGCTAAACTAATTTACAGAACCTTCTTTAGCAAGTTTACAAAGACGAAATAAATAACCCTTTGGTTGTCCAGCTGAAAGGAAAAATTTACAGTAGTAGTTAGAGGCAAAATACAGTTTCTTATTTAACAATGGCGAAAAGAGAATTAACATTAAATACAAGAAAAAGCAAGAATGGCTGGACACTTACAAAACAGATAAAATTTGAACTGAATTGAAGAAATTATGTTAGAAAACCAAAGAAAGAAAGAAACAATATATATTAATTCACAAAAACGATAAATTTTAAATATAACATTGATTTACATTTCAATGCAAGAAATTATGTTAGAAAACTAATGAACGAAAGAAACAATTTAAGGTATACGACAAAGACGCTAAAATTTAAGTTTAAAATTGAATCACATTCCAATGCAAGAAATCATGTTAGAAAACCAATGAAACAAAGTAACAATGCATGATACTTCACAAAAACAGTAAAATTTAAATAAAAAATTGAGTTACATTCCAATGCTGCAAATTATGTTAGAAAACTAATGAAAGAAATAAACTATTTAAGGTATACGACAAAGACGGTAAGATTTAAGTTTTAAATTGAATCACATTCCAATGCAAGAAATCATGTTAGAAAACCAATGAAAGAAAGAAACAATGCATGATACTTCACAAAAACGGTAAAATTTAAATCTAAAATTGAGTTACTTTCCAATGTAAAAAATTATGTAAGAAAACCAATGAAAGAAAGAAGCGATGAAACATATACCAGAAAACTGTAAAATTTAAATGCAAAATTGACTTCTATGTTAATGTAAGAAAGCTATTAAAGAAAGAAACAATGCAAGATATCTTACAAAGACGGTAAAATTTGAATGCAAAATTCGGTAACGTTCTATTGCTAATGAATATGTAGGATGACTATTGGTAAAAAGAAACAATTTAAGAAGCACCACAAAGCCGATAAAATTTACGTCTAAAATTGGAATACATTCCAATGCAAAGATATATGTCATGTAACCAATGAAGGATGCAAACAATACAAGTGTTACTACAAAGACTGTAAATTTCAATACAAAATTAGGCGAAATGCAAATTAATATGTAAGATGACAATGAAACGCCTAACAATGCATGATACACGTCACAGACTGGTAAAAGTAAAATGCAAATTTGAATACATTCTAATGCAAGTGAAATATATATTAATGACCAATAAAAGAATAAATCAAAGCAAGATAATCCACAAGGACAACAACATATGTATACAATATTGTGTTACATTCTAATGCAAGCGATTATGTAAGATGGAAGATAAGCCATAAGACGGTAATTTATGTGCAAACTTGAGTTAAATTGTAATGCAACGGATTATGTATGCAGACCAATGAATGAAAAAAAAATGCAAGATACACGACACAATCGGTGAAATTTTACTGTAATTTTGGGTTACATTCTAATGCAAGGAAATATGTAAGATGACCAATGAAAAAAAACAAAAAAAACAAAAAACAAGATAGACCCCCATCGACGGTAAAATTTGATTGCAAAATTGAATAACATTTTAATGCAATGGATTATTTTGTTTGTTTGTTTCGAGGTTTAAGGACCTATCAATCCTTATGAGATCATTTAAGGTCAATAACCAATGATTTTGGGTAAGGTTATTTTAATTTTAGAACATTTTTCTTTTACGGCCTATCACGTTAAATATACCGGTTCTCGCTCGATCACCGAAGTTATGCAGCGTTGAGCCTGGTCAGTACTTAGATGGGTGACCGCTTGGAAATACCAGGTGCCGTAAGCGTATAGTGACGGATGTGCGTTGTGATGCAGTGGATATCGGCTCGGAAAGAGAAATCGGTGAGCCGAGTTCGAATTCCAGTTGAATACCCTGCAGTCACTTAAGCACTGGTACCCTTGGGAAAGGTATTAATCCGTCCCTTCTCACCAGTTATGGGTTAAATAACAAGGGTAGGACTTAGGGACCCTGATCTTAAAAACAAATCCCAATGAACCTTGATATTCGAAAACAAAAATGTATTACTAGACACAAAACTTATATAAAAAACAACAATAAATTGTTGAAAGAAAAAGGTATTACCAGCAATAAATAAATAAAGTTTAGTAGGCAATAAAGGACCCGCCGAGGTTGATTTGCCATAAAAACAAAGCAACCATCCAACCAAGCAACATATTATGCAACAAAAACTTTGTTGTGGGTGAAGATTTTCAATTTTTCTAAGACTGTCCAGCACAGTTTTTTAATCTTAATTTCGTTTGAGCCATTGGGGTGGCAACTGAAGAACAGGTGCTCCAATGGAAATCATGCAATTTCAAAGAGCTTGTATTACTGCCAAGAATGGAGAAAATATTCCCAAATGAGAAATTCTGAACATTGTTCCATTCAATGTCACAGAGAATCGAGCCAATTAGACGAGCAAAAGGTAGCAACACTAATTGTTGTATATCAATAAACAACAAACACGCATATATATAAAAATATGAGTTATATTTTTATTGAAGACGATGAACCGTGTAGCCTAGTGAACAGAGAGTGAGAGAGCGCGCTTCTACTGGGGCTGACGGGGGGGGGGTCGTATCTGTTGCTCCTCTGGTCTGGTCTGGCTCTCTCGTCTGCCTCTGTCTCTCTGCCCCTGAAATCCGTGCGCCGAGGTTTTTTTTATAATCTCCAAACCGGAACTTCCGATTTTTGCCTCGCCCACGCACGCTCACGTAATTCTCAGAGACACCTGTTCTGTTTGCCTCTTGTAGCCATTTCCGCTACTGCCGGAAATAAGGTCAAACAAACATCCGTTCCTTTCAACGACCGGAAAACACCCCCGCTTGCATCAGCCTTTCCTCGGGTGGGGCGGGATTGTTATATTACATTCCTCGCCCACCCATTTTCCAAAATGTTCACCTAAGAACATTTTAAGCGCAACACCCTCACTCTCCTCCCCATGCCACACAAGCCCGACAATTATATAAAACATGTGCACGCCAAAACAACAAAAACATGTGCATGCCGAAACAAAAAAAAAAACAACAAAAAAAAATATAGGGGAGCCTACATCGGCAACCCAACAATGTTCGTGTCCCTCTTGAAAATTGTTCTACCAGCTCGATGTTTCATTGTTCTTTTTTTTTTTTTTTTTTTTAATATCCATTTTCACAGAACTGGGCAAAGTTCTTAAAAATGTTCATTTCCTTTCTCGACTCTGTCCATAAGCGTAAACACCCCGATGCATAACCACGTGATTATAGGCGGTAACCGCGCCCCAGTTTCCAAACTAACATCGAGTAAATGACCTTTGACCAACACCATGCGTGCTTCTGCTCGAGTTTATTGTTACACATGTAACCTCATTTAATTTAATTTAATTTCAAACATACTATGTTTGAACACAGAAAAAATGGTCATTATCTGCCGTACATATCATTCATAGTCTGACCGAGAAATGTTCAATAGAAAATGAAGAAAATTACCCTGATTCCAACGTTAATCCGCATGCAATTTACTTGTGGAGGATATTAATTTAGTCTAAAAAAATGGACCCGTGACTCGTAGTTCCTTAGTTTGTACAATGCTTTCCATTCCCTGAACTACTTCCTCTGGATTCGAAACCAAGCATATCTGATTTGTTGACATCTCTCTGTTTAACGCAGAGACATTTGAGTGTTGAACACCCGTTGACCCCGGAGTACTATTCACAACGGATAACTCAATTTCCTTTTCCGAAGCACTGTTGCTTCTTTTACACTTAAAAATCCGCTTCCTGGCTATTATTCCCAGGATTATTATTACGCCGACCACGCCAGCAATGACTCCTATCGTCAACCTCTTCGGGAGTTCTTCATATCCTTCACTAAATCTCTCCATATTTATCTGTTCCAAGGTATTTACTAGTTTTCAGAAATTAATATATCTTCAAAAGATATTTCCCAAGTCACATAAATGAAAATTCACAGAGGATGTTGAATTGATGGGAACCTGCACAAAAGCATAATTCACAACCATAGAAATGTAAATCATTTTGTAGTGTACAGTCATTGAAAAGAAATAAAAAAAAACAAACCTAACACTGCACAACCCAACGAAAACATTGTTATCAACAAGTTAATCCAATTATCCACTTTAAAGAGTAGAAGAAACTTCCTTTACTCACTCAATAAAAGTACGATTAATTAAGCAACATACCAATAAATTCACTTCACATATATGGTAAATATTAACAACAAAAATAAATCATTAACTCAGATGTTTTGTACTTACAGATAGGTAAATATCTCAACTCCAATCCTCCCGCCAACTTTAACACTCCACTCCCCCCGCCAACCCCAAACCTATGCGCTACTCCCTACATGCAGTCTGTTTCACCCCCTCCGTTCTACCCTTCTTAATGTGTTTGACATCAACAATCCACATTTCTCAATGGCAAAAGTATGCATTTTTTTTTTCTAACTGGACTTATTATAAACACGAGCAGAGAACACACACACTATCAAATCAATGAGTCACTTACCTTGGCTGACGTCTATAGTCGCGGCTGCTATATATTTTCGTTTTCTTTTTTTCTTTTTCTTCCTTCCTCGCTGTCGTCCGGTTGTTTACTATTTTCGTCTTCTATCCGGTAGTTTTAAGTCCGTTGAATTTTCAATCGTTGCCGTGGTAACCCTCGTATCAATCTGTTTTGTTGTCTCAAAACAGCAAGTCACTAGCACCAAAACGTAAGTCTGTTGTATATCAATAAACAACAAACACGCATATATATAAAAATATGAGTTATATTTTTATTGAAGACGATGAACCGTGTAGCCTAGTGAACAGAGAGTGAGAGAGCGCGCTTCTACTGGGGCTGACGGGGGGGGTCGTATCTGTTGCTCCTCTGGTCTGGTCTGGCTCTCTCGTCTGCCTCTGTCTCTCTGCCCCTGAAATCCGTGCGCCGAGGTCTTTTTTATAATCTCCAAACCGGAACTTCCGATTTTTGCCTCGCCCACGCACGCCCACGTAATTCTCAGAGACACCTGTTCTGTTTGCCTCTTGTAGCCATTTCCGCTACTGCCGGAAATAAGGTCAAACAAACATCCGTTCCTTTCAACGACCGGAAAACACCCCCGCTTGCATCAGCCTTTCCTCGGGTGGGGCGGGATTGTTATATTACATAATTACTAACTCCATAATGTGACGTTTGGCACTTTTGGTAAAAAATCACTCGCCCTAGAAAAAATAATCTTTTAAACTTAAGAAAAACCTGAAGGTTAAATTTTCTCTGCTGGCTAATTTTTTTTCAATATCATTATTGTTATGGTGCCATCCTACTTTTCCTCTTACTATATATAATTATCTCCGTGACTTCCGGAATGCAGTTGACGGCAGTTAACGACAGATAGTATGCAGTTAAAGCCAGCTACTAGTCAGGCAATAAGCAGCGTAACTGTACCGTTCGGATTTACATATTTCTATTTACTGATTACTAACACTTCCTTTGTCTATATTGTTCTTGTTATACTAATAAACTGTTTTAAATTCACCTTCTGTCGTTCGTGTCTTACTTCCGGCTAAACCGGTCACTACAACTTTGCGGTGAAGTTCCGCTACAACAACTCCACTACAAATTGGCGATGAAGATTCACAACAACTATGCTTAAGATGATCTTTCATCCACCATACTGTATTAACAAAAAATAGTAAATTGTTCTCTGGCACTTGAAGGATCTTAAAATATACTGAGAAAAACATACAGATAATTATTCTTCAATTTTAGACTAAAATTAACAAATGGATTTAATTTACCAAAGTGGCCCAAAAGTTTTGCTCACAATATCTATACATGCTTAAATAATTATTTTATAGTGGCGTGGCACTTACTGGTTAAAATTAACAACTGATTTACCCAAAAAGATTTACGAAGGGTGGTAAGTATGAGGAAATACACAGATAATTTTAACAAAACAATATAAGGAATTCATTCACTTATTTACATGCTTGAAGTAGTGTCAGTAGCTCATGTAAGAAAAATAAATCAGTATTCTTCATAGTTTTAACATATTGTCATGAAGAGGAAATGTTCATACAATAGATTAAATGATCTGAGGCAAAATAATATTAAAAATGTTTAAAACAAACACTAGAGTGATATATGGCTTCATATGTTCAAAAGTAGACGAAGTGAAATGGTTTGAAATACTTAGCTTTCTTGGATTGATGAGAAAAACTATTTGAAGTATCACGTGCTGATTAGAGGTCGATAATGTAATTGGTGAGTATTACGTATGACATTGAACTGACTGATGCTTAGGTTGCTCTATCGTCCATCATATATCATTGATGAAAATGGTGGAACTTCTTTCTGGCCCTCAAAGTTAATAAAATGTACCGAGAAAAGCAGACTAATAATCACTTTCGATTAGGGGGCAGAATTAACAACACTAATTTAACAAGGTAACCCAACAGTTTTACCTGAAAGTGCATTTGTTGTTAACAGACTAAATCAAAGTTATGATCCATTGAGATAATAAAGCCTACCTCATATATAACTAGCAATATAGCGCGGCGTTGCTCGGGTGTAATGAAAGCTTTAAAACCAATCCATGGTCTTGGAGCTCAGACTCTGCTTAAAGAATATTTGTGTGAAGTTTGGTGAGAATCGGATAAAAATTGTGGATTTGTATAAAGGGCAAACAGACAGATAAACGGACACAAACACAAATATCTTGCCTTTTATATATATGTTATCGATTTTCTGCACTATTGTAAGAACTGCAACCTTGAAACTTCTGAATATCGTTTCTTATGTCTTTGTCTATGAGTGTATCAAATTTGATTAAAATCGGACCACTCCTTCTATAACCCGATTTTTTCGATTATCGATTTTTGATATTTATCGGGGGTACCTCAACACAAAACCTAGCTAAGAACACTCGCAGCCGCTTATAGTACATCTGTGTAAACTTTCAATAAAATCGGTACAGTCGTTTCGGAGTCTATAGATAACGGACACACACACACACACACACACACACACACACACACACACACACACACACACACACACACACAGATAAAGTTTCATTTATAAATAAGTTTAGATATCTATTCATGTGCCATACGTGATCCACGCTTATGCGATTATGTCTCGAAAGCAGATTTTCATTACTTTCTGTGGTAGACTGGTTGCCAACCAAGGCTATAGAATCTAATCTGTCCTGCTATTTAACCCATAGCTGGCGGGAGAAGCGATGGATTAATATCTTTCCCACGTGTATTCGCGCGTAAATGAATGCAACGAATTCAACTGGAATTCGAACTCTGATTTCCCGTTCCGTGTCGATATCCACTGCACCACAAAACACGTGTATAATATTATATAACTTAAAATCTTCTGTAATACATTTCTCTAGTAAAATAATTTCAATTGACTTTCAATAAATTCTTCTGAGATTTCCAATATCAATTTGTAAATATTAGACTAAATGAAAGTTCCGATGGATTTCATTAACAAATCCTACCTTTTATATGCTAAGCCTCAAAATAATCCATAATGCTTTTTTTAGTAAAATAATTTCCAGTGAAAATTTTCATATGCTTTTAAAATTTATTTTTTTATTACACATTTAATCCTCAGAGTGAATTGAATGTTTTGGCGCACTTGAATAAATCTTAACCGATATATGGCGATTTAAACAAACTGTTATTTTCCATATAATTCATTTATAGAAGTGACAGTTGCTATCCCACTTGAAATCTACATAAGAAGAAGAAATTGGTAAAAGCTAGCGCCTATCAATCACGAAGAAGCTTAGTCGATAAATAATTTTTCATCAGAAGAGTCGAGCTTACGACTGAAATTTTTTAGACTGACATATATATATATATATATATATATATATATATATATATATATATTTATTAATCATATCACCCCGAGCAAGGCGGAAACGCCACTGATGCGCAGGGGGCTACGTAAGAGTGAAATGATTGGAAAAGATAAAGCCGGAAACCACATCCTAAACAGGGGACAAGGGATGAGCCTCTTCACCTGTGGGTGGAGTGTGAACAGGGCGATAGTTTAGTGTATCTACACCAGTTGAAAAAAAAAAGAAAAGACTGAAATAAAAAAAAGAGAAGACTGGTGGTAGCAAACATAGTCATGCACATACAAGCCTGTTTCACTGTATCACAGCTCATCAGTGTGGCGTCCAGCCAGGATCGAAACTAGACCGATTTGGTGTCAGTCAGAGTCCCTACTCCCTAAGCTATGAACGCATGGAAAGAGAGAGGGGGGAAATTTTAGTGTGTTATATATATGCGGTGTATACACACGCCAGTATATACATGGGTTTTGCTCTACTATTGTATCTTTTATTTCGTACTTTGTATTGAGCACTTTTTCTTGTGTTTGGTTCCGTTTGGGGTTTTTTCTTTACTGCGGAGTATTGAATGTTTTGTTCTTGTTCCGCGGGTTTCTTTTTTTTCTCCCCATTTATCCGACGTCTTAGTACACCGGATTTTAACGGATTTAGGTTCTGTTTGTTAATGGTTTTTTCGGAGGTTTATTTTAGTATAAATTTACGGCCTGCATACTTACAGAGTCTATTTAGTTATTATTATTATTATTATTATTATTATTATTATATATATATATATATATATATATATATATATATATATAGATAGATAGATAGATATTGGGTTGTCCGAAAGTTCCTGCAGATTTATAAAGAAAATTAAGACACAAAACAAAATTATGCCATTAAATATTTATCAACTAAATATGAACCATTTTGGTGCACATTTCTCCATTTTTCCATCAACTTAAGGATTCTGTCTGCCCAGAATTTCGGTGGTTTTTCAGCAAAGAACTTATTAATGTATTTTTTATGCCTTCCAAAGAATTAAAACTTTTACCATTGACGTAATTTTGTGCAAGTACCTGGATAAATGAAAATCCGAAGGAGCAATGTCTTGTGAAAATGGCTGGTGGGGTAACATATTCCAGCCAAACTGCAACAATTTTTGCCGGGGCGCCAAAGAAACGTGAAATCTGGCATTATCCTGATGGAAAACAACACCTTTCCTGTTCGCCTGGGCGTTTTACTTGAATTGCTGCCTTTAATTCGTCCAGATGCGAGCAGCAAATTTTCAGAATCAATTGTCTGGTTACAATATTCCAACCCAATCCAACCAGATACACAGCATGGCTTTCTTAGAATGAAGACCTGCTTTCGTGTAGTTAAAGTTAGCTTACCTCACGACCTTTTTCACCGACCATTGTTGTAAACGATCCATTTTTCATCAACAGTCAGAATTTACTTAAAAAATGTGCATATTCATTGCGTTTATACAGTAAATCACAGATAGAAATGCGATCCAAAAGATTCTTTTTACTCAGCTCATGTAATACCCAAACATCATAGTGATTTCGGTACCCAAGCTTCACCAATTGCTCATGGATGGTGGATTTTGATCAATTTAGTGTTTCTGCCAATTACAGCGTTGTGTAATGCGGGTTATTCTCAATGTCTTGATTTGGTCGTCAGATGTAGTAGAGGGGAGAGTCTCCCCGAACGTTCTTTATTAATAAGGCTACAATCACCACCTCGAAACTTAGTGAACCACTTCCTCGCAGTTCTGTCAGCTAAAACACCTTCATCGTACACAGCACATATTTTGTTGCTTCCGAGGCATTTGTGCCTTCATGGTAATCAAAAAGCATCAAGTGTCTAAAATGCACCTTACAATCTTCTATTTTCATAAGGATGAAAAATTGACACGAATTAAGTAATTTTAAACTTTCTTTTCTCAAGAGGTAGTTTGAAGTGTACTCGAATCGGAAATGTAAGCACTTTATATCTGTTGATAAATTTGACGTGTTCTAACGTCTTGAAACATAGACGATTAAAAATTTCCGGACAACCCAAAGAACAAGTGTTTGTATGAATTCAACTCCGAAATGAAGGAAGCGATCCAGAATCCATTTAGACAATCGTATCATAAATGGATAAACGGGATCAACAAAGTTGGATTTAGATTCGATTGATTCTCTTCTTTTGGTTTCGTTAGCTGAACAAATGTAAGAAAGGTAGCTAAAGTATCCGTCTACGTCGGGTAAGAAGCCAAAACCTAAATCATAGCTGGCTATAACGATATAGCAACAGTTTCTTCGTACGGTGAGATAATAAAACTACACCTTCGTGCAAATTAATTGAGACAAAACGAATAATGTCTTTTTAGGATCTTTCACATTTTCCCTAATCCCGTATACATCGTCTCTTGGCCTTTTTTTTTCTTCTGACCGCAGTTTTCCTTTACGTTTTGAACTGATGAATTCAGTTTGTTTTTTCTGCCTTGGTAACATGACTGACAGTTGAAAGGCTGACACCAACAATATCCACAATTCCTCTGTAAGGCTTGCCAGTATGTTCGTGCAGCGTTTCAATTTGCATACGCTTCGTTGGAGTAACGTTCATTGCAGACAATCGACAACTAATCGACAGTCGAGACAATAGAGCTTGGGTGTCATAAAAATCTGATGCAATCATTGATGACGCAATACTTTTCAAGGCCAAACAAATTTTATCATAGAGTCCGAAAACAGATTCATATTATTGCACACCACGACAAATGACCTAATCTGAGGAAAAAATAGAAATTGATTACACCCTGTCACTCCAGTGGGTCTAAAACTGACTGTATAGTGAAAACAGAAAACTAAAGCAGCTGTTTCAATTAATTTGCACAAGGGTATATGTTAGAGTCAGCTTATACAAAAATTACTGTGAACGTCTATTGGGACTCAAGCTCTGTTTAGACTTCAAGTGGAACTCATATATCTGATCTTTTGCTCCAGATTATTTACATTATTCGGTTTATTGTCCTCATCTTTGTTGTCAGTCATGACGTTTCGGCCGTTGTAAGCTCCGGCCTTCTTCAGGTGCTAGGAATTTCGAACCGAACCCTTTATTACGATCACTGGGGGTATATTATTCTCATATATTGTGCGAAGCCACTTCTGGTAGTCATGAGTTATCTCCCGTTAATCTAACTCTTTAAGTTATTTGTTCACCACTGCTGTAGCCTGGTATTGAACTCATAACTCTTTGGGTCAAGTCACTGGAACTAACCAACGTCTATATTACGCAAGACCGTAACACGAAGGGCGATAGAAAAACCAGGCATAGCCGACCACATATGGAGAAAGAAAGGGGATCCCCTTCCCTTATGGGATGAAGTTGAAATAATAGAGAACGCCACTGGAAACTAGGTAAATTTAAGGAAGCAGCACATATGCTAGTCTACAAAAATCTCCAAACCCGACCATGCATAGAAATGAATACAATAGGGGAACCAGTACTACGGAGTGCTAGAGAAAATCATTAGCATCAAAGATTGCAATATGAGCTCTGGCAAAATTGGTTACTGAAACATTAGGTTTATAAGTCCCAGAAATTCACTTGCTGTTGTCCTAAAGGACACATGGCCCTGTGGATATAGACGTTGGTTAGGTCCAGTGGCTTGACCCAAAGAGTTGTGAGTTCAATATGAGAATAATATACCCCAGTGATCGTAATAAAGGGTTCAGTTCAAAATTTCTAGCACCTGAAGAAAGCCGGAGCGTATAACGGTCGAAACGTTGTAAAAATGACAACAAAAATGAAGACAATAGTCCGAATGATTTAACTAGTGTAAATACAACTGATTTACCCAAGAAGATTAACAAAGGGTGATAAGGATGAGGAAATACACAGATAATTTTAACAAAACAATATAAGGAATTCATTCACTTATTTACAAGCTTGAAGTAGTGTCGGTAGCTCATGTAAGAAAAATAAATCAGTATTCTTCATAGTTTTAACATATTGTCATGAAGAGGAAATGTTCATACAATAGATTAAATGATCTTAGGCAAAATAATATTAAAAATGTTTAAAACAAACACCAGAGTGTTTGCTGCTTACCAAAGTGATATATGGCTTCATATGTTCAAATGTAGACGAAGTGAAATGGTTTGAAATACTTAGCTTTCTTGGATTGATGAGAAAAACTATTTGAAGTATGACGTGCTGATTAGAGGTCGATAACGTAATTGGTGAGTATTACGTATGACATTGAACTGACTGATGCTTAGGTTGCTCTATCGTCCATCATATATCATTTATGAAAATGGTGGAACTTCTTTCTGGCCTTCAAAGTTAATAAAATGTACCGAGAAAAGCAGACTAATAATCACTTTCGATTAGGGGTCAGAATTAACAACACTAATTTAACAAGGTAACCCAATAGTTTTACCTGAAAGTGCATTTGTTGTTAACAGACTAAATAAAATCTTGCCTTTTATATATATATATATATATATATATATATATATATATATATATATATATTATCGATTTTCTGCACTATTGTAAAAACTGCAACCTTGAAACCTATGAATATCTTTTCTTATGTCGTTGTCTGTGAGTATGAGTGTATCAAATTTGATTAAAATCGAACCACTCATTCTATAACCCGATTTTTTCGATTTTCGATTTTTGATATTTATCGGGGGTACCTTGACACAAAACATAGCTAAGAACACTCGCAGACGCTTATAGTACAACTGTGTAAATTTTCAAGAAAATCGGTTCAGCCGTTTCGGAGTCTATAGGTAACGGATACCCACAGACACACACACACAGATAAAGTTTCATTTATAAATATGTTTAGATATCTATTTATGTGCCATACGTGATCCACGCTTATGCGATTATGTCTCGAAAGCAGATTTTCATTACTTTCTGTGGTAGACTGGTTGCCAACCAAGGCTATAGAATCCAATCTGTCCTGCTATTTAACCCATAGCTGGCGGGAGAAGCGATGGATTAATATCTTTCCCACGTGTATTCGCGCGTAAACGAATGCAACGAATTCAACTGGAATTCGAACTCTGATTTCCCGTTCCGTGTCGATATCCACTGCACCATAAAACACATGTATAATATTATATGACTTAAAATCCTCTGTAATACATTTCTGTAGTAAAATAATTTCAATTGACTTTCAATAAATTCTTTTGAGATTTCCAATATCAATTTGTAAATATTAGACTAAATGAAAGTTCCGATGAATTTCATTAACAAATCCTACCTTTTATATGCTAAGCCTCAAAATAATCCATAATGCCTTTTTTAGTAAAATAATTACAACCTTATCTCAGAAGTATAGCCAAAAACTTATTGCAAATGATATCGGAAAGAATATCGGTTCAGTTCCTTTTGACGCTTCAGTCATATCTGACTTCTTCAGCTATACCCTATCTTTACAAAAGTCAGGTAGCTCAAACCAAAAAATCGAATATTGCTGCACTATCTGGTCTGGAGCTATACAGTCCTCACTTGTGTGTGTTAAATACTGTTCAAAGGCTCCCCCACCTTGTGCGTGTTGAATGATCTCCCATTCTACAACTCCTTTCTCACGGACGGAACATCAGAAGCCTGTCACTCCATTATCACTATTTCCATGGCAAGTGTTCTGACGAGCGACATCCATGGGGTCTACCATTTACAGATCGGTTCCGTCATTTCACTTACACACAAATGAATCATCTTCATTCCCTTCGTATATTCCATTAGTAAGGAGCAAGTTCCTCTAGGATGGCTTCTTCCTAAAGACTGTTGCTTTGTGAAACAAACTCAGGTAGGAATGTTCTCGAAGGTTATAATCGTGACCTCATCGAGAGTTAAGGGTTAAGGCTTAGGGTTAACCGTTATCTTTTCTACATAATCATAGGAGCTGCACTTCTTGCCTTTTTCTAGGTTCATACACCATTCCACAAAAACACTCTACCTTGAGTGGCTCTTGAATCATGTATGTGGTGAACATTTGTAAAAGTAACGTTGACTTATATATATATTGTATCACTTCCAGTCAAATCCAGAACCCCTAACGTAACGAATGGGCCACCAGAGATCCATTCAATAAGTACATCCGAACAGTTTTCATTCAAATCTAGAGCCCCTAACATAACGAATGGGCCGCCAGAGATCCCTTCAATAAGTATAACCAAACAGTTTCCAATCAAATCCAGTGCCCCTAACATAACGAATGGGCGCCAGAGATCCCTTCAATAAATATATCAGAAGAGTTTTCAATCAAATCCAGGGCCCCTAACATAAAGAATGGGCTGCCAGAGATCCCGTCAATAAGTTTATCAGAACCGTTTCCGGTTAAATCCAGGGCCCTTAACATAACGAATGAGTCGTCATAGATCCCTTCACTAAATATATCAGAACAGTACGCAATCAAGTCCAGGACCCCTATCATAACAAATTTGCCGCCAGAGATCCCTTCAATAAGTATATCAGAAC
Organism: Ascarosepion bandense; assembly: GCA_037127315.1. NCBI lineage: Eukaryota > Metazoa > Mollusca > Cephalopoda > Sepiida > Sepiidae > Ascarosepion > Ascarosepion bandense. Next base: position 731,806 of record JBBBDQ010000547.1, read on the forward strand.
AGCTTTCCATCAAATCCAGGGCCCTTAACATAACGAATGGGTTGCCAGTGATCCCTTCAATTAGTATATCAGAAGTCTTAATCAAATACAGAGCGCCTATCATAACGAATGGGCTGCCAGAGATCCCTTCAATAAGTATATCAGAACAGTTTCCACTCAAATCCAGGGCCCTTAACATAACATCTTTGTGCGATATTTTTTTCTTCAGGATTTTTGCATTTTGCTAGTTTTCTTTTTTGAAGAACTTCAAAGCTTGATTACAGTCTGCAGGAATTGCCAAGTCAATAAGAAGCACATTCTGTTTTTACAGTCTTTTATTACGATGTCTGGGCAATTAGCTTTCATTGTTCTGTCTGTGTGTAATGTGAAGTCCCATAAAATTGTTATAGGGCTTATGTCTCTAGCTGGATTTGGGTAATGTTCATACCAATCGTTTTGCAGTTTACTTCTCGCAAAAGCTGCCGATTTTGCGATGCGAATACGATTGCCCACCCTGTCATGCTGAGTTTTACATTCGGTGGATGTTAATGATCAACTGTTTCTGGATATTCATCACACAATCTACAACATGGAGGAGGATCAACGTAATTTTTCGCCATGTTTTTTTGATAATTCCTCGTTAGCAAGCATTGATCTTGTGCAGCAAGAATAAATCCTTTCAGATTTGAATTCAGCAAAATAAGTTTTATTCTCTGCCAATTTTTTATTATTATTTGTTTTTGCAATATTATTGCGTTGTAGGATGTGCGTTGTGGTACAGTGGGTATCATCTCGGAATGAGAAATCAGGAGCCGAGTTCGAATTCCAGTTGAATTCTTTGCATTCACTTACGCACAAATACCCTTGGGAAAGGTATTAATCCTTCTTTTCCTTCCAGTTATGGGTTAAATAACAGGACAGATTGGGTTCTATAGCCTTGGCTGGCAACCAATCTACCGCGGAAAGTAATGGCAACCTACTGCGGGATAATCATTTGCCCATTAAATCATGTCCCAAAAGGGACATGATCGCCCAAGCGTGTATCACGTATGGCACTTAACTGTCTAAATAATATCGCAGATTTTGCAAATTTCTATTTGTCGAACAAAATCAACACGGGACAATTCTTGATACTTCAGTAATCAATGTCATTTACATATTTTATGTTTTTGAGTTCTCTGTCGAAGGTCTCCCAGATATTTTTTTTACTATTGTTCACTAGAGTAACTCAGTAGCGACATAGGAGAGGAGGCTCATATTATTAGGATATGCCGGATAGATATCGGTTGACTTGAAGAGGATAAGATTTTAGTGATCAGGAAAGCATCCCCACGGGTGTGTTTCACAAAGTGACAGCTCTAGCACAAAAGATGCCTGATTGGAACATCTTCCTTACCAAAGAAATACGAAGAGAATGAAATGAGTTAACCTACGCCGTGTTAAGTGGCATGAAGGATTCTAACTGCGAAGATCCGAATTGGGGTAACTCAAGATTGTAGCTCGTTTGAACACGCTAAAAGAGGCTACTGAACGCTAATTATACGCTAAAAGAGGCTGCTGAACGCTAATTATACGCTAAAAGAGGCTGCTGAACACTAATTATACGCTAAAAGAGGCTAATGGACGCTAATTATACGCTAAAAGAGGCTGCTGAACGCTAATTATACGCTAAAAGAGGCTGCTGAACGCTAATTATACGCTAAAAGAGGCTGCTGAACGCTAATTATACGCAAAAAGAGGCTACTGGACGCTAATTATACGCTAAAAGAGGCTACTGGACGCTAATTATACGCTAAAAGAGGCTAATGAACGCTAATTATACGCTAAAAGAGGCTGCTGAACGCTAATTATACGCTAAAAGAGGCTGCTGAACGCTAATTATACGCAAAAAGAGGCTACTGGACGCTAATTATACGCAAAAAGAGGCTACTGGACGCTAATTATACGCTAAAAGAGGCTAATGAACGCTAATTATACGCTAAAAGAGGCTAATGGACGCTAATTATACGCTAAAAGAGGCTGCTGAACGCTAATTATACGCTAAAAGAGGCTGCTGAACGCTAATTATACGCTAAAAGAGGCTGCTGAACGCTAATTATACGCTAAAAGAGGCTGCTGAACGCTAATTATACGCTAAAAGAGGCTGCTGAACGCTAATTATACGCAAAAAGAGGCTACTGGACGCTAATTATACGCTAAAAGAGGCTACTGGACGCTAATTATACGCTAAAAGAGGCTAATGAACGCTAATTATACGCTAAAAGAGGCTGCTGAACGCTAATTATACGCTAAAAGAGGCTGCTGAACGCTAATTATACGCAAAAAGAGGCTACTGGACGCTAATTATACGCAAAAAGAGGCTACTGGACGCTAATTATACGCTAAAAGAGGCTAATGAACGCTAATTATACGCTAAAAGAGGCTAATGGACGCTAATTATACGCTAAAAGAGGCTGCTGAACGCTAATTATACGCTAAAAGAGGCTGCTGAACGCTAATTATACGCTAAAAGAGGCTGCTGAACGCTAATTATACGCTAAAAGAGGCTGCTGAACGCTAATTATACGCTAAAAGAGGCTGCTGAACGCTAATTATACGCTAAAAGAGGCTAATGAACGCTAATTATACGCTAAAAGAGGCTGCTGAACGCTAATTATACGCTAAAAGAGGCTACTGAACGTTTCACCTGTGAGAAAAAAAGGTTGCAAGTCGGAGAATAATTAATCACCCACAAGGCCGCTTTGAATTCTGCCAAAACTGGACTGTAAGGATTGGTGAGCACCAGCCCAGATACGCCATCGATACTCAATTCTTGGTCTGGTCTGACTCTTGTAGGGACTGAGCACGACAGCAGGAGTTTAGTTATTAGTTATAACAAACCGATGTGCGTTGTGGTGTAGTGGATATCGGCTCGGAACGAAAAATCGGGGAGTCGAGTTCGAATTCCAGTTGAATTTCCTGCATTCACTTCCACGCAAATATCCTGGGAAAAGTATTAGTCCTTCTCTTCCCTCCAGTTATGGGTTAAATAGCAGGGCAGATTGGGTTCTATAGCCTTGGCTGGCAGCCAGTCTACCGCAGAAAGTGATGGCAACCTACTGCGTGATAATCTTCTGTTCAGTCAGTCATGTGTCTTTCGAGACATAATCGCCCAAAGCGTGTATCACATATGGCGCTTAAATTGACTGACTAACAACTAACCGACACTCTTTCAGCATTTTTATCGGCGTATCACTTTATTTTAGCTCCATTCTAGAGTTCGTTGGGTTATTGTTGTTGTTATTATTGTTATTTTTGTTGTTGCTGTTGGTGGTGATGTTGTTCATTGAGTTTTCACATTTATGGTTTGTCACTTTCATTGATGACCAAGTGACAACAAGTTTCCTCTATGATCTAACACTCTCCCCGTGTATCCTTTTTGATCTGGATATTGCTCTTTTGGCAGTGAATGTTGAACATTATCATCGAAGATGAAGGAAAGGCTTGAAACAGCAGAAATGTAATTCTACAGAAGGATGCTGCGGATATCATGGACCGAGCATGTGAGCAATGATGAGGTGTTGGAAAAAATGGCAACGAAAAGGAGATTAATAGTAAGCATCAGGAAGAGATGTTCCTGGGACATGCAATGAGGATGGAGGGCTTGGAGAACCTGATACTAACAGGCCAGATAGAGGGAAAAAGAGACAGAGGAATGCAGCGGATAACATATTTGAAGGGCCTGAGCAGGTGGATGACAGAACGGGGGTTGTGTGGTGTAAAAGATGAAAGCGTGGTAATAGCGACCAAGGATAGGGAAACGTGGAAGGCCATGATCGCCTACGTCTTGAAAGGGTAGGGCACATAGAAGAAGAAGAAAAAGAAGAAGAAGAAGACGAAGAAGAAGAAGAAGAAGAAGATTGCTCTTGCTAGTGCAATTTCCATTCTTTTTTAATTTCGAACTTTTTCTTTTTTTCTTCTTTTTTCTTTTTCTTTTTGTTGTTATTGTTGTTGTTGGTATTTATTATTATTTAATCCTTTTGGCCGTATACATTTTCATTATATTTTTATCACTATTATCATTATTGTTGTTGTTATTGTTGTTGTTGTTGTTGGTGGTGGTGGTGATATTAATTATTATTTAATACTTCTGTCCCTATATACTTTCATTATGTTCTTATTATTTTCTGTATTATAATTGTTATTGTTGTTATCAGTAGTGGTGGTATTTATTTTTATTTAATACTCCTGGCCGTATACACTTTCATTATGTTCTTGTTACTACCATTATTATTATTATTATTATTATTATTATTATTATTATTATTATTATTCGCTATCTTTCTCATATTTTATGCACCATTAATAATTATTATCCTTATTTATATTAATGTAGTTTTTTCCCTTCTTTGCTTCTCTTACCTAATCCTATAATTTTAATTTACTAATTATTATTATTATTATTATTATTATTATTATTATTATCGTTGTTGTTGTTGTTGTTGTTGTGGCTGTTGATGTTGTTGTTGTTGCTGTTTCTTTCGGGCTGATTGTTTTTTAATCCAAACGAGGCTCGGAATGAAAGATGCAGACACAGAAGGAAAGAAGATGGCGGGAAAGGACAGTATAGCGGACCAAGATGTACCGGGAGACACAGCGGCGCCGTCTACCAGCAGCCCACCCCTACATACCTCTTCCTACCGCACCCTGTATATCTGCACCTCCTCCGTCTGTCTTTCCTCACGCGAACTCGCCCAACGCTCGTTGCCTTTTTCCTCGAGATGAAGCAATGGCGGCAGGAAATGAGGGAGAAAGATGGCGGCTCTGAAGCTATTGGTCACAGTGGTAGGCTGTACGATATCATTCAGCATGATTACTTGGTGTGGTCCGGGTTAAAATAGCGAATTCCTACTGATGTACTTAATCTACACCGCTAACTTATATATTTAATTATTTATTTTTAGGTGCCCGATTTCGATGCAAACGATAATATCTCTGTAGGATAATTATTATTAGATTTACGTTTTTGGAATGACACCTCCATCAGAAAAAAAAAGAAGAAGATTTTATGCCGTTTACAAATTATAATAAGAAAAGTAAGGTCGAATATTTGATACCAAATGTAAAATGCACATATACGCACATATCTATCTATCTATCTATCTATCTATCTATCTATCTATCTATCTATCTATCTATCTAATCCAAATGAAAAAAAAAAAATTAAAAAAAATGCAACGTTCGAAACATTAATTTAAAACAGTGCTCAATATAAAAATAAAGCAATGAATATTTATTATTAATTATTACTTTAGAACATGCACAAATTACGAATACTACAAAATTGTACATTTTGTTTCGACATTAAAAGAACAATGTTTCATCAGGTAGTTAATAATGATGATTACCATTTGTAGTTTGTACGTGTTCTAAAGTAATAATAATATATATATATATATATATATATATATATATATATATATATATATATATATATATATATGTAAACTTATCGCTATACTCGTTTCAAAAAAATGGTAATAAAAAAGAAAGAGGTAAGCACTTGAACATCAGTCAATGTACGTATCCCCCCCCCCCAAAAAAAAAACTCAAGACGAATAACCTAAACCAAAAGCGCTCAATACACAAGTAGAACAAACGAGTCAACCTTCCCTGAAGATCCGCTTAGGTGAAACCTTGGTAGGTTCTTGGCTCTTTAGTTTAGTTAATATATATATATATATATATATAAAATGCCTGAGGACACCGAAAGGTTGAAATCAATGTAACGTAATTGGTTGACCTTCTCAATTAGAATATATATATATATTCTATTTCGGAAAGTTAGCTGATTTCGTGTAATTGACTGACCTTCCGAATTAGAATATTTAATAGCTCTACATTAAATATGTATTGAAAACTTTTTGATACAATTGCTTACTGGTCTAATTGGACCCTGGTCCCTAATCGGTATATATATATATATATATATATATATATATATATATATATATATATATATGCAGATATCTTTACTTTTTCCGCGATAGACAATTTTATGTTGCTACACACTTTTTAACTACTGCTTACTAATATTTTAATTTTTGAATTTTTTTACAATCATTTACTTTCTTTTCGTCTTAATGGCTTTATTGCCTTGCTTGGAGTGAAATGATTATATATATATATAAATTTTAACATTGTTCCTCATCCTAATTTCAAGACTGTGTACCTGAAAAAATAAGGGTACGTGCAAAAAACTTATTATTATTGTGGTTCATGTTCTATATTGTATATTTTTTTAGATTTTATGTTGAGACCTATATACTATACTCTGATAACGTATTTGACGCAAATTAAAATCAATCAACTAAGTGACTAATATATTAGTATTAATCACACACACACAAACACACATATAAATATATAATATTATGCACAATAAAAAAATTCAACTAAGTGCAGATAATTCAATATTTAAAAAAATCGACACAACAAAAGCAACCAAAAACAATTAACTACCAGTAGGCCACTCCCTTAAGAAAATTATCAAATTACATCAAATAAGAAAAAAAAAAAAGGACACAACAGCAGTGGAAAACTTAGGCCTGACGAATGAAGAAATCATAGCGATGCCCTTACGAAACTTTGAAGGCACCATGTTAAGGGACAAACTTCTCTGCATTAATCCTGTTAACGTTCTATCTCTACTTCGAGATCGACTACGTTACGATGAAAAAAAAACCTGCTTGACAAAATACCTTTTAATCAATAAAACTAGTGAAAATACAACAATCTTGGCACTAAACATTATCACAACACAACAATATATATATATATATATATATATATATATGCCGCGTCTTAGACCTCTCGACCACGAATGACAATCAGTCTAAACGAAGTCAAATTAAGCCTATAACACAATTTTAGAAGCCATCGTAATAACCATATCTGCTCTGAAATGTATCGTAATGTCAACAAATGAAAACATGTTACGGAAATTAACGAAGATTAACGAAGATTAACGAAACTGGTTATAAACAACCGACAATTTGAAATTATTTGTTTGAACATTATTTTTCATCGATACTCGTATTTAAGTAGATATTAAGTATATATATATATATATATATATATATATATATATATATATATATATATATATATATATATATTGATTGGTTGATTGTTTAATACTTAGTTTTTGGCCCTAATAGGTTTAGACCAGTACACATTTGTATTAAAAAGTGTTCTATACAATTATATTGCAGAACTTTTGAATATTTTTCATTTATAAACGAGTTATTTCGCTACCTTGTTTTCCACCAAAATTAAAAATCGCCTGAAGAAACCACTCATGGTGGAAACCAAGGTAGTAAAATAACTCGTTTATATATATACATATATATATATATATATATATATATATACCGAGTATATATATATATATTTATATACATATCTATTTAGAGCTCTCTTATAGAGTTATCCTACCACTTTATGTACAGGATACTCCTTTGGATTCTTCTACATCTACACCGCATATATGCGGTGTAGATGTAGAAGAATCCAAAGGAGTATCCTGTACATAAAGTGGTAGGATAACTCTATAAGAGAGCTCTAAATAGATATGTATATAAATACATATGGAGCAAATATATGTAAAAAGTAAAATAGACACGTTATTCCATGGTTAAGCGGAAGTATAGGCCTATTTCAGGCGAACCTTCATCAGTTTCCGTCTTTACTGTACAGAAGATTTTACACGCATATATATATATATATATATATATATATATATATATATGATTTCCTTGCAATTAAAATCTGCAAAAGCTCATAAAGAGACTTAATTAAGTAGAACCAATTACGAAATCAAATGTACACATGAACATGAAAAAAAAACAAACTCTGCCTTTACTCGATATCCTATGAATACTATACAAGAGCGAATTAAAATTTAAAGTTTACCGCAAGACCACAAATAAAAAAATTGATCAATTTCTATTCCCACCACACTCAAAAGATAAAATCAGCGTTAATCATAAGATTTTTACCTCAAAGCCCTTGGAAAATGTAGTCTAGAAACCCTAAATGAAGAAGAGAAACACATTGAAATAACGTTTAGACTTCTTCACTACCAACATCATTTCGAACTCAACGTTAGAAAACGACCCTACAGATTCAATAAGACCCAAACAGTAGACAACACCGACAGCACCATTAACAAGACACACACACACACACACACACACACACATATATATATATATATATATATATATATATATATATACATATATATAAGATACAGCGAAACAGATCTGTCTGCAGATGACTATTTACGCACTCAAACCCTGATTGAGCACTCTGGAATAATGGTAGACTTTGAAAAAACAGTAGCTACTCTAGCATCTATGCATCATTTATTCAGTAATGAATTAGAACACTCTCACCTATTGGCGTGTGTATACATGATATATCACACGCTAAAAGTCTGATTCTTTCTACCGAGCGCCCATAGCTCAACGGTAGAATCGCCTACTGACGCCAATTCGGTCGAGTTTCAATCGTGGGTAAAAAACAATCGGATGTCTAACCGTACTGATGAGCTGTGCACCAGCGAACCAGATCTGTCTGCGGATGACTATATATATATATATATATATATATATATATATATATATTAATCCTAACATTTACTTCGTTACAATCAACGAATTTGGCATCAGTAGAAAATATGCAACACTTTCAGCTACGAGAAAGGTCACTTAAACGTTATTTTCTAAACTTAGATTAGTCAGGCATAAGTACAAAATAGTGAGAACTAGTAACGAACTCACTGGATATATATATATATATATATATATATATATATATATATATTGTGCACTCCGGCCTTCTTCAGGTACTAGGAATTTCGAACCGAACCATTTATTACAATCACTGGGGTATATCATTCTCATTCCTTGCGTAGAGCCTCTTTTGGTAGTCATGAGTTATCTCCCTCTAACTCTCTAAGTTACTTGTTCACCACTGCTGTAGCCTGGTATTGAACTGACTACTCTTTGGATCAAGTCACAGGAATTAACCAAACTATATTCACTGGGCCATGTATCATTAAGGACACAAACAACTGAATTTCTGGAACTTATAAACCTGATATTCAGTAACCATTTTTTATCAGAGTTCATATTGTAATTTTTTGATGTTAATGGTTTTCTTTAGTATTTTTTTTACCAGAGCTCATATTGCAATTTATAGAAATGAATACGATATGGGAACCAGTAATATGGAGTGCCAGAGAAAATCATTAGTGTCAAATTGCAATATGAGCTTATAGTTCTTGATTTTTCTTTTAATTATGCACTTTTCATTGGTCCACCCTTTTTTTTTTCGTAGAGTATGCGTGTGCGTGTGTGTGTGTGCGCCTTCACTCATGCACCCGTCTGCGTGTAAGAATGTATGTGTAGAATATCATGATTATTTGTTTTTTTCGTCTTTTCCTATTTCCTCCATCTTTGCACTCACTCTTTAAACTTTTCTTTCTTTTGTCCCTTTTCTTTCAACTGCTGGCATTTGACTTCCGGTTTTTCTAAACAGGCTGTCGTAATTTTCAATCAGATCAATCACGGGGCAACATTTACTACGAAACTGACAAGTTCTTGTTGATTAAAAAAAGTAATCAATAAAAAGAAAATGTAGATAATGATATCTCGTCTATTTCTCATTTAATACCGCTTATTTGTTATACTCTCTCCCCCCTAACCGACCCCCAGGCATGATCAGCTGAATGAGAACAATCCAAGCATGTAGATTAAATAAAGGGTTCAGTTCGAAATTCCGTGAAGGTTACCCTGGTCGACAACGGTCGAAACGTCGTAATAACAACAAAAAAGAGAACAGTAGTAAGTAATATAAATAATAATAACTACACATTCCAGAATTTAAGACAGCAGCAGCCACACCCCACCCACACCCCGTGCTGCTCGAAAACATGACTGATCTGTTCCGATCCCCACGAGCTCGATTTCAGTCACTTTCTCACCGACTTGATGTGGCGTCTCTCTGTCTTTTCTACAAATATGTTTTGACGAGTTTCTCTCCCTGGTGCCCCGTCTATACGAATTTACTCGAGTTACTAGATTGGAAACTAGGTCCCACCTTTTTACAGTCAAATGTAACCGCCACTTCTATTCTAATAGTTTCTTTTCTCGCACTTCGTACCTGTGGGACTCCCTTCCGTTTACTTGCTTCCTTAATAGCTACAATCTCTAAGAGTTTAAATGCAACATCAATTGTTAACGTTTATCTCCTTGGTTCCCATCTTTCTTTTATCCTTTCTCCTATACCCCCATACCTTGTTCTTTTATTTTCGCCCTCCTCTCATGTAACCCTCTGCGCACCAGTGGCAGTACTGTCTTGCTTCGGATGAAATGATTATAAGAAAAACTTTATCGCTGTGGTAAGTTTGCAAATCCAGTGAGTTCGTTACTAGTTCTCACTATTTTGTACTTATGCCTGACTAATCTAAGTTTAGTAAATAACGTTTAAGTGACCTTTCTCGTAGCTGAAAGTGTTGCATATTTTCTACTGATGCCAAATTCGTTGATTGCAACGAAGTAAATGTTAGGATTTTAAGTATCGATTTTCTCGGCAAGCAGGACCTAATCGCTCAGAAAATTGGCGTTTTTCTCTCAATTCGACGCTTTCTTTGAATTCAGAGATGTACCCTTTGTCCTTCATGTTTGAGTAAAATTGTCCTGTGTTTATTGTCATATACGATGATTTTATATTACGTCGCAGTTCAGTTTACTTTTTTTTTGTTTCTAATGAAATTTTCCTATCAGTTGATGCAATAATTTAGTGGATTACGCTGACGATTATTCTCATTTTTTAAAATTTTATTTCGATCATGATGTTTCTGTTGTTTCTGGCATTTTTCATGTCTAAGTTGCATTTGGTAATCTTTAAGAAGTTCCGAACAGAATATATTTTTTACTAACTTTCCTGACTCCAACGCAGTGTTGGTCGGTTGGTTGTTTTGTTTTTATGGCAAATCAACCCCTTTATTTAATTATTGCTAATAATACCTTTTTCTTTCAACAATTTATTGTTTTTTATAAGAGTTTTGTGTCTAGTAATACATTTTTCTTTTTGTAGCAAGGTTCATTGGGATTTGTTTTTAAGGGCAGGGTCCCAAAGTCCTACCCTGGTTATTTAACCCAAAACTGGAGGAAAGGGACGGATTAATACCTTTTCCAAGGGTACCACTGCGAATGCAGGGTATTCAACTGGAATTCGAACTCGGCTCATTGATTTCTCTTTCCGAGCCGATATCCACTGCACCACAACACACATCCGTCACTATACGCTTACAGCACCTGGTATTTCCAAGCGGTCACCCATCTAAGTTCTGACCAGGCTCAACGTTGCTTAACTTCGGTGATCGAGCGAGAACCGGTATATTCAACGTGATAGGCCGTAAGCCTCCCAACGCAATGTAAACCCGAGAATGTGAAGGGCGAGACGTTATAATGAAAGCAGCAAAGATGGAGTCTCTAGTTCGGATTAAGCATGTTGTATGAGGAGTATTAGCTCAGAGACACGTCTCCTGATATTCACGCACACACACACGCATACACACACACACACACACACACACACAAATAATATAGACAGGTTTTGTTGGTTTATTTTATGCAAATTCTTTTCATATCGTCTGATAAGCTTAATAGCATTATCGTTGAAAGAAGAAAGAAAACACAATATTGACACATGTTATTTTATTTGATCCTTTCTGAGCTTTCGGCTTACATCAGCCATTATCAAAGATGACAATTATATTAAGTATATTAAACAGTTTGCGGACGAACGATAGTAGTCGTCTATTTTGTTTGCATGGAAGATTTTCAAAGCAACGTGTGTTCGCGCTGGAAACGAAAATCGCACTACAGATTGTGACGTCACGTGACCACGTGAGAGTGGGGAAGAGAAGTATTAAGTATGGAAAGCCATTGGGATAACCGATCGCTTCTGTTATCTATTATAGACATTTAAGAGTGTTTGTGGAGATTTCGTAGTTTTTGACACTACATTTAAACGATAATTCTAACATTTGTAAGCATTTAAAACAACATGCCAGGCCACATACGCAATTCCGCGAAATCCTCGTCGAAGTCGCAACCATATTTAAACATGAAAACAATAAGCAAAAACTAAAAATTCTCGAAGCCATATACATAAAAAGTTGAAACCTAACCTGAACAAAATTAACTATTAGCGGTAAAAACCAAAATAGGACAAATATTTTTTAACCTGATAAATAAAAACTTTCCAAAAAGCTCTGAACTGAACTAAAAATTTTCAATAGAAATATAATCAAGCTAAGTTATAGCTATACTAGTAATTTAGAAAGTTTCATAAAAAAGAAAACCGCCAAAAATTGAAATAGCATTGTACAAAACAAGATCACTAATAAACAATGTAAATGCAGGGACAAAAATAAATGCCCACTTCAAGGACTTTGTAATACAAAAGTCATTTACAAAGCAAAAGTACATGACTTAAATGGTCAAAACAAAATATATTTGGGTTCAACCAAAGATACCTTTAAGACCAGGTGGTTAAATCACAAGACTTCATTTAAAATAGAAAACTTAAAACTGTACAAAATTGGTCAGCCATGTGTGGAAATTGAATTTAAAAATGGAAAAGACCCAGACATAACGTGGAGTATAGTGAAGCCTTATAACGGTGGCAAAATATGTAGACTGTGCCAGAAAGAAAACTTAGCGATTATGCTTTTCCCAAACAAAAATGAACTATTGAATGAAAGAACAGAAATTATAACTAAGTGTAACCATACCAAAAATTACGTATTAAGTTCATACAACCATGGAAGAAAACGTTATAATTTCTTGTAATTTAAAAAAAATTCCCCGTTACGTGAGCGTTCAAAAAAAAAATCAGAGTTACGTTAGCGTTCTTAAATAAAAAAAACAAACTGTAAATGGTAAAATTAGTTATTGCTTATTGCCTGAAGACACCACATAGTAGAAACCTAGGTCGCGTAATAACTTGTTTACAAGTGAATATATATATATATATATACTTTTATATTGTATGAGGAATAGTAGCTCAGAGACACGTCTCCTGATATCTACACACACACACACACACACACACACACACACACACACACACACATATATATATATATATATATATATATACATTGTGTGTATTTAGGCAGCATTTTTTCATTAATGCATGCTTCATTAAATAATATATACAAGTTTTGTCAATTTATTTTATGTAAATTTTTTTCATATTCTCTGATAAGTTTAATAGCAATATCAGTAAATGAAGAAAGAAAATTACAATATTGATACGTGTCTATATTATTTAATGAAACATGCATTATTATATATACATATATATTTACTGCAAGGTTCACCCTGTACAAGACCTGTGTGTCACTCAAGGTAAAAAGTTACAGAGGCACTTTTTAACCAGATAGGTAGGCAAGATAACGGTTAACGGTTAAACCTAGATTTGGTTATATTTTTGTGATTGGGAAAGCATCCTCACGGGAGCAGTGGTTTGCGGGAAGAAGCTGCTCGAGTGAAACTTACTTCTCACCAATAGAATACGGAGGGAATGCGTTTGGTTCGCTACATTGTGAGTGGCATGGTGGTTTCTACCTATGAAGTTTAGAACTAAGAGATGTAGTTCGTCTGAGCACTTTCTATGGAAGTAATGTTAGAGCAACGAGAGGCTTGCTACTTGCCGGGTGGAAAATAAGTTGTCACCCAGAAAGACGCAGAGATGTTTTTGGGTGCCAACGAGACTGGAAAGTGAGGACTAGGCAGCAGTACTCCATTTTCGGCCTGATCTGGCTCTTGTGGATGCGCGTTGTGGTGCAGTGGATATCGGCTCGGAACGAGAAATCGGGGAGCCGAGTTCGAATTCCAGTTGAATCCATTGCATTCACTTACGCACAAATACCCTTGGGAAAGGTATTAATCCGTCTCTTCCCTCCAGTTATGGGTTAAATAGCAGGACAGATTGGGTTCTATATTCTTGGCTGGCAACCAATCTACCGTAGAAAGCAATGGCAGCCTACTGCGGGATAATCTTCTGTCCAGTCAGTCATGTCTCTTTCGAGACATGATCACCCAAGCGTGTTTCACGTATGGCACTTAACTGACTAACTGGCTCTTGTAAAGATAGAGGATAGCAAGAAGAGTCAGGTTATTACTGAAGCGGTACAGAGCACCGAGTATTTTCCTTTAATTTTTAGCGATGGATCGTATGTACGAGTTTCACTTGAGGTCTTGGTGAGTTTAAGGCCGAATCGTCAATCAAAGCACGGGGCATCCCTGAGTGGACATCCATTCATCGTTAGTGGTCCGATCGGCGTTGATGAAATGTAACTAGTTGTGTCTTTGAGAAACAATACAACTGGCCAGTTTTCCTTCCCATTGAGATGTTAGAGCTAGTTCGGACTAGCGATCCGCTGCCAATCTCTAGTCATCACGAATTTTGAAGGTGCACCCGCATAGTGTTGTATCATCGACATTGATATTCACAAATGATTTGAGTATAGGGGAGGGTGGGGAGAGCTGGCCACAAAATCTTCCTTTTTTTATATTTCTTTCACTAGTGTAGAGGTGATTGGTCTAATCAAACTGGAAATTTGCACACATAAACAACACACATTTTTCATGATATTGAACAAGTTTTATTCATGCAAGTATGTAAAAAAATAAGTTGAGAACAAAATTCCAGACATGTCATGTATGGGGAGAGTTGGCCAGGGCATGGGGAGACTTGGCCACAAATGGGGAAAGTTGGTCACATTAAAAGAAGTCAGCTTTTTCAGCTCTCAATAGTAAAATACAATAAAATGAGGATATTTATTAGTCTTTGCATCATTTCTGCATCATAATAACACCTGATAATATTCTGAAATGTGCTGGGCTCAGCGATATAATGGTCTTCATATGATCAATACTACACATGAATAATGAAATATAAACACACATACACTAGTTACAAATCTGTGCCACAGATGTGTTCTAATTAGGAAATTAAACATCCTAATACAAAGGAATGCATGGTAAACAACCACAAATTTATTCAGAACCCAGTCATGTGAAGATATAAAACCAGTATAAACAATGTGGAGAGTTGGCCAGCCTATGGCCAACTCTCCCCACAAGGAAAATCTGAACACAAAAAATCAGTAAAAATTAACAATGACTGTCACTTTTTAAGAAATATGCTGAAAGCTAGGCTAAATGGAAACTCTTTACAGATGCAAAAAGAAAAACAAAACAAAACAGAACACTGACAATGTCATGAAAGCTACTATGGGTTCGAAGGTAAAACTGAAAAATTGAAAAACTTACCTTCAAAATGAGTCAATGCTTTCTCTCAGCCATGTGTCAAAGGAAGTAATCAACAGTGGGCCAGTTATTCCTTACTACAGAAGAGCTCTCCAGAAACAAAGCTAAGAATTAGTTTCATATTTGGGTTTTGCTTAGACACAGGCTTGGCCAAGTCTCCCCACTGGCCAAGTCTCCCCACCCTCCCCTACTCTTAGGCAAATCATTTATGTAAATTAAAAAGAGAAATTTGTCCGAGAAGTGGCCTGTGGGAAACGCCTGCGTTGATTGTTATATATTTAGAAAAAATCCTTTATTTAGAAGATCGAATTTAATATCCCCTCACCACACACACACACACACACACACACACACACACACACACACACATATATATATATATATATATATATATATATATATATATATATAAGATTAGATTTGACGCTTTGAATCTTTTTGAGAGAGTGTGGTGCATTAGAAACAATTATTAACGTCAAAAATCTACCATATGTTAAACAAAATTATTATTTATGAATACTTATTTCCTCTTGGAGATTGTTTCCTCAACACTAGCAATCACCAAACAGCATTCAATTCTTACATTGGCCACACATGCAACACAATATCTCTTAAAAATTCAAAATGCTTAACCTAATTCTTAGGAAACAGTTCATCACCAAAAAAATATCTATCATCTAAACTAGAAAGAACCAAAATTATTTATGAATTCACATACCCCTTGAAAACCTGCGTTATTGACCTTAATTTCGTAAATAATACAACTACGAAACTGACTCGAAAACTCACGCTGCATCTTTCTGAACAAAGATCAATTCAATCCCATTTAAAGACACACGAAGACCTACCAAACCCAACCCGGGACATACTTGTTGACAACACAAATAACATAATATCGTTCACATGCAAAAAAAAAAAAAAAAAGACTAAAAATAATTGATTAATATTAATAAAAACGAAAACCATCCCTCAATAACATCAACTACGAACACGCTGACAACATGCTAACCGTGTTCGGTATATAATACATACCACCACTCTACATCATACATAACACCACATACATTTTGTTACACGTAAAATAACATTCATTCTCGAAAATGGCTAAAAGTATAGCCGAAAGCGATCGGATAAACAAAATATTTAAACATTTTTTATATAATTTATGTTCTCAAAAGAAAGAATCATAAGATCACATGAAAAATTAAATAAAAAACTTAACCATAATAATACCTTGTCTGTGGTTTTTAATGACAGCTGCATAAAAGATATATATATATAAATCGACATTGAAGTCAACACCCAGAGGCGACAATCTGTTTCGTGTTAAGCGTTATTGTCAGGCCATAGGCGTAGTGTTTTGTTTTTATTTTTATATCTACGGATCAGTGATGCATTTTGGGTAGTCTATTGTATTCTTGTAACGATTATTTTGGCAGGTGTGGTTAGTTAATTTGTTTATTATTTACTTACTTTATTTAATTATTTATCTGTTTGGGTCAATTTGTTTTTCTGGCTTTTTTTTAGTTATTTTATTAATTTATTTATTCTCATTTATTCTATTTCGTTTTCAGTTTTTGAATTTTAGGTAATGTAGTAAAAATTTCTTTTTATGCCTGCACTTTGAGATTACTTCTGATCGTTTATTTAGTTGTTCGTTTTGGTCTGGGAGGATAGCCATAGCTATTTTCCCCCCAGGCAGAGTTTACAGCTTGTGGATTGATTGTTGTAGACTGATGTTCTTTTCCTTATTGTCTATATTTTGATACGATTTGTTTTTAATCTCCCAGATGTCTTTCAAAAACATTATGCTAGTCGCGTATTTATTATTTGTAAAGGATGTTTTGTGTGCGTAGTTTCTTGGTTTCCAGGGTACTTCAGTTAGTTCTATTTTTTTTTCTTCGTTAGGAGTTAGGACTAAATTAGTGGAACAACACGAAAAGAGCTGTAGACTTGTTCCGCAAACTAAAAAGAAAACATAGTTGCCAATTTATACAACTAAATATAAAAGAGTTCTGCACTTCTATAACAAAATCCACACTAGATGAGGCTATCTCCTTAGCCCAAGAACAAATAAAAATAAAAATTAACACAATCGAAATAAAAACCATTAAACATTTGCGAAAATCACTATTATTTGACAATGAAGACGCATGGATAAAAAAGGGACTTTTGACATTACAATTGGGAAGCTTTGACGGTGCAGGGATCTGCGAATCTAAAGGTACATGTTTGATACACGAACTAAATAAAATAATCGATAGAAATTATACAGGTCACTACAAGGACGGTGGTCACATAATCTTTAGAAATTATAACAAATAAAACAGACAAAACTAGAAAAATAATCATAAAGATTTTAAAAAATATGGGATTCAATAACTTGTACCTTCGTGTAGGATCAATATCAATAACATGGATAAAAAAAAAGGAAAGAAAACACAGTTCATTAAATTGAAACTGGAATCGTCCTATTATAATGAAATACAAAATTTAGATGTAAAAGAGCTAAGGGTGGTAAAAAGTATGGAAACATATTTTCATGGCCGAATAATAAAATAAATGCATTGTCCTTTCAAGACGTAGGCGATAATGTTTATTAGGGAAGTTTTCTGTTCTCTTTTGCACAGTTTGAAATTCAGGATTTTCATTGATTGGTTTCCACCTAATGTTGGAGAGCTCAGTCTAGTCTGAAATTGTGGAGGGAAGAGATGGATTCGTCTCTATTCTAAGACATTAGTAGGAAAGTGAACGCACAGACTTGGCATGCTGATTTGCCGATAATCGTAATAATTTCTGCACATCCGATTGAAGAATAATGCTATGAATGTATATTAAGAAAAGCTTTCATCAAAGATATTCTAGAAGTTTTTGCACCAACCTCATATTATTATTGCGTTTTATAATTGCTTTATCTTATTTTTACTTGAAGTTATTTTAAATGTTGCAGTTTTACAGCCCATAATTTCGCAAATGTGTTAAAATCTGGTTCAGGTTGAAATTTGAAAAAAATGTACCGTTTCTGGAAGCAATAGAATCTTTATCCTGTCAGTAAGCAATTTCTGTTGATAAAGGAAAGTATAAAAATAAACTTGCTTTTAAAAAAAAGAAAGCATTCTTGTTGGTAATCATGACTTAGGCAATAATCAATACATCAATAATTATGGAAAGATTTTGTTGACACTCAATCAACAAACAAAAAAGGGCAGTTAATATTTCGATGATTATTTTCATCAACATAGGATGAGAAATGAAAATGATTCAAATAGATAACGAAATATGAAATAAATCCGCCATATTATTTTTATTTTAAAAATTGTTTATATACAGGAACAGTGCGGCGTTGTCAAAGACTTCTTCTTCTTCTATGTGCCCTGTCCCTTCAGGACGTAGGCGATCATGGATCTCCACGTTTCCCTATCCCTTGTGGCTCTTAGTATGTTTGCTCCTGTTGATCCTGGCAACCCCCGTTCCGTCATCCACCTGATCAGACCCTGCAAATATGTTATCCACTGCCTTCCTCTGTCTCTCCTTCCTTCTATCTGTTCAGTCAGTATCAGGTTCTCCAGGCTCTCCTTCCTCATTGCATGTCCCAGAAACTTCAGTTGTCTCTTCCTGGTGCTCAGCATCAATTTCCTTTTTGTTGCCATTCACTGAAACAAAAAATGCAACATTTATGCTCTAAATGATATCAGAAAGAGTAAAACAAATACAGAAGGCCGTGCACCTGTGTTTTACAGCTTACGCAAAGGCTTTCGATAAAAGTACGCCATAAAGATCTGTTGGAACTGCTAAGCAACCTTGGCATATTTGGGGAGAATAATCAAGAACTTATACTGGTAGCAAACTGCCTTCATACGGATAGAAAATGAGTTCACAGATATACAAAAATAGCAGACACACTGAAAGAAAGCCACAAAAACTCTTACAGAATATAGTGAAGGAAAGCGAGAAAAAAGGACTAAGTGTCAACTACAAGAAGGCAGAATGCATGGTTGTTGTCAAAAGGATGGGCCCAAAGTGTGAATTGCAAATCGGAGGTACAAAAATAAAACAAGTGCAGAAATTTAAATATTCGGAAACAGTGAACGGAAATTATGACACTGAGACTCGAATGCGTATTAGGAGAGTTAATAAAGCATTCCAGAACTTAAACAAAATATCCAGAAATATAAAAAATTCACTAGAAACTAAGAAAATGCTGAATTGCTACGTGATATATGTCCCTCGAAATGGCAGTGAGTGCTAGACGATCTCTTCAAAGATTAAGAAAAAAACTTAAAGCAAGAGAAATGTAGTTCTATGGAATGGTGCTGAGGATACCATGAACCCAGTGATGTGCAGAGGTTTGGTGATGTTCGGTGATGCCCGAGGATAACTCCTTGATTGCATGTCACTAAGACTCAAGTAGAGGAGCCATGGGGCCCAGTACTGAGAAATGTGAAAAACGAAGACTAATTAAATATGTAAAAACAAATGAAACATGGAATAAAAAGTTCATTCAAATTAAATATAAACTAAATTTTTATTTCACTTTTTGATTAGATACCCTCTCGATATGAATGCATAAGATCGTCGCACTCTCTGATCCTCTTCTGTACGCTACTGCATGAACCAAACGTGAGCAACGACAAAGCTTGTTTTTTTTACATAATCATATCGCCTCAAGCAAAGCAGGTTACATAGAAGGAAAGTTATGAGAAAGAGTGACAGGTTATAGGGGGTGTCAGAAAGTGAGTAAGAGAAGTAATGAGAATACTGATGAGAGTGGAGTGGACGGAGAAAAGAGCATGAGAGAGAGAGGATGCAGGTTACTTAGATAGAAGATGACTATTGACTTTATATTTAAATTCTTGGAGATTGCAGCTGTTGAAGAAGCAAGTAAATGGAAGAGAATTCCACAGGCGGGAAAAGAAACTGCTGGAGTAGAATTTGCGTTTACATTTTATTTGTTTCAGAGTAAAAGGGTGGGACCTAGTTGCTAATCTTGTGGCTCGAGTAAATTCATATATAGGGGGCACCAGTGAGCTAAGTTCATTGGAGTAGAAACCATGAAAGTTTTTGTAGAAGAGACACAGGGAAGCCACATTGCGCCGGTGAGAAAGTGACTCTATCTGAGCTGCCAAATCGGGATCGATCACATTACAGATTCTGATTGGATTTTGTCAAGGACACCTAGGTGGATAGCATGATCAACCGACCAGATATGGCACCAGTATTCAATGCACGGGCGGATGGTAGATTTATATATGTGCAGGATTGTTTCAGACGGGAAACACTTCCTGGCCCTACACAGAGAACCCACTTTCTTAGCAGCGAAATTAAGTTATGCATTCTATATAGTCATTCCACTTGAGATCTGTTGTGAGAATTAACCCGAGGGGGCGCAGTGTTTTGCTTTCAGGGAGACTAGCCTGATCCATTCTAATGGGGGGTAGGAGCGATTGTCTGTGATGGTTAATAGATAGCAGCTTCGTTTTTGAAGCATTGAAATTCACGAGCCATTTCTTACCCCAGTCCGGTCAGCGAGGTTGGCTTTGTCAGCCTCGGCAGATTTTTGATCGATGCGAGAGTAAACCGTAGTGTCTTCTTGTTTGGAGAAAATGGCAACAAAAACGAAACTAATACTTAACATGAAAAAAAAAAAATAATGAGAAAGGAGGGCTTGGAAAATCTGATACTCTCGGGACAGATAGAGGACAGAGGAAAGCTACGCATAACATCGTTGTTGAGCTTAGATAAATGGATGGCAGGATAAGGTTTAGAAGAAATAACAGAAAGACAAAGTTTGTTAGGCGTTACAAGGACAGGAATTTGTTCTGAAGGGACACAGCAGATAAAGAAGAATATACAAGATTTTTCAGTGACGGTTTTGTCATACGTTTGGACTAATATTTTCTGATGAACAAAGAAATGGTTGTTCATTTTATATATTATCAAAAATGCTCTTCCGCGCCTCTAAAAATTCTACGCCGTTTTGGTTTCAGTTCCATTGAAAAAAAAAAAAGAAAAGATGTCTTTTTTATCACTGATGCTGATGTTCGAAGTTTTATAAGGATTTAATTGAGGTTTTATGAGGTTTTATTGAAGTTTTAATTTAATTTTGAATTGCTGTAAGTAACGGATGAGCTATCCCAAATTGTTTCTCGCATTTTTTCCTTCTTCTTTCTTCTGATAATTCATTAATTCCTATTTTCTTTATTTCTTTTCTCTTTCTATTGTTTTTTTCACTTCTTCCGTTCTTTCGTTCTTTTTGTATTTCTTTCTAAAAATATATTTTTCTATTTATTTCTATCCTTAATTTTCATTTCTATGGATTTCATTCTTTCTTTATTTAAAATCTTTTCTTCTGTTTACATATAATTTTTTCTTTCTATTTATTTTCCTTCATTCTTTTAACCGTTTCTCTTTTTGCATATCATCTTTCTTTCAGTTAAACCTTTACCTATCTATCTATCTATCTATCTATCTATCTATCTATCTATCTATCTATCTATCTATCTAGTCTGTCTATTCTATCTATCTATCTATCTATCTATCTATCTATCTATCTATCTATCTATCTATCTATCTATCTATCAGTCTGTTCTATATCTATCTATCTATCTATCTATCTATCTATCTATCCATCTATCTATCTATCTATCTATCTATCAGTCTGTTCATCTATCTATCTATCTATCTATCTATCTATCTATCTATCCTATCTATCTATCTATCTATCTATCTATCAGTCTGTTCATATCTATCTATCTATCTATCTATCTATCTATCTATCTATCTATCTATCTATCAGTCTGTTCATATCTATCTATCTATCTATCTATCTATCTATCTATCTATCTATCTATCAGTCTGTTCATATCTATCTCTCTATCTATCTATCTATCTCAGTCTGTTTCTATCTATCTATCTATCTATCTATCTATCTATCTATCTATCTAGTCTGTTCATATCTATCTATCTATCTATCTATCTATCTATCTATCTATCTATCTATCTATCAGTCTGTTCATATCTATCTCTCTATCTATCTATCTATCTCAGTCTGTTTCTATCTATCTATCTATCTATCTATCTATCTATCTATCTATCTATCAGTCTGTTCATATCTATCTATCTATCTATCTATCTATCTATCTATCTATGACCATTCATACTTATCAACTTTTCTCTTTCTACATCTCAACTTCCTACACCTTTTCCCTCTTGTATCTGCTTAGTAACTCTTCCAGCCACTGATCTACCATCCATCTACCATCCATCTATCTTATAATTCTGCGTGTTCCTTCTTTAGTTGGTTCCTCCGTCCGTTACGCTACACTCTCTACACGAGTTTTTCCTTCTCCTCTATCTTTTTACACTCCTCGGCCTTTCGTTCACCTTTCCCAAACGGAAGGGTAGTAAAGATTGAGAGAATAGGAGGAAAGAGCTTATAGCATTATCGCATCAGTAGCAGCTTAAGCTGGTGGTTGTAGAATAATTGTGTGTGTGTGTGTGTGTGTGTGTGTATGTGTGTGTACTGTACAATATAGTAAAAATAGGTAGGTTTGTTGTCGTATCCCGCGACATAATAACGAAATTTCTGGTCCCTACACGCTTGCCCATTAGTCAGTTGGTCTTTTTTGTTTACAATGGACACAGGAGCCTTTAAAGTAACTTTAATTACTTTTTAAATTTTTTTAATCCCTTCTAACTTTTTTGAAATTTTCTCAGAAAGTTTTGTTTTGACTTGAATTAGCGGCTAAAGAAACGTTACGAATGTCTTGCAATGCAAACGTAATGATCGCATCAAATTTTTTCGGTGACAAACTCATTAATTTGGAAATTCTCTCAAATAATTGTCGGATTTTAATAAAATTTTCAGTACTTATTCACAAATGAATGAAATTGTTTTTGAAATTATTATTTTTTAAAAACCTTGATAAAAATGTTTGCAATGGACACAGGAGCCATGGTTTTTCAGTAATAAAAAAACATTTTCTCTTTCAAAATGTTTCATAGTAAAGTAGCTTCTGTGGACATTACTTTTATTACACTCTGTGTTATCGTTATTTTATTATCCAAGACCTTTATGTTTGAAGACGTTACTATCATTTGTAGGATGATAAAGTAAAATTTTTTCAGGAAATCATAATTATTCTTCCGTGAAAATTCCACGGGTTCCGCTAGTTTACATAAACACGTTAGGAAGATTTCCGCCGCCTCTTGTGCCTTCAAGTGTGTGTGGGTCAAATTAACCAAGCCTTCCTTTTTTTATTACGTGGCCCAGAAATTTTAACTATTTCTTTCTAAGTTTAAGAGTTCTTTCTGCTTCTATTTCCCTTAAAAAACTTTTTCGTTGCTCACATCTTCCGCCTATAATATTGACAACATTCTTCCGGAGAACCATATTTTTCTTGCGTTAAGTTTTCTCTTCATCCGAGAAGCATTCCCTTCCTTAAAGAACAGATCTTACATAGCAGCTCAAAAGCCGTTTCTTTGTCTCTAACGAAAATTTCCTTTTTTTTTCTCTATCAGAATCGATTACGCTAGTCACCTGGAGAGCAACACACCGCGTCTTCTTGACCCCAATTTTTCAACTGATCAGAAGTGGAACGACTACATCGGATCTATAACTGCATCTACTGCTGGGAAGGTTGGTTCACTGTGTTGGGCCAGAAAGTTTTCCTCGTCAGAGTCCATCTTGTACATTTATAAATCTATCACTTGTCTATGCAGTGAATACTGTCGCCATATTTAGTTAGGTGCTCCTGCTATTCATCTCAAGGTTCTCGACAAAATCGAAAAGAGAATCTGCAATGTAATAGATCCCGACTTGGCAGCTCGACTTCAGTCACTTTCTCGGCGACGTGGCGTGGCTTCCCTCTGTCTTTTCTACATATATTTTTATGGCAACTGCACTGAAGAGCTTTTTAGCCTGGTGTTTCGACCACATGAATTTAAACGTTCTACTAGATTGGCATGTAGGTCTCACCCTGTTACCATTGAAATAGTTAAATGTAACCGTCTCTTCTACTCTAACAGTTTCTTTACTCGCACTTCCCACCTGTGAAACGCCCTTCCGTTTACTTGCTTTACTGATAGCTACAATTTCCAAAATTTTAAATGTAACGTCAATTGCTATCTTCTAGGTTCTTGACTCTCGTTCATCTTTTATCATTTCCTCAATACATCTTGTAACTAGTCTTATCTCTCACTGTCACCCACTGTGTACTATTGGCGGTCCCTCTTTGCTTGGGGTGAAATGATTAAAAAAACAAATTGCAATTGTCTTCATTAGTATTTTGAATTGAGTTTTATCTTTCTTAAAATTAAAATAGATTCTGTAGAAATTGTTACTTGTTGTTTTTAGAAGCAATAAACAAAAACACTTCATGAAATTTAAAATTTGTATGTCCGTTGTCAGAATATAACCCATAATGACAATCTAGAATCACGTGATTTAATATCCTCTCTTTATTACCGAACAGTGAATATGAAAAGCTCTTTTTATTACGGCATTCTGCGAAGGAATTCTCATTTAAAATTGTGTTCATCCATTCAATTATTTCTTAAAATCAATATATATATATATATATATATATATATATATATATATATATATATATATATATATATACAGAAAATCTATGCAAGAGCCAACAAACCTACCTAGGTTTCACCCTTCGGCTCGTCAGGGTAAATTGGCCAATTTACCCTGACGAGTCGAAGGGTGAAACCTTGGTAGGTTTGTTGGCTCTTGCATAGATTTTCTGTCTTTGTTGGTCTACTCTCGTATTGAGCGTTTTAGTGTTAGGGTTCTCGTCTTGGGGTTTTTTTCTTTCCTACGAGTATTTGACTTTTTGTTCATGGACTTCGTTTGTTTCTTTTTTTACTTCCCTCATTTTTCATACCGAGTTCGTCCTCGGTGGGTTATTCAAGACGATCTAAATTATAGTATAACTATTATTAGTATTAGCAGAATTATTTCTGTTACTATTAATATTGTTATAATTATGATTAATGTGGGGAGGTTTGTCACTTAACTGAGCTGATTCATGCCGGCTTCGAAGTTTCGTGAAGGCACCACTAGAATGTCCTCATTCCATAGGGCTTTTTTTGAAATTTCAACCAGACAGCGGGTTGGAGAAAAAAGCCCTGGGGAGTGAGGACATCACAATAATGCCTTCACAAAACTTCGAAGTCGGCATGAATCAGCTCAGTTAAGTGACAAAATTCTCCACATTAATCCTATCAGCGATCTAGATCTATCTCGATATCGAGCACTTTACGACAAAAAACCTGATTGCCAAAATATCTTTTTTTATCAGTAAATCACTGAAAAAACGAAAATCCTCGCACTAAACATCATCACAACTCAACACTATATATATATATATATATAGTATGAAATTTTAATGGTATTTTAAACCAGAATTGCTAATCTAGTAGTTCACTAGTGGAAAGGCATATTAGGCAAGCATATATAGCAATTCTAGTTTAAAATACCATTAAAATTTCATACTATATATATATATTTGTATATAGTGTTGAGTTGTGATGATGTTTAGTGCGAGGATTGTCGTTTATATATATATATATATATATATATATATATATATTAAATACACACAGTTTGAGATCTGAAAAAGAAATCACTTGATCGGCGTCGAGAGCGAGGGAAAATTTACTCGCTCCAAAATAATTTTATTTGATTGACTCCATTTTCTTAATAGTTGCCTTACGTAAACATGGCGTGAATCGCTGACGGAAAACAAAAAATGAAACTTAATTAAAATTTCGAACGTGTTAGAAAGGATTTAAATTTAAAAAAAAAAATAATAACAACAAAATTTGATCTTTCATCTTAATAATAGCATAAACATTTTGATGATAAAACTTTGTTTTTATTAAGTTTGAGCTCTTTTAACATCATGATATGCTGTTTTATTTTTTAGTATTTTTTGGCATTTGAGTGGAGGTACCTAAATTCGAAGTTTATTTCTTCTGTTTAACTACAACCTCCATCTCATAATTGATAAAAGAAATAAAAAATCTGATTTTCTCAATGATTTTCTATAAAAAAATACTTGCATAAAATATAGGATAATATTTTTCCAAATGATTTTCTAAAAATCTGAGAATGTCTTTAATTTGGGCGACAGAGACAGTTTGGCTTCACTCTAAAAGTGTTAATTAAACGAACGTTTACACTGACCGGCACGATAAAAGCCAAGAGTTCAATGATGTCATTGTAGGTCATTCTAAGTAACTTGTGAATCTTCAATGGCATACTTTTGGGTTGTAAAAGGAATCACATTTTCTTTTTATTTGAAGGGACGTTTCATCGAGAGATTTTTAATCGACCGCAGGCGAGTAACACAATAAGGTTTAATCGCCCAATTTTTAATCGACTGAGTTGATCGGGTGAGTGAAATCTCAAAGGCTATATATATATGGGGAATATGTTTCTAAACATTTTTGTATATTTTTTCGTATAGCAAGAACAGTTTTTAAAGAAAAGATGTATGAAAAATTCGAGAAAGTTTTTGTGACGCGGTTCATCCGTGAGTACTTCATCAGACTGGGTTTGTTTACGCTGTTGTGACTACATACGCGCACAAGCGAGAGAAGTTTTAAAATTTAGAAAAAAAAATATTTCGCAACACGGTAAACAAATCCAGTGCAATTAATTTCTTAATTGATTAAATGCATGATAAAAGCATTTTCCAATTTGTCATGGCATGGCACCTGACTGCTGAAAACGGTCACTCTTCCGCAAGAATCTTCACATTGTAAAAACAACTATCTAGTACAACACAGGGGAAATAAATATACTAAAATACAACACCATTGAGAATAGTTCAACCCTGGCTGAAAGTGCTTGAGGCAATAAAAACAATGGACAATTTTTATATTCTTTAATTTCTAAAAACGGAAAAATGTTAGAATACTAGTAATGCTCAATAAAAGATTAATTAAATCATCCTTGTCGGGAGGAGGAGGAGTCAATGAAAGATGCTTAAAAATGTAACAACTAATGTATTTAATGTGTTGTATGAGGTATGAGGTGAAAGATTCCTTTTGTGTTCATATAATATTTTATTTACATTCTTCGAGGTTTCTCCTGTGTATTACTTGTGGCAATTATTACAGGTGATAGAGCAAATTCCTCTTTCAAGTTTTAACGTTTTATTAATTTAGCTTCGTGGTTAATTTATTTCAACATTTTTCTTGTATATAAAAATTTATATATCATTTTCTCCAATACATACATGCTGTTGTGGATCTTCGTATCTAATTTGTTGTGGAGTTGTGGCGAAACTTCGCTGCAAAGTTGTAGTGACCGGTTTGGCCTGAAGTAAGACACGGAAGTTCAAAACAGTGTATTATTATAACAAGAACAACATTTATCAAGTACGTGTAAATAATAAGCAAAAAAAAGAAGTAAGTCCGAACGGTATTATTACGCTGCTTATTGCCTGAATCGTAGCTGGCTTTAACTGCGTACTATCTGTCGTCAACTAGTATTTAGTTGCCTTCCCACTTAAGACAAAATGCGGCACAAGGCTTTTTTTAATGTGGGCAATCCGGGCCATATATCTCTGGCAAAAAGTAATGTCTGATTTTCCCGTGGCGAGACTCTACCCTTCGGCAGAGCCTCGAATAAGTTATTACTCTCCTCCTGAAGGCAGAGAGTTTGACATTGCAAACGGCAGAACTAGCTATCGTCAACTACCTACCGGAAGTCACGCAGGTAATTATATATAAGAGGAAGTGTCCATTCCTCGTAGAAGGGCACCATAACACATGCATTCATACATATATTCCTCCTTCAATCGTTAGTATTTACTCCTACCAGTCCAGTATTGAATCTCTAAGCTTTTGCATGAACCCCTCTGATGTCAACTTCAACTCTACATTTCTAACGACTCCGCCTAAATTCTCAAATTTTATTTTCTATTTATTTTGTGTTAAAAATGCTGATGTAATTTTTTAAAAAAATTACTCAAACAAAGTGGTAATGTCACAAGGATACAAGGGGTTAGTTGGAGTGAAAAAGAATGAGAAGACTTTAGGAGGAGTTGAGAACACGATACTAAGCAGGAAACAAGGGAAAAACCTCTACTTCTGTTCAAAAGATAGATGAGGAGAGTGAACTGTACAATAAGCAAAACTATTTACTGTTAATAAATGAAAAAAGTAAATGGTCAATAAAATTTCAGAGTTTAGACAGAGTCATTAGAAATATAGAGCTGAAGGTGGCATCAGAAAAAGCCATATATATATATATATTTGGTAAATAAATTTTAATGTTTGAAGCTAATAATTGTTTCGAGTTCATTCCACTGTACAGTAATTTCAAACCACCGGATCGAATCCCAAACCCTTTTAACATTCTTTAAAAATGCCACACCCTTTCTATTATGTAGATGATCAGAAATTAGAGCAAATTCCTTTTTTATTTTGAATAGTTAAAAATTCTTGTGAATAATAGTGGAGTGGTCTCATTTACATTCTCATAGGTTGGTTGCCATCCTAGGCTACAAAGCCTAGTCTGTTTTGCTATTTGACTCATGGCTAGGTCCCAAGGGCATGAGTACGAAAGGTCGGATTCTGAACTCAGCTTGATTCTCATTTCCGAGTCGATAACCATTACACTATCGATAAAATCTCGACTTATATACGAGGTATGTAAGGGATCATTCTTATCAACCATTGATTTGAACAAGTTTTATTGATGGAAAAGAAGTATAGAGTAACCAATAAAGAACGGGACGAGTCATTAATATTTGACACTGAGGGAACGAAAAACGAAACCTTGTTATATATATTAGTAAATTAATTCGAAGAGAGCAGAAAACTAAACGAGGAAAAGCAGGCAGATAGTCAGTCTGCTAAGCGGGAAAGGTCTTCACTAATATTCAAAATTCTGGAAAGTCAATCAAAACGTCTATAGTCTAAGGAAATTATTAACTTTATTTGAACTTATATAAATTTTCACTGCATAAAGTTCGATTGATATGATTAATGGCGAAGCGATCGATCAAGTGCATTGACAACGAAGGTGATTACTCTGTCAGCTTCTTTTCTCGCACTTCCCGTCAGTGTAATCCCCTTCTGTATACTTGCTTCTCTGATGGTTACAGTCTCTTAGAGTTTAAATGCAACTACAATTGCCATCTCTTATCTCCTTGACTATCATGAGCGGTCTGCTTTAATAGGGGGCATCCACTATCCGACATATCTTCTTTTCTTTCTTCATGACGAAATGCGGTTTACTTTAACCGGGACAACCGATACATGGTATATCTTTTCTTTATGATGTTGAGATGTGGTAACGTTACGGATGTGCGTTGTGGTTCAGTGGATATCGGCTTGGAAAGAGAAATCGGTGAACAGAGTTCGAATTCCAGTTGAGTACCCTGCATTCACTTCAGCAGTGGTACCCTTGGGAAAGGTATTAATCCGCCACTTCCCTCCAGTTATGGGTTAAATAACAGGATGGGGCCTGGAGACAACCCATCTAGTGTTGGTGTCACAATAAAAACACCCTTGGTAACCCTGGCGAAGCATCAAGTATTCAGCTATTTGACAAGATTATGAATTTCGCTGCAAACTGCGCCGGGATTCCAAATACTGGAGGGGTGTAGTGAGTTCTATCTCGGCAAATGGCCGCAAGACGACGAACGTTACATCTATTATCCGACTGATCTTTTCTTTCTTTATGAATTATGAGGTTTTGCTTTATCGGTGACATCCTCGAACTGACAGATCTTTTTTGCTTCGTTTATAATGACGAGGTACGATCTTTTGGAACTGTGTCATTCACTTTCACACATATTATTTTTTAAGATGACGAGAAATGGCCTGTTTGTAACGGCGACATTTATTGTCATATCTTCTTTATTTTCAATGACTAGCTCTAGTCTACTTGATGGATTTAAGGAAATAGATATCAGAGCAGAGTTTGGGAGAAACAACAAGAAAAAATATATTAAGAACTCCAAGGAACAGGAAAATGTGTAGTGCCGTGATTGCCTACGTCCTGAAGGGACACGGCACATAAAAGAAAAAAGGTGGTCTGATCTGCTGGAACGGCGACATCCACTCTAATTCTATTTTCTAATCAGTACCGCAGTGTTAGTGTTATGGTGCCCTATCTACTTTGGAATGAACTCTTCCTCCTTCATAAATACTAAACTGCGAGACTTCTTAGACGACGCAATCGAGATGCAGTGTAACGTGACAGGCCAAACGCATGTATTTGCTGACTAATAACACTTTTATTTTGTACATATGTTCTGTTATTCCAATACATTGGTTTAACCTACATTCTTCTTTCCGTCTTTCTTCCTGGCCCTAACACGCCACAACAGTTAGAAACAAAGAAAAGAGTACTCTGTTGTTATGTGATGTCTGTCCTTCAATATGGTAGTGAATGCTGGACAATCTCATCAAAGATGAAGGACTTGAAGCAGCAGAAATGTGGTTCTACAGAGGGATGCTGAGGATACCAAGAACCGAACATGTAAACAACGATGAGGTTTTAGAGAGGATGGAAACGAAAAGAACACTGATACTTTTATTTTATACAACCGTTTCACCCCAAGTAAATCATTGCTAGTACTGGTGCGCAGGGTAGTTAGGAGTTACCAATCGGAAGCAGCAACCAGGAAACTGCTAACCCGGTACTCTCAAAATGAAGAGACGTTGCCACCATACACGCACATTAGAAAACACTTGCGACAGGAGTACTATTAAGACCTGAGGAGAGGAAAGGAACCAGGAACACATTCCTAAACAAGAAACAAGGGATGCCGCTCTATTCCTGTTCAAAAGAGGAACGTAACACCAAGAAAAGACAACTGAAGTTTCTGGGACATGTCATGAAGAAGGAGGTCTTGGAGAATCTGATACTCGCATGACTGATAGCAGGAAAGATAGACAGGTGAATGAGACGCATGACATACGTGATAGGCTTGAGCAAATGGATGGCAGAGAAGGGTTTGGAGGACTAACAAAGAAAAGGTGTTAAGAGCTACAGGATGGGGCAGAGCAACTTGCTTATTTGGAATAACAAATAAAACAAAAGTAATGCAGATATACATGTAATTCTTTAAACAGCATCAATTACAACATTTAAATTTTATGTTTTACAAGCTTTAAAGATGACATCAGTCAGATGGCGTCCATTTTGCTCAATACACTGGGTTAATCGTACTCTGAAGTTTCGGTCAACTAAGCAAATAAGTTGCTCTGTATAAGCGATAGTGAGATGTGAAAGGCCATGATCAGCTATGTCCTGAAGGGACACAGCACATGAAAGAAGAAGATGATTTGATTAGTTTGCTGGGGAGTTGTCTTTTGAAGATTGTGATGCGCCAAGCGATGTAAAAATTAGTTTATTACTACCACTGTTTCTTCAGCTCTTGCATGCCTCAGTTGTACCACGGCAATGACTACTGCAACAACAGTAGCAGCGATCTAACTGGTGACATATTGGCTTTTTTATTATTTATTTTCATGCTGTATGGTGGGTGAATAAAAACCGATAACAAAATCAACTACAACTACAGCAGCAGCAGCAGCCGTTAGCATCGCCGTTTTTCTTATCAAATGACAATTAACATCAAAACAGGCGCCATTACCCGCGTCATCTTAAATAGTCACAACTAGTGCCGGACATATACACAACAGTTTCCAAGTAGAATGGCATTCTATCGATTGTTTAGATGTGATCAGGTTAATGATTATTGCTGCATCGATAATAATTTGGCAATAATATTTTGATGCGAAATAGCGCTGATCAATAATATTAATCACTGATTTGTTAAAATTTCCGACATTAAAAATATATTAATAAAAATTTGACGAGAAAAATGCTTTAAACACTTGTAAAATGTTTTAAGGGCTGAACTTATATTCCTGTTAACTGCGAAGTTCGCTTGCTAGTGCCTATTCCAATCTAGCTTGGTTTGGCACAAAGCCATATTTGTAGGATACTCCTTGAAGATTGTATTAGTAAGTAGTAAAGGTTAATTCGACCAACTACAATTTCCACATAAGTACTAAGTTTAAGGAGTACCCAAACTCAGTATTCAGTTAATTGCCATACGTAATACACGCTTGAGCGAAGATGCCTCAAAAGAGACGTTAGTGACTGGGCAGAAGATTTTCCCACAGTAAGTTGCCATTACTTTCTGCAGTAGCCAACCAAGGCTATAGCACCCAATCTGTTCTGCTATTTAACCCATAGAGAGGGAGAATAGGTGGATTAATATTTTCCCAAAGGTATTTGCGCGTAAGTGAATGCAAGGAATTCAACTAGAATTCGAACTCGGCTCTCTAATTTCTCGTTCTGAGCCTTATTCACTGCACTACAACGCACATCTACTAATAGGTGGTAAAGTTTAATAAGACTGACTACAATTTCCACATAAGTATTTAGTAAGTTTAGCTTAATTTGGTTCAATGCTACAAATGAAAGGTACCCCATGAGGATTGATTGTACTAGTAAGTAGTAAAGGTTCACGCGACTAACTACCATTTGCACCCAAAGCAAGGCATTGAAACCACTGAGACACAAGGGGTTATTGGGTGCGGAAGAATTAGAAAACAGAAACCCCACTAAGGAGCGGATAGAGAGGAGTAATCAGGAGGACAGCGATTGACATTGCATTTAAAATTTTTGAAGATTAATGTTGGTTGGAAAGCATGGAGCCGGAAGGGAGTTCTACAAGCGAGAAGTGCAAGAAAAGAAACTGTTGACATAAAACTGACGGCTATATCTAACCATTTCAATTGTAAAATGATGAGACCTTTCCGCCAATCTACACTATCGGACATAATTATTAGGCCACCTCAGTTTTTTTTTTTAAATGATGTATTTCATACTATTTTTAGTATTTATTGCCAAGTGGATAATTCTAAATGAAAATAGAGTGGTTCTTTTGTTATTATTACTTTGCAAAATTTTACAAGGCAAATAGCGACAATTTACCCATCGCACCCTGTAGTGAACCATTTTCATTCTCTTTGCACGCCATTAGTGAGATGTACACTACCTGCCATAATTATTAGGCAAACCCAGATTTTTAAAGGAAATGATGTATTTCATACTATTTTTAGTATTTATTGCCAAGTGAATAATTCTAAATGAAAATAGAATGGTTCATTTTTAATACTCGACAATAATAATTTCCCAAAATTGTTTGTGCATATGTGAATTTAACGAACACAATTGTAATTCGAACTCAGCCCTTCGAATTCTTATTCCGAGTCTTTATCCACTACACCATCCGCTCATTGGATAGATTTTCCATAATTGTTATCCACAAGTGCAACTATTTATTCGAAAGTCGAAAAATACTATAAAATGTTATTAAAAATACTATAAAAGCGAAACACTCATGGCTTATTGCTTAAATTTAATACAACCTTTTAGAATTAAAATTTACTGTCTGAATATACACTACCGGCCATAATTATTAGGCTACCCCAGTTTTTTTTTTAATGATGTATTTCATACTATTTTTAGTATTTATTGTCAAATGGATAATTCTAAATGACAATAGAATAGTTCTTTTGTTAATACTCCACAATAACATGTGCATCAAATGAAATGTTCTGGTGTCCTGTTTTTGTGCTCTCTTCCCAATGCTAGTCTCTTCTTATTGGCTGGCCGAAGCAAAGGCTTCCTGGCTGCCTTGTAAAAGTTTGCAAAAGGTAATAATAACAAAAGAACCATTCTGTTTTCATTTACAATTATCCATTTGGCAATAAATACTAAAAATAGTATGAAATACATCATTTTTCGGTGTACATTTTACTATATATATATATATTCTTCATTTGTAAACGATTTATTGGGTTTCTAGCATGTGATGTCTTCAGGCGTTTTGCAATAACTGAATTTATTGTTTTTGTTTGTTTGTTTGTTTTGTTTATGTTTTTTTTAAGCGCTCACGTAACGGGGATTTTTTTTTAATGCTCACGTAACGGAGAATTTTTAAATGAGCAATTTTCAAAATTAAAAGAGTCTATAGCGTTTTCATCCATGGTTGTATAACCCTAATAGGTTTTTTATGGCATGATTACGCATAGTCATAATTTCTGTTCTTTCATTTATATATAAAAATGGTAGCTACTCTGGCATCTACGCATCGTTCATTCAGTAATGAATTAGAACACTCTCAGCTATTGGGCGTGTATAATGATAATATACACGCTAAAAAGTCTGCCTCCTTCTACCGGGCGCATATAGCTCAGTGTAGAATCGCCGATTGACGCCATTTCGATTGGGTTTCAATCCTGGGTTAAAAGCAATCAGAGTCTAACCGTACTGATGAGCTGTGATACAGCGAAACAGATCTATTTGCGGATGACTATTTACGCTCTCACACCCTGCTTGTGCACTCTGGAAGAATGGTAGACTTTGAAAAACAATAACTACTCTGGCGTCTACGCATCGTTCATTCACTAATGAATCAGAACACTCTCAGCTATTGGGCGTGCATAATGATAATATACACACTAAAAAGTCTGCCTCCTTCTACCGAGCGCCCATAGCTCAGAGGAAGAATCGCCAATTCGGTCGGATTTCAATCCCGGGTTAAAAAGCAATCGGAGTATAACATATACAGCGAAACAGATCTGCCTGCGGATGACTATATATATATGTAAAATGTGATTCCCTTAAAAACAAAAAATAGAATACTGCTTGTTGTCCGTGACCAAGCGGTAAAGCGCACGAGATAAAACGAGGTAGAATCGCCGACTGACGCCAATTCGGTCGGGTTTCAATCCTTGGTTAAAAGCAATCGGAGTCTAATCGTACTGATGAGCTGTGATACAACGAAACGGATCTGTCTGCGGATGACTATATATATATATATAATTAGTTGGTTGAAATAAAATTATTTTTAATAGGTGTCGTTTGAAGAGATTCCGTTTCACACGTGACACATGTACATATTATGATAGGTAAAATTTCATACGATCCGTGTGTGGATTGGAAATTTTAAATGTTTTTACGTAAAAAATGATGTGGTGGGGAGGAAAATTAAATGAATTTTTGTCATTTGATGCTCATTATTTCTAAAAACGAAAAAATGCAGTACAAACAACAAAAAAGATATGTGCCATTTATAGGGATGGTGCCATAGCTATGGTTATTGTTCGTGGTTGGTTCGTTTGGTTCAGAAGTGGAAAGTTCGATCTGGAAGAGCTAGAAAGTTCCTGCGAACCTAAAGTAACTGATGATGACTAAGTCGAAAAGCTGATTAAAAAACCCAGGTTAAACGGCACGGAACATCGCAGAGATATTCTAGATATATTTTGTAAGTTATTTGAAAATAATTTGATACATAGATTGTTACGACGTTTCGGGAATTCAAGATTTAACTGAAAAAGTAATAGATCGAATGTAAAATCTTCAATCACCACGTTGTATTGATGCAACTACACGGGAGTGGGTGGTGCTCAGCATAAGATAATAGTAAGTAAGAAAAAGAACAGGTGCAAAAAAAAAACATGGGCCCCATCATTATAAAAAGGCGGTGGAGATGGATTGGGCATGTGCTCCGGAAAGATCCACAGTCAATCACAAGAACAGCACTGCACTGGACTCCAGATGACAAAAGAAAGAGGGGAAGACAAAGAACGACATGGAGAAGTACGGTGGAGAATGAGATGAAAGCCATGCAGTACTCCTGGGGTTCATTGACTAGCCTGGCCCAAGATCGGCAGAGGTAAGAGAAGCTTTGTTTTTGCCCTACACACCATTGGGTGTAACGAATGATGAGGATGATGATGAAATTCAAATACTGTTCCCAATTGAACCGATTAAAGAGAGTAATCGATGAAAACCGCCCAGAATTGGCCAATCGGAAGTGTGTTTTTCTTCCATTAGAACAACAACTGACCAAGCAGAAATTGGTATAACCTGACTGGGATGTCCGGCTTCCACGGCCGCACACATTTGACCTTCCAACCACAGATTATCACTAATTTTAATCCATACAAAATCATTCTAATGGGGGGGGGGAAACTTCAATTGCGAGAAGCCTGTAAAACAACTTAAACCAGTTCATCACCAAGAAAGATTCTCAGACCAGAAAGGATATCCATTCCATCAGAAGGCACAGCGGAACAAGAAATCGGAGAGCAGAGTTCGAATTTCACTTAAATTCGTTGAATTCACTTACGCGCAAATACAAAAATATGAATCGACCACTTCTCTCTCCATCTATAGGTTAAATAGCGAGACAAATTGGATTATATAGTCTTGGTTGACAATCAGTCTACCGCAGAAAAAAATGGCAACCTAGTGCGAGAGTATTTTCTGCCTTGTCAGTCGTATCTCTTTTAAAACATGATCACCCAAGCCTGTATCAAGTATGGTACTTGACTGACTGAATGGTTAGCGACTGTTGTGTAGTGTGTTCCATCTACTGTAGGCGCCCCATACTCACAGTCTTGTGCCACATCTAAGCTACGTTTAGAAATTTGCCAGGAGTGCGGTCTTGTGCAAAGCTAATGCAAGCTTAGTAAACAAAAACTACTGTCTGTAGGCCTGGTAAGACAAATGTCGTCATAAAATACTGCTTTCTACTTCATTTTGTGTTGTGTTGAGAAAACTATATTCAAGTAAAATGTGTGTTAGAGGGCGCAGATGCAAAAACCTTCACAAAGTTGAAGGTGGTATCAACCAAGTAAGGTAGACATAGGCCGGATCCCTGACGTAACGCACGGCCTTTTTATTCTGCTTTGAATGTCCCGGTCGGAAGACGTCTATTACAGTGTTTACAAATTTTGATGTCTTCTCAAATACGTGCACTAACTAAAAATAACAATTCGAATGACAAAAATTGCTTTAGAATATATATATATATATATATATATATATATAGTCATCCGCAGACAGATCTGTTTCGCTGTATCACAGCTCATCAGTACGGTTAGACTACGATTGCTTTTAACCCAGGATTGAAACCCGACCGAATTGGCGATTCTACCTCTGAGCTATAGGCGCTCGGTAGAAGAAGGCAGACTTTTTAGCGCGTATATTAACATTATACACGCCCAATAGCTGAGAGTATTCTAATTCATTGCTGAATGAACGATGCGTATTTGCTAGAGTAGCTACTGTTTTTCAAAGTTTACCATTCTTCCAGGGTGCTCAATCAGGGTGTGAGAACGTAAATAGTCATATATATTATCGGCTCGGAACGAGAAATCGGGTAGCTGATTTCGAATTCTAGTTAAATTCATTGCATTCACTTACGCGCAAATATCCTTCCGTCCAGTTATGGGTTTAAATAACAGGACAGATTGGGTTCTATAGCCTTGCCTGGCAACCAGTCTACCGCAGAAAGTAATGACAAGGGGATAATTTTCTGACCAGTCAGTCATGTCTCTTTCGAGACATGATCATCCAAGCGTGTATAACGTATGGCACTTAACTAACTGAACACATTACCGCTGTTAAATAAAATAAGCCTGATGCTTGGCTCCAATTGTTTTATGTGAAGAGCTTCGAGAATTTTTAGTAGCCATCAGTAAATAGATTTATGTAAAATGATGGTCTTATCGACCAAACGTTTTTTAACGGAGGCATTTTGTATGTGTGAAGGTGCTTTATATCGAAGCTCTTTATATAAAAGAACTCAGTCCAAACATCAACTCGCCTAGGATTGTTACTTAAATAATAAAAAATCCTCTCCTTTTTAAGAGAGAACATAAGAAATGTTATCGAATGTGCGTTATAGAAACAAGCGCGCATATAAACAAACCCCGTGGATTTTTTAAATACCTCCTTCTTTTTAAATAAATATTCTTTCATAAGATAACATATTTATGAGCGGTTTAATATTAAATTTAAAAAGAAGCAGTTAACATAGAGGTTTAATAATGGATAAAATTAAATGGTTACATATCTTCAGTGTTTCTGGGAAATTGTATTCAATTATTAGGAGACTTGATTGTAAAATATTTTACAGTCAAGTCCCCTGATGAGTGTGTGTGTGTGTCTATTGAATGTGTGTGTGGATGTGTGTGTGTATGTGTGTGTGTGTGTGTGTGAGAGAGAGAGAGAGAGAGAGAGAGAACTACATATTTAGGAAATGCATATTTTAGACATTTAAGAAATGCATAAATACGTGTTAGTATGTGTGTTTAGGCTCTAGGTGTGAGGCATAAGAACACACACATGCACAATAATAATGTTCATTACATGTTAACTATACATGTATATATGTGTGCGAGCGTATATATATATATATATATATATATATATATTCCTAGTTGCTATGAAATTGATGTCATAAATGGAGGGGTTTCTGGGTCATACCATTCAACTCCCTGTTTTTTAATGTTCTGATAAAATTAAACCATTTGTAATTTGCAGCCTGATGAAATGGGTACCAAGAACTTACCTGTCGAAATAAATTATAGTTTATAACAAATTTTTTGTGCGTCGAGCTTGTCTTTATGTATCTCATATTGCTCTGGATAATATTCATTTAGCTCCTTATATAGATCTATTTCGTTAATAATTTATGTTAAATAAATCTGTTCAGTATAGTAGGGTCAGTTGGGAACCATCTGTGCCAGAAATGTGAAAACAGCATGCTGTACTGCTTGGCATTCGCGCCGGAAGCTCCAACACAGTGTTTGGGTGTCAATCTGAGGACAGTGCAGAGGACTCAGAAAAGGTTGGATGAGTCTAATTGTGATTACGGAGATGTTTAGAGTGATCACTAGTGATTGTGTCGCTATATCTCTATTCATCTTCCCACAGGGCCCCAGACACAACACGCAGGCCTACATCATTTGACTTGAAGAGATAGTGCTGCCCTGGGTCAAGAGGTTGGCAGCTGGAAGACACTAAATCTGGGAACAGGACTCTGCACCATACTGCACAAGCTAAAGAACCCAGTCATGGCTGTCAGACAATTTCTGCGACCACATCACCCCTTCAATCTGGCCATCTAACTCCCCAGACTGAAAACCCCTTGATTATTATTATACAGGGAACAACCGAACGGGAGACCAACAAAACTCCTTGTAACACCAAAGATGAACTGACGGTAAGGATTATGGAAGCATTCACTTCCTTAAACAAAGAGACCGTCCAGAAAATTTTAAAGAAATTCCGAAGTTGTCTGGAGGGCGTGGTTGGAGCTAATGGCAATTTTATTGGATAGTTTTACTCTCTAGTATTTCAAGATATGTTTGCATTATTTTGGTAAATATATTTGTTAAAATGGGATGTCAGTATTATTTTCATTTTTGGTGAAATTTATCCGGCAGTTCTTCCATCGCACTGTGTAAATTTACTTTAATTAAACTTGTATAAAAGAAGGATTGCTACTCAATATATATACCCAATATATATATCACGCACGCACGCACGCACACACACACACACACACACACACACACACACACATATATATATATATATATATATATATATATATATATATATACGCTGATATCATCCATATATAGATACGTATATGTTCACTAGCAGTATAACCCGGCGTTGCTCGGATGTAATGAAAGCTTTAAAACTAATCCATGGTCCTGGAACTTAGACTCTTTGGGCGTTGGCACAAAAGACTAAAAAGCAATAGTTGTTTCCAGTTAAAGCAAAAACGTAGACTGAAAGAAAAATTAATGGATGTAAGTCAA
The DNA here is from genome assembly GCA_037127315.1 of Ascarosepion bandense. Classification (NCBI taxonomy): domain Eukaryota; kingdom Metazoa; phylum Mollusca; class Cephalopoda; order Sepiida; family Sepiidae; genus Ascarosepion; species Ascarosepion bandense. Next base: position 771,861 of record JBBBDQ010000547.1, read on the forward strand.
ATTTTGATTTTCTGGTATCGATATCAAATAAGTTTTTTTGCCGTAAACTGAATTTTGAAGGCTAAATAAGTCCTCTGAGTAAATGCTAAGAACTACAATTATACCTACTTAGAGCCAAACCCGAAGCAAAAACTAAAATAAAAGGGCTGAAAAAATTACAGACATACAGGCAGATAAACAGACACACACAGAAACATCTTGCCTTTATATATATATTATCGATTTTCTGCACTATTGTAAGAACTGCAACCTTGAAACTTCTGAATATCATTTCTTATGTCTTTATCTATGAGTGCATCAAATTTGATTAAAATCGGACCACTCCTTCTATAACCCGATTTTTTCGATTTTCGATATTTATCGGAGCTACCTCGACACAAAACCTAGCTAAGAACACTCGCAGACGCTTATAGTACAACGGTGTAAATTTTCAAGAAAATCGGTTCAGCCGTTTCGGAGTCTATAGGTAACGGATACACACACACACACACACACACACACACACACACACACACACACACAAAGTTCCGTTTATAAATAAGATTAGATAGATATAGATTGATACTATAGGCCATGAATTTGTGGGAACCTCATTCTGGATTTCGAATAATTGCCTAGAAATTGAAGTTTGTGTCTGTTTTTCAAAAATAATTGGTCAGAGAGACTTTCTCTTTCCAGTGCTGTTTTTTTAATCATATATTTATTATTAATAATAATTACAGCATTAACCCATTACTGCATAATGTTTCCTGAAAATTGTTACTCTTTTTGCCCAATTTACCTTGCTAGCTTACAGCTGGAGAATTTTAAACTTTAGGTAAACACTTCTCTAAAAATTGTACGCCATGCATTTATGAGCTAAACAGTTTCAGCGCCCTTGTTTAGTAGTTGATCTTTATCATTCTGTATGGGATTTAATTTGCTGTACAAAGAGTTTATTCTGAAACTTAAGGTGACTCTGATCCCTGAATTTGAATTTGTTTGAATTTCATAGTTGTGTTGCCAAACCCTTCTATGGCAACAGGGAACAACTTTGAGTGAAATTAACAATAAGGATATTGTAAATGAGGCCTTGAAAAAGAATCCAGTGAAAAGAGAAGCTATATTAATAATGCATCGTACTAAAGGTTAATCAAACCAATAAATGCCTGTTACTGTCTACGTAAGTAAGTTGAAAATACGAAATGATTTGTCTAAGTGATCTCCTGCTAACCATCATGACATGCCAGTAACAAGATATTTTGAAAAAACATTAATTAAACTATAAATTCGTTTCTGTTATTTTTTATTTTTCAAGATATTTCTGCAAATTCCATTAAAAGCCATCTAAATTCGAACTACGATTCCATTTTAAGTGGTGCCAACCATTACACCTCTTCTTACACATCTACACGTATATACTCAAATAAGTTTATTGTGATTTTACTAAACGCAGCTTAAATATGGCACAAAGCCGCAAATATGGCGCACCCAGTGAAAATCAAACTCACTACTCAGTCATAATTGCTCTAGTGACAATCTTGCTAAACATGAGACACTAGGCCGAGTATAGGTGTGTGGAGGTAGGTTTTGTTTACTAAGCTTGGATTAGCTTTGCACAAGGCCACACCGCTGGAAAAATTTTAAACGTAGCTTAGATGTGGCTCAAGGCTGTGAATATGGGACACTTTCAGTGGATGGAACACACTACACAACGGTCCCTAACCATTCAGTTAGTTAAATGCCATACGTGATACACTCTTGGGCGATCATGTGTCGAAAGAGACATGACTGACTGGGCAGAAGATTTTCTCGCAGTAGGTTGCCATTACTTTCTGCAGTAGACTGTTTACGAAACCAAGACTATAAAACCCAATCTCTGCTGCTGGGGGGGGGGGAGAAGAGGTGAATTAATACCTTTCCCTTTTGTTTTTTGTTTTTTTTTGCGCGTATGTGAATGCAACGTATTTAACTAGAATTCGAACCCTGCTCTCCGATTTCTAATTCCGAGCCGATATCCACTGCACCACTACGAACATAGGTGGCCTTAGATATTAATGGCTACAGATATTATCCAGTTAGGATCGAAATTATCAGCGAACACAAAGGATCTATAAGTCAAGCTGGCTTACTATTATCTTATGCCGAGCACCACTCATTTCCGTGTAGTTGCATCAATACAACGTGGTGATTGAAGATTTTACATTCGATTGACTAATGACACAAAAGAATTTCTGATAATGTATATAACCTCCCCTTCTTTCTCCCCTTCTCCTCTACCCCCTCTCTAGCTCTCTCTTTATATATATATATATATATATATATATATATATATAATCTTTTAAATCTCTGAAACCACTGCTAAACCACTAATCTATACCCGCAAGTAGTGATTTTATTTTTTAATGTTTATTATTAAAAACAAGTCAATTGTGCCTTTGCAATCAATAATCTGCAAAAATCCTAATAAAAATAGTTTAGTCGACGAAGAAATCGCATTATTGCTGTTAAAAGTTTCTCAAAAGTCACTTAGGAAATATGAGACTGATCAAAAAGTTGCCAACTCTAAGACTTCTTGGTTGCATAAGACGTACGCTCATGTGACCCCCTCCCCGTTTCTGCCACCCTCTCTAACTGATTAAATCCTCTTCCCACTCCTTGGACTCACCTCGAACCACATAACCACTTCATCCGCCTCCCCATTTTCTTGCCACTTGCTGTAATACTTTACTCACACCACTGCCATCTCCCCCACCACTCTTCTACTCTGACCTCATCACAACAGCCACCGACACCCCCGTCAAGCTGCAGCGACTACTACTTTACACAATCCATTGGTATGGCGTCAAAGCACGAGAAATAGATCAGAAAAAGCTTAGATAGATAGATAGATAGATAGATAGATAGATAGATAGATAGATAGATAGATAGATAGATAGACTAGTTGGCTACACAAATAAAAGGAACGATAGAAAAGAAAGAAAGAAAGAAAGAAAGAAAGAAAGAAAGAAAAAGGAAATGGTATAAGTCAAAAAAAAAGAAAGAAAGAAGAAAGAAAGAAACAGAATAATCCAGATAGATAGATAGATAGATAGATAGATAGATAGATAGATAGATAGATAGATAGATAGATAGATAGGCTAGTTAGCTCGACAGATACAAGGAACGATAGATAAGAAAGAAAGAAAGAAAGAAAGAAAGAAAGAAACGGCTTAAGACAGAAAGAAAGAAAAAAAACGAAATAATCCAGATAGATAGATAGATAGATAGATAGATTGATAGATAGATAGATAGATAGATAGATAGACTAGTTAGCTACACAAATAAAAGGAACGATAGAAAAGAAAGAAAGAAAGAAAGAAACGGTATAAGCAAGCAAGCCAGCAAGAAAGAAAGAAAGAAACATATAAGCCAGAAAGAAACAGAATAACACAAATAGATAGATAAATAGATAGAAACAGATAAGCTAGTTAGCTAGACAGATACAAGGAACGATAGGTAAAAAAGAAAGAAACAAACGGTTTAAGCCAGAAAGAAAGAAACTGAATAATCCAGATAGATAGATAGATAGATAGATAGATAGATAGATAGATAGATAGATAAGCTAGTTAGCTAGATAGATACAAGGAACGATAGATAAAAAAGAAAGTAAGAAACGGTTTAAGCTAGCTAGATAGTTAGATAGATAGAGAGATAGATAAACTAGTTAGACAAATAAAAGGAACGAAAGAATGAAAGAAAGAAAGAAAGAAAGAAAGAAAAGGAATAATCTAGATAGATAGATAGATAGATAGATAGATAGATAGATAGATAGATAAGAAAGCAAGCAAGAAAGAAAGAGATGGTTTAAGCAAGATAGAAAAAAAGAAAGAAAGAAAGAAACGGAATAAGATAGATAGATAGATAGATAGATAGATAGATAGATATGAACAAACTGATAGATAGATAGATAGATAGATAGATAGATAGATAGATAGATAGATAGATAGATAGATAGATAGTCATTCCAAACAATACAGTTCTTAACGGATTGTGTTAGATATGAAGACAATCGGAAACATTCACACAGGCATAAACATACAGAGATAGACGACAAGTGTGTATCACACAAAGACAGGATTGAAGTGGGAAAGTCATTTCTTCGTTTTCATTTTAGTCATTTCAATTTAACTGCTAAGCTTAGCCAGAAACCGAAATATATCCGGTTATATCTTTGAATTAAACGTCTTTTCCGTCAGTTTCCCCCATTACTTGATCTAAAGGAGGAGAAATTAGTAGGCATGCGAGTTGAAATTGTCACATGTATCACACGCATCCACCTTTGTCGTATTTATGGACACTTGCCGAAAACCAATGGCTAGTAGGCATTGTCACGTAGGTCATTGTTAGCCTTAGTGAACGCCTCATGGTTGTACCACTGTAGCAGACTTTAGCCGAGCTTACGACATATTTTCAATCAGTCAGTTAATTGCAAAACGTGATACACCCTTATGCGATCATATCTCGAAAGAGACATGACTGACTGGGCAGAATATTTACCCGCAGTAGATTGCCATTGCTTTCTGCGGTAGACTGGTTGCCAGCCAAGGCTATAGAACCCAATCTGTTTTGCTATTTAACTCATAGCTGAAGGAAAATGAGATAGATTAATACTTTTCCAAAGGATATTTACGCGTAAGTGAATGCAAGTAATTCAACTGGAATTTGAACTCGGTTCTCCAAATTCTCATTCCGAGGTTATATCCATTGCTACACAAGGAGTTCTTTGTTCTTGTAACCAAGAACAAAGACTTCGAATCTAACAGGGTAACCTAATATTGTAGTATTCTAATTCAATTTTAGGCTAGTAAGTTTGCTTTTATGAAAAAAAAAGTATGTGAAAAAAAAAAAAGAAAAGAAGGCGCAAAAATGACAACCCAGAGTAAAAATATTTTCAGCCAATCAGGTGTTTGGGTTGGATTTTTTGAATAAGCTTTGTTTATGAGCCTGATTTTGGCGGAGCTACGCCTGCTTATAAGTTAAAAAAAAATTTTTTTTTTTAATTTTTATTATTAATAAGTGCCTTGATCTTGCCTGATCTTAATAAGTGCCTTGCTCTTGCCTGATCTTAATAAGTGCCTTGATCTTGCCTGATCTTAATAAGTGCCTTGCTCTTGCCTGATCTTAATAAGTGCCTTGATCTTGCCTGATCTTAATAAGTGCCTTGCTCTTGCCTGATCTTAATAAGTGCCTTGATCTTGCCTGATCTTAATAAGTGCCTTGCTCTTGCCTGATCTTAATAAGTGCCTTGATCTTGCCTGATCTTAATAAGTGCCTTGCTCTTGCCTGATCTTAATAAGTGCCTTGATCTTGCCTGATCTTAATAAGTGCCTTGCTCTTGCCTGATCTTAATAAGTGCCTTGATCTTGCCTGATCTTAATAAGTGCCTTGCTCTTGCCTGATCTTAATAAGTGCCTTGATCTTGCCTGATCTTAATAAGTGCCTTGCTCTTGCCTGATCTTAATAAGTGCCTTGATCTTGCCTGATCTTAATAAGTGCCTTGCTCTTGCCTGATCTTAATAAGTGCCTTGCTCTTGCCTGATCTTAATAAGTGCCTTGATCTTGCCTGATCTTAATAAGTGCCTTGCTCTTGCCTGATCTTAATAAGTGCCTTGATCTTGCCTGATCTTAATAAGTGCCTTGCTCTTGCCTGATCTTAATAAGTGCCTTGCTCTTGCCTGATCTTAATAAGTGCCTTGATCTTGCCTGATCTTAATAAGTGCCTTGATCTTGCCTGATCTTAATAAGTGCCTTGCTCTTGCCTGATCTTAATAAGTGCCTTGATCTTGCCTGATCTTAATAAGTGCCTTGCTCTTGCCTGATCTTAATAAGTGCCTTGCTCTTGCCTGATCTTAATAAGTGCCTTGCTCTTGCCTGATCTTAATAAGTGCCTTGATCTTGCCTGATCTTTATAAGTGCCTTGATCTTGCCTGATCTTAATAAGTGCCTTGATCTTGCCTGATCTTAATAAGTGCCTTGATCTTGCCTGATCTTAATAAGTGCCTTGATCTTGCCTGATCTTAATAAGTGCCTTGCTCTTGCCTGATCTTAATAAGTGCCTTGATCTTGCCTGATCTTAATAAGTGCCTTGATCTTGCTCAATATCGGCAACATACTTTTTACTTTGAGTTTTAGACACTTTTCTAAATGTTTCGTTCTTTAGGCAATTTCATTGTGAACTTAACACTGCTTTCACGTGAGAGAAAATTTACTCACAGCAATAAGGTGAACCAAAACCCGAAAGAAGAGCAAAACCAAACAGATGAAAGATCCCGGGATAGATGTCCAACAGTTGAAAAAAAGCATCAGACTTTTCTAAATATCGTCTTCCAGATACTTCCTTAGTGTCATTGGGAAACGCTTGGCGTGCCACGTATGGCTCGCGTGCCGTAGGTTGCCTACCCCTGGTCTTAGAGAACCTTTTTTTTTTTTACCTTCCAACAGCATCGAGGAGAGAGATTCATTGCACCTTCTAACGTTTTCCGCTAACATGAAGTAGAAACATTATATTGAATCTATTGCTAGGTCTGTTGCCAAGTAAGTTGGTTCGCTGTGTCGAACAAAACAATTTTTCACTTATCTTATATATTTATAAGACTACAATTCGTCCTTGCTTTGAGTACGCTGCCATATCTGGTTTGGTGTCCTGTTATATATTTAAAAATTCTTGGGAAAATCGAATAAGGAATCTGCAGTGTTATTGATCCTGACCTGGCATCTCGCCTTTAGTTACTTTCTTACCATAATAAACTTTCCTCTGTAGTACCTATGTTTTACGAATTTAAGCACAGTACTAAATTGGCGACATTTTACACTTGAAATAGTTAGATGTAAGTTCTATGCTAACAGTTTCTTCTATCGCACTTCACGCTTGTGAAATTCTCTTTCAGTTTCTTGCATCGCATTCAACTTTCATCTTCAAAAATTTCAATGCAATGTCAATCATTATCTACTGCCTTAATCCTTATTCTTTTGACGTTCTCTTTTCTTAATAATGTTTTTCCTCTCATATTCACTCAGTAACCCCTTTTGTCTTGGTGGCTTTATTGCCTTACTTTTGGGGAAATGACTAAATAAATGTACTTCGTACTTACAGTGTGTGCAATTAAACATGTTAGGAGCCTTTCATTAGTGAAGAGTTTCATATAGCTTTTTTTACAGTTACCAGCTCAGGGAATTGTATGCTAAATATCTAAAAAATGTTTTAACAGAGGAAAGAAAATACTTTCCAAAGTTATACAAAGTAATAAGAAACTGGAAAACCAAGAAATGAATGTTGGAGAATTCCTTCTCAGATGAAGAAAATAATTGGGCTAACAGAAATTTGGTTCTACAGAAGGATGCTGAGAATATTTTCAGGTGAGCAACGATTAAGTTTGAAAAAATTCGAAGTAAAAAATACACTTGTACTTAAAATTAGTAAGAAAGATATGAAATACCTTTGGCACATAATGTGGAAAGAGGACTTAGAAAATTGAATTCTAACACGACCTGTTGAAATCAAGATAGGATTGGGTTTAGGGTTCCTTCAAAAGTCTTCTCGTTTTCTTTTACTCCTAGTAATCCCTTGCATCTTAGTGGCATTGTTACCTTACTTGGATGATTTGATTTAAATAAAGGAAAAATAGAGTAAACCCAGTGAATAACCTACCTAACAAGCATGTGTGCATGAATTTCAGAACAGAGATTAGGAGAGATAGCAAAAGGAAAAACATTGCTAAGAGCTACGGGGGAGAGGGAGTTGTAGAGAAAAATGAACATGGGACGTCTTGAAGGGATAAGGTGCATAAAAAAAGTTGTTTCTATGTGACATGTGATACGTTGAAGGACTAAGAAATTCTTTGGAGCGAAAACGAGACAAAATCCTGTGGGTATTGAGAAAGCAAGGGTCAGCTTTTACTCGACCACTGATTGACCAGTGTCAAGGTCGAAAGCTTCCTGACAAATACTCTTGTGTCACCCATACCTTCAGGATATTCAGTACTCTGTCATATGCAACTGTAAAGTAAATTTTAGACTGTAAAAATGATGAAAAAATTTGTTTTTTGCTCGTCCCTTTTAACTTTTCTTGATCATTATAGAGACTTATATCTTAAAATACTTTCCTTTCCTTGATCATTATAGAGACGTATATCTTAAAATACATTCCTTTCCTTGATCATTATAGAGACGTATATCTTAAAATACTTTCCTTTCCCTGATCATTATAGAGACGTATATCTTAAAATACTTTCCTTTCCTTGATCATTATAGAGACGTATATCTTAAAATACTTTCCTTTCCTTGATCATTATAGAGACGTATATCTTAAAATACTTTCCTTTCCTTGATCATTATAGAGACGTATATCTTAAAATACTTTCCTTTCCTTGATCATTATAGAGACTTATATCTTAAAATACTTTCCTTTCCTTGATCATTATAGAGACGTATATCTTAAAATACTTCTCTTTCCTTGATCATTATACAGACGTATATCTTAAAATACTTTCCTTTCCTTGATCATTATAGAGACTTATATCTTAAAATACTTTCCTTTACTTGATCATTATAGAGACGTATATCTTAAAATACTTTCCTTTCCTTGATCATTATAGAGACGTATATTTAAAGTACTTTCCTTTCCTTGATCATTATAGAGACTTATAACTTAAAATACTTTCCTTTCCTTGATCATTATAGAGACGTATATCTTAAAATACTTTCCTTTCCTTGATCATTATAGAGACATATCTTAAAATACTTTCCTTTCCTTGATCATTATAGAGATTTATATCTTAACATACTTTCCTTTCCTTGATCATTATAGAGACTTTTATGCCAGTCTACCGCAGAAAGCAATCGCAACCTACTGCGGGATAATCTCTTACCCAGTCAGTCATGTCTCTTTTGAGACATGATCGCCCAAAGCGTGTATCACGTATGGCACTTAACTGCCTGACTGATGCCTTAAAAAACAATGAATTCAAGAGCATGGGGAAGGTTAAGGAAAACTACTCTGTTTTTCTCATAAAGTTATTTTTTTGATCATTACACTCTAAGCAATGTAGGATCGTCACTAGTTGTCAGGAGGACACAGTGAGAGGAAAAACTTGGTACAGGGGGTATTGAGTTAGGGATAAATGATGAATGGGATTCTAGATGATGACAGTTGACGTTGCATTCAAATTTGTAGAGATTGTAGCTATCAGGGAAGGAAATAAACGGAAGGGAGTTCCACAGGCTGGAAGTGTGAGAAAAGAAACTGTACGAGTAGATGTGGAGTTTACATTTAACTGTTTCACATGCTCGAGGCACCAGGAAAAAAGCTCATCAGAGCAGTTACCATAAAAATATTTGTAGAAAAGACAGAGGGAAGCCACGTTCCGTCAACTAGAAAGTTACTGAAGTCGAGATGTCAATTCGTACATATTACAGAGAAGGAAACTGTGGAGAATCATAGCTGCCTTCACACTGAAGGGTTATGGCATTAAAAACGGATGCAAAATAAGAAACATTTCTCACTATACAGTTTCATGTCCAATGTTCTGTAACATTCTATGTGTTAAATAGCAGGGTAGACTACATTTGGCAGCAGGGCCTCTGATCTGGTGTTTTTGAGGATCATCCCAAACTGCTGTTGTTCCCAGGACCATCCTGGATTGGAGTGGTAGCACCTGTTAAGGTACCAGATGTGAGTAAATAGTTAACCCCCAAACTGGAGTCAAAACATTCTTCTTCTTCTATGTGCGCTGTCCTTTCAGGACGTAGGCGATTATGGCCTTCCACGTCTCCCTATCCCTGGTAGTTCTTAGCACGCTTTCTCCTGTAACGTCTCGAAGCCCCCGTACTGTCATCCACCTGCCCAGGCCCTTCAAATATGTCATCCGCTGCTTTCCTCTGTCTCTTTTTCCCTCTATCTGGCTTGTTAGTATCAGGTTTTCCAAGCCCTCCTTCCTCATTGCATGTCCCAGGAACTCCAGCTGTCTTTTCATGATGCTCACTATTAATTTCCTTTTCGTTTCCATTCTTTCCAAGACCTCATAATCACTCACATGCTCGATCCATGATATCCGCAGCATCCTTCTGTAGAACCACATTTCTGCTGCTTCAAGTTTTCCCTTCATCTTTGATAGTATTGTCCATCATTCACTGCCATATTGAAGAACTGACATCACATAGCAATCCAGTACTCTCTTCTTTGTTTCTAGTGAAATTTTCCTATGTCTTAATACATTACTCAGCTTCTGGAACGCATCCTTCGCCATGACAATTTGCCTTTGGATCTCTGTTTCGCACTTTCCGTCCAGTTAGAACACTTCCCAGATATTTAAATTTTGTACCTGCTTTGATTTTAACACCCCCCCCCCACCTGTATTTGGCACTTTGGGCTGCTTTTTTTGCTGATGACTATGCATTCGGTTTTCTTGCAGTTTATTTATGAAAGTATAAAAATTCATTTCCATAGCTAAACTATCAGCAATATATTAAAAAAAAAAAAAAAAACAAAAAAAAAAACAAAACATACCAGCAATACATTTTCGGAAAACAATTTAGTAATGTTCCCACGAAAATTAAACTTCGGCATTAAATGACCCATAAAGTGTTGATATACTGCTAAACAATCTTCCTGTCTAAACAAATCGTAGTAGTTATTTGTTATTGACCTCCTCTACTGTATAGTCTGTTATGCTTAGTAGCCCTCTATTCACTCAGTTAATTGCCATACGTAATACACGCTTTGGGCGACCATGTCTCGAAAGAGACATGACTGACTGGGCAGATGATTATCCAGTAGTAGGTTGTCATTGCTTTCTGCGGTAGACTGGTTGCCAACCAAGGCTATAGAACCCAATATGTCCTGTTATCTAACCCATAACTAGAGGTAGAATTAAGGTATTATATTATTATGTATTAGTGGGGGATCAGTTTATTACTTCATAACAATAGAAAATCGACCTCCCACTTTATGAGCAGTAAAAGCCTTAATCATGATTCCAACTATTATATTCAGTCAGTCAGTTAATTGCTATACGTGATACATGTTTTGGGCGATCATGTCTCGAAAGAGACATGACTGATTGGGCAGATGATTATCCAGTAGTAAGTTGCTTTCTGCGGTAGACTGGTTTCCAACCAAGGCTATAGAACCCAATCTGTCCTATTATGTAAGGAGGGAAGAGACGGATTAATAACTTGCTCAGGGGTATTTGTGCGTAAGTGAATTCGATTTGTCGTTCCGAGTCGATATCCACTGCACCACAACGCACATCACTCCTGCATTACACTATTTTAAAAAAGAACATTTTGTACCCTGTCGGCTGGAGTTTCAGAATACGCCGACTGCATCTCTACAGATGGGTAACCAGCTACCACATGAGGCGTCCTAGTTATGACGATAAACTGCGTCAGGGTCCTGGATATAACGATAAACTGCATTCAAAAGCAAGACCTCTGATTGGGAGGTTGTCAGGATAGTGAAATAAACTTCTTAATTGCGGTTAATTCCAGGTCCTTGCTGTCCCGGGTGGTAGCACCTGTTAGAGTCCAGCTATGGGACTAAATGGGCCTGAAATTTATAGAAGCAGAAAAGTAGAGTTTTATAGTAAAAATAACACTAAATACATTTGACTGTCGAAAAAACAGAAATACGTTAATAAAACCTGATCTACAAACTGATTTCTTAGAAAGAATACATATTTTGTTCATACGAACTTATCCTAAAAATCTTATCGGGATTAAATAACCCATTGAGGTTGATATGCCGTAAAACAAACTAAAGTTGGGTTTGCTAACAACGTCTATGAGAGGGTCTACTCCGAATTTACAACTGTAGAGAAGGCAGCTGGAAACGACTCTACTATATTTCCATATGGGGTTACATAGGAGGAAAGTTATGAGAAAGAGTGACAGGTTATAGGTGGTGTCAGGGAGTGGGTAAGAGAAGGATGAGAATACTGATGAGAGTGGAGTGGACGGAGAAAGGAGCATGACAGAGAGGATGCAGGTTAGCGAAATAGGAGATGACTATTGACTTTACATTTAAATTCTTGGAGATCGTAGCTGTCGGGGAAGCAAGTAAACAGAAGGGAATTCCACAGGCGGGAAATGCGAGAAAAGAAGCTGAAGGAGTAGAATTTGCATTTACAATTTATTGGTTTCACAGTCAGTCAGTTAAGAGCCATACGTGAACCACGCTTGGGCGAACATGTCTCGAAAGAGACATGACTGACTGGGCAGAAGATTGTCCCGCAGTAGGTTGCCATTGCTTTCTGCGGTAGACTGGTTGCCAGCCAAGGCTATAGAACCCAATCTGTTGTGTTATTTAACCCATAACTGTAAGGGTATTTGCGCGTAAGTGAATGCAAGGAATTCAACTGGAATTCGAACTTGGCTCCCCGATTTCTCGTTTCGAGCCGATATCCACTGCACCACTACGCAAAAGGGTGAAAAATGTAATGAGAATAAAGAAAATGGGTCAGTGGTTACTCGTAGTCATATAAGGGGTTTCTTTTTTATTTGGATTATAGAGGGAGCGTGATTTTAGATAGCGTCTTTTCATTGGTGCAGAAAATGAGAAGGATCATTGCACATCCGCACTTACACTGTACGCTAATTTTAGACGCGGCAACATGAAATCAAACTAAGATTCAAAGATTACAAGAGACCACGACAGATTCGGCAATTATATAAAGAGACTGTTTATTCTGCAATCTGTAACGTCGTTGTTGTAAAGACTGAAACAACAATGTTTTTATTTTCTCCAGACTTCGTCAGTTTATATCGGCATAAGGGTGTGTGTGGCTTTGGGGGCTTTCGCTGAACGTGGATTTCTCACGAGGATATAAAAGACTTTCTGACGCCTCTCTCTCGAATTGTGCCCTTATATAACTTTCTGTCATCCGGTTGTATCACATATGCACATCCAAAGAGCATTTTTTTAAAAAATCGTATCACCCCGAGCAAGGCGATAACGCCACTGAAGCGCAGGGGGCTACGTAAGAGTGAACAGATTGGAAAAGAGAAAGCCGGAAACCACATCCTAAACAGGGAACAAGGGATGAGCCTCTACACCTGTTCAATAGACATGAGTGGCGTGTGAACCGGGCGATAGTTCAGTCTATCTACTCCAATTGAAAAAAAAAAAGAAAAAAAGAAAAGAGTGAAAAGATTGGAAAAGAGAAAGCCGGAAACCACATCCTAAACAGGGAACAGGGGATGAACCTCTTTACCTGTTCAATAGACGAGGGTGGAGTGTGAACCGAGCGATAGATTAGTCTATCTACTCCACTTGAAGAAAAAAAAATTAATAAAGGAGTGAAAAGATTGGAAAAGAGAAAGCCGGAAACCACATCCTAAACAGGGAACAGGGGATGAGCCTCTTCACCTGTTCAATAGACATGAGTGGCGTGTGAACCGGGCGATAGTTCAGTCTATCTACTCCAATTGAAAAAAAAAAAGAAAAAAGAAAAGAGTGAAAAGATTGGAAAAGAGAAAGCCGGAAACCACATCCTAAACAGGGAACAGGGGATGAACCTCTTTACCTGTTCAATAGACGAGGGTGGAGTGTGAACCGAGCGATAGATTAGTCTATCTACTCCACTTGAAGAAAAAAAAATTAATAAAGGAGTGAAAAGATTGGAAAAGAGAAAGCCGGAAACCACATCCTAAACAGGGAACAGGGGATGAGCCTCTTCACCTGTTCAATAGACGTGGGTGGAGTGTAAACTGGGCGATAGTTTGATCTATCTACTCCAATTAAAAAAGTTACAGGTGGTGAGTTAACTAAGTTTTAATTTAGTTAAAGCCCAATCAAAGAAATTTCTTAAAAATAAATAAATACAAAATGAGGCGTGAATTTGCACGAAATGGTTATAGGGTTACTTTCATCCCTCCGATTTCTCTCTCCGATTCACCTGGCACTTTAATATCTTTTATGAGGATCCCAGTAGATAAGTGGATCACTCCAGATCAAGAAAAGGTTCCCCCTTGGCATCAAATTCGATTCAGACAACCTTTGGTATGTCCTGGCGTGAATCATAACTCAAATAATGTGCACCTAATGTGTATGAGGTTACTTTCTGATTCACCCCACCGATTCATTTGGCTCTTTGAGATTTTTTTACGGTGATCCCAGTAGATAAGTGGGTCATTCTTGATCAATAAATGTTCTGTCTTGGCATTACATTCGATTCAAATGATCTGTAGTATGTTCTGGCGTGAATCACATCTCAAATATCCGAGTCAAATGGAGACATTCATGTGGATGTCATATATGGTATCAAACGCGTTTAAAAATATTTAAACCGTCATAGCCATTTTCTCAGATCAATAGTTAACTATTTGAGCAAAGAATTACTGAGAGAAAAAAAGGAAAAAAAAAAGCAACAACTAAAAAACTGCCTTACTGTTGCCAGTCAGTTAAGTACCATATGTCATACGCACTTGGGCGATCATGTCTCGAAAGAGACATGACTAACTGGGCAGAAGATTATCCCGCAGTAGGTTGCCATTACTTTCTGTGGTAGACTGGTTGCCTACCAAGGCTATAGAATCCAATCTGTCTTGCTATTTAACACATCGCTGGATGACGAAATGACGGAATAATACATTTTTCAAAGGTATTTGCGCGTAAGTGAATGCAGTGAATTCAACTGAAATTCGAATCGACGCTCCTATTTCTCATTCCAGGCTGACATCCACTGCACCACAACGCACATTTTGCAGTAGTACAAAATGGGAAAAAAAGAAACAGACTTACGATCAAATCATGTTCACAAACTTTACATCTAAAGTTAAGCAATACCAATCCTTATTACTTTGTTGTCATACATGGTGCGATGGGTAAATTGTTGCTCATCATATCTTGAATTTTGCGTATGCACGTTGTTTTGATGTTGTTTTTTTTTTCGGCTCCACAGTATCGTAGGGTCAGTTGGTTACCGTCTGTGAGAAAAAGAGCACCATGACGCAATTTACTGTACTACTTGGCATTCGCGCCGGAAACTCCAACCTCCATTATGAACATTTCGGAGTGTTTGGGTGTCAAAGTGAGGACAGAGCAGAGGATTCAGAAAAGAGTTGGGTGATATATTCAGTCAACATCGTGGTGTTTGGATTTATCACTAGTGAAGGCGGCGACATATATGTCTTTATTCAACTTTCCGCAGGCCCTCAGGCTTAACAGAGAGACCTTCGTCAAATGCATCGCGGAAGAAGTACTGCCCTAGATCAAGAGGGATTTTTATTTTTATTTCTTTCTAATGAGTTTTACATGATGGAAGTGCCGTAGTACAATTTGGAGAGCACAATTTCCATAATCCTGTCGATGTCGTATTGATTCGTACATAATGAAAAGGCCGTGTTACGATTTGGAAAGCTTAATTTCTGTATTTCAGTCAAACACGTAATGAGTATAACATATTGGAAGAGCCTTGTTTCGATTTTTAGAGAGCATGGTTTGGGTACTTCACAGGAAATCGTAAAGTAACTTAGATAATGGAATGGCTGTGTCTTGATTTTTTGAGAGGTTGGTTTCAGTACTTCACACGAAATCGTAAAGTATTTTAGATATTGGAAGGGCCGTGTCTTGATTTTTTGAGAAGTTTGTTTCTGTACTTCACACGAAATCATAAGGTATTTTAGATAATGGAAGGGCCCTGTCTTGATTTTTTGAGAGGTTGGTTTCTGTAATTCACACGAAATCGTAAAGTATCTTAGATAATGAAATGGCCATGTCTTGATTTTTTGAGAGGTTGTTTTCAGTATTTCACACGAAATCGTAACGTATCTTAGATAATGGAAGGGCCGTGTCTTGATTTTTTGTGAGGTTGGGTTCAGTACTTCAAACGAAATCGTAATGTATCTTAGATAATGGAATGGCCGTGTCTTGATTTTTTGAGAGGTTGGTTTCTGTAATTCACACGAAATCGTAAAGTATCTTAGATAATGAAATGGCCATGTCTTGATTTTTTGAGAGGTTGGTTTCTGTACTTCACACGAAATCATAAGGTATTTTAGATAATGGTAGGGCCCTGTCTTGATTTTTTGAGAGGTTGGTTTCTGTAATTCACACGAAATCGTAAAATATCTTAGATAATGAAATGGCCATGTCTTGATTTTTTGAGAGGTTGGTTTCTGTACTTCACACGAAATCATATGGTATTTTAGATAATGGAAGGGCCGTGTCTTGATTTTTTGAGAGGTTGGTTTCAGTACTTCACATGAAAACGTAAAGTATATTACATAATGGCAGGGCCGTTATGTAATATACGGAAAGCTCCATTCTTGTATTTCAGTCGATGTCAAAATTGGTCTTACATAATGTAAGGACCTTGTTACAATTTGGAGAACTCAATTTGAGTTGTTCAGTCGATGTTACGCTGTGAAAGCCACACATCGGGATGCCACCGTTGCGACTTGGAGAACTTCAATAAAAATACGATCAAACAGCTTTGATGCTTACATCAAAGCTGTCAGAAGACTCACTTAGAAAGCTTCTTGAAAGCCTTCAATATTGACTGTACATTGTTATCTTTTTCTGTCCATATATCACCTATATTTATGTGGATTTCAGCCTATTGTTGTAGGGTCTCCTCTTTTTCCAGGATAATAGACTCGTCTAGAGCATACATACATTCCTGCAGAGAAGTAAGACGTCAGATAATGTCAGACATCGACAAACATAGCGAGATTCGCGAGATAACGTCAGATACCGAAAGATACCGAAAGATACCGAAAGATACACCGTCAGTAGTTCCTAGTAGCTCTGAGCTCCACTCAGCAGAATATTATTATACAGCACCCGTCAGCTTCCGAGGTGGACATACTACGGCTTTACTTCAGAGACTTGTATATATACTTCCTACTAACTATATTCCTGGATTACTAACCTACGCTCAAGTTTGTATCTTTACGTTTAATATATTTTTTTTTATCTACAATTCTGGTTGTTGCTCCTTTATTTTGTGCTGTTCCGATTCCCGGGTTCCACAACACCTATAATGTCTTCTTTGAGAATGTTAGGTTTTATTTTTTTATTTTTTTATAATCATATCGCCCCAAGCAAGGCAGTCTACTGCCACTGGTGTGCAGGGTGTTACATAGGAGGAAAGTTATGAGAAAGAGTGACAGGTTACAGGGCGTGTCAGGAAGTGGGTAAGAGAAGGATGACTGTGACCATAAAGTGAGGGATAATTTTATATATTGGTTGTAATGTAGAACTGATCCACCACTTTATATCCACATTATAATAGCATAGAATTTTTTTCTTTTTTTATAATCATATCGCCCCAAGCAAGGCATTTTACTGCCACTGTTTTGCATGGGGTTACATAAGATGAAAGTTATAAGAACGTGTGACAGTTTATAGGGGGTGTCAGGAAGTGGGTAAGAGAAGGATGAGAATACTGATGAGAGTGGTGGAGAAAGGAGCATGAGAGAGAGAGGATGCAAGTCAGTGAGATAGAAAATGACAATTGACTTTACATTTAAATTCTTGGAGATTGTAGCTGTCAAGGAAGCAAGGAAACGGAAGGGAATTCCACAGGCGTGGTGTGTGAGAAAAGAGGCTGATAGAGTAGAATTTGCGTTTACATTTTATTGGTTTCACAATAAAAGGGTCGAACGTATTTACTAATCTTGTGGCTCAAACAAATTCACGCATAGTAGGAAACAGAGAGCTAAGTTCCTCAGAGCAGAAGCCGTGAAAGTACTTGTAGAAGACACACAGAGAAGCCACATTGCCCCGGTGTGAAAGTGACTGTATCTGAGCTGCCAGGTTGAGATCGATCACATGACAGATTCTCCGTTGTATTTTGTCAAGGACCCTTAGGTGGATAGCAGGGACACCCGACCAGATATGGCAGCAGTATTCAATGCAAGGGCGAATGGTAGATTTATATATGTGCAGTATTGTTTCAGACGGGAAAAACTTCCGGGCCCTACACAGAGAACCTACTTTCTTAGCAGCGGACTTAGCTATCGATTCGATATAGTCGTTCCGTTTGAGGTCTTTTGTGAGAGTTAACCGGAGGAGACGCAGTGTTTTGCTCTCATGGAGAATAGCCTAATCCATGCTTATGGGGGTATTATGAAATTTACTTTTTTAAAACGATATAGACCCCAGAAATATATTTTTAATTTACGCAATATTCTATACACTGAATAAATAATTTTTGCTGGTGTTTTAAATATTAATACAGGCTCCTTAAGTTCTATAAGATTCAACAATATTTCAATCGTTGATTTCGTTAACGTTTGATTTTAACCTTACTTGTAACGGTTGTTATGGCGTCTTAAATGTATTTGTGCGAAAGTGAATGCAAAAGCGATACCAGTTTTTACGTAGATACTCACTATTGTATTGAAAAATATAAGAAAGGTATTAATTGGGTATAAACGTTAGAGGTTATGTGACGTACTATATATGTAAAGATTGCAATACCCACAATAATGTTCTTTATTAAACATTAATAGAGAGTTAATATTAGAATATTAAAAATGAATGGGTCTTTAGGGGAAATGTGTTTCGTCGACATTTTTCAGTTGAAATTGTCAACATAAAGCTTTTCAAAATCATCTTATATTTTTCCTTTCCTGCAGGATTCTCACTCAGCTTTACTCTCTCTCTCTCTCTCTCTCTCTCTCTCTCTATATATATATATATATATATATATATATATAGTCATCCGTCATTCGCACACAGATCTGCTTCGCTGTATCACAGCTCATCAGTACGGTTAAATTCAGATTGCTTTTAACCCAGGATCGAAACCTGACCGAATTGGCGTCAGTCGGCGATTCTACTTCTGGGCTATGAGCGCTCGGTAGACGAAGGCAGACTTTTTAGCGTGTATATCATCATTATACACGCCCAAAAGCCAGAGTGCTCTAATTCATTACTGAATGAGCGATGAGTACATGCCAGAGTAGCTACTGTTTTTCAAAGTCTACCATTCTTCCAATATATATATATATATATATATATATATGTGTGTGTGTGTGTGTGTGTGTGTGGTGATTAACTTCTACGTCACATCCTAGAAGACATCACAGCAATTTTCTTTAATTATATATATATATATATATATGTTGTCATCCGCAGACAGATCTGTTTCGCTGTATCACAGCTCATCAGTACGGTTAGACTCCGATTGCTACCTGACCCAGGCTCTAAACCCGACCGAACTGTCGTCAGTCGGCGACTCTACCCCTGGGCCACGGGGCGTTCGGTGGATGGAGGCAGTCTTTTTAGCGCATATCATATTATAGCATATCATATCATAAACTTCTGAATATCGTTTCTTATGTCAAAGTTCTATTTATAAATAAGTTTATATATATTGTTAAACATAACGAATAATGAATGTCTATTATGTTTAATGTGAACCGTTCTAAACATTGTATTTTGACTTTAATTTCAAATGAAAATAAAGACAAAAATTGTACAACATTTTTTATTATGCTGATTCTAAGCTTTCGGCTTACATGTGTCATCTTCAGAAAGTTTTTTTTTTCTTGATGTCGAATTAGATTTTATCCGCAGTACTTTATTGGAAAATGGATATCCAAGTGATTTTGAGAATAGTGTTATGCGTGATAAGGTTAATAGTTTTTTCTAGGAATAAGACGTACATTGTGGACAAATGCCCAGTATATTTACGGCTTCCTTACATTGCCAATTCTCTTCAGTTTGGTCTTGGATTCAGTTTTCTTTCTCTTAGATTGGTTACCAACCAAGGCTATAAAGTCAAGTCTGTCCTGCTATTTATCTATAACTGAGGGTGTGGAGAAGGATTCAAACATTTCCAGATTGTGATTGAGAGTAAGTGAATCAAACGAACTCGACTGGAATTCAAACTCAGACAAGCTTACAGAATCTGGTATTCCCAAGCGCTGTCACCAACTAGATACTGACCAAGCTGAAACTTATCAGGCAGGTGTATATATATATATATATATATATATATTTGTTTTTCTTTAATTCGAAGTGGAAGAGTAGGAAGGTAAATGCCAAGAACCTGATCCTAATCAATATTAAAATATTTTCCTTGGTTAACACATATATGTATATATATATTTTTTCTCTAATATTTTTTTTTCTAATATTTTTTCTCTAATAATTTTTAAACTGATAACTTCCTGTAATTGGCATTTAACTCGCTTCTACCTAAAAGGTTTAATCAAATAAACTTTTTAAAAAATTTTAGATTTTATATTGAAACCCATTCCTTCTCGCCTAAATACACCTCTTCAAACAGCCCAAAATCTTAACTTTAAAAAATAATTTAACTCATTTAGTTGTCTACCTTTATAAAATATGAACTCCTATTCCTCCCCTTCCTAAATATACCATTTCAACACCCTGTAACCCCGCAACTACCAGCTCTGTCCTTTTCCACTTTGTAACCGTTGTTAACCAAAAACCCCTCCACACTCTAACTCAGGGCCTTCGCCATTTGGAAAAACAATGTCGCTGACGTGACGTAGAGTCTCTATTAGAGATCCTATGTCGAAATGTACATCCGACACCTTTGAATTTTGAAAAGTTTCTCTAATTTATATATATATATATATATATATATATATATATATATATATATATATTGTTTAATACTTTAATAGTTTTTTTCATAATAGGGTTAGACCAGTTCACATTTGTATTAAAAGTATTCGATACAATTATATATATATATATATATATATATATATATATATATATATGACTATTTACGCTATCACACCCTGATTGAGCACTCTGGAAGAATGGTAGATTTTGAAAAACAGTAGCTACTCTAGCAAATACGCATCGTTCATTCAGCAATGAATTAGAACACTCTCAGTTATTGGGCGTGTATGATGATAATATACGCGCTAATAAGTCTGCCTTCTTCTACCGAGCGCCCATAGAATCGCCGACGGACGCCAGTTCGGTCGGGTTTCAACCCTGGGTTAAAAACAATCGTAGTCTAACCGTACTGATGAGCTGTGATACAGCGAAACATATCTGTCTGCGGGTGACTATCTATCTATATATTTTTTTCGTTTTAAACGAGTTATTTCGCTACCCAGGTTTCTACCATGTGTGGTGTCTTCAGGCGATTTTTAATAATTATTAAAAAACGCCTGAATACACCACTCATGGTAGAAACCTGGGTAGCGAAATAACTCGTTTAAAATGAAATATAGATAGATAGATAGATAGATAGATAGATAGATAGATAGATAAAAAGATAGATAGATAGATACATAGATAGATAGATAGATAGATTATGATGCCAATTCTGTAAACGGAGAGGATAATCCAAAAAGATCTATTTAATATAAAATATTAAGAGATAGATCTGAATAGAGAGCTCAATGGATATTATCCAGAGTAATATGAGATACACAAAGAAAAACTGAATGCGTCATCTAAAGTGCTTATAAATTTTAATGTATTTCGACGAGCGAATATCTTTTCAAACTAGGATTTCATTTGGCTTAAATTTGGCGTTTTTTATTTATAGAAGTTTTCCATTTCCGAGCTGCAAATATCCACTTTCTTCTTTTCAACTTGAGTCTTAAATAGACAGTGTCAGTCAGTCAGTTAAGTGCCATACGCGAAACACGCTTGGGCGATCATGTCTCGAAAGAGACATGACTAACTGGGCAGAAGATTATCCCGCAGTCGGTTGGCATTGCTTTCTGCGGTAGATTGGTTGCCAGTCATGGCTATAGAACCCAATCTGTCCTGTTATTTAACCCATAACTGGAAGGAAGAGACGGATTAATACCTTTCCCAAGGGTATTTGCGCGTAAGTGAATGCAATGAATTCAACTGGAATTTGAACTCGGCTCCCCGGTTTCTCGTTCCGAGCCGATATCCACTGCACCACAACGCACATCCAAATAGTGTGGTTGGAATAAAAGAAGTGACTGTATTTTTTTTAAAATATCTCTATAATTTTCAATAACCAAACGCTTTGTACTAGAATGTCTTCAGTCTAAATAAGGAGAATTCCTGAATCCTCTCTACTCTCTCGACTGTTATATATATATATATATATATATATATATATATATATATATATATATATATATATATCGGCTCAGTCCATTAGAGAGATAATAGAGAGGCAGAGTCAACGTCTAAGTTTATTTTCTTTACTACCAGTTATTAAACTTTACTACCAGTTATTAAACTTTACTACCAGTTATGCAAACTCTTGCCGCGTGTTTAACAGTGCCTTATTATTTTATTTTTTGCAATAATTATGTCGTCAAGTAGTGAAGAATATATATATATATCCTCTCTATTATATTAAATAGATGTGAATTTTCACAAAACTTCACTTTCTGGAAGACATAAATGGTCTGTTTGGCAAAGAAAAAACTCAAGAGTCTGCTGAAGAACCTGGATACAATATTCTCGAGATTTGGCATAAGATTAATGGCGCAAAAATCCATATCAATGACGAACAATGAGCGGGCACCTCCAAGCCGGATAAAAGTGGGCGATAAAGATCTAAAGTAGTAAGGCGATTCGAATATCGTGTCTCCGTTATCAGCGAAAAGGATCCTAGAATATAAGTAATTTCAAGAGCAGAGGAAATTGAAGAAAAAAAAAATATCTAAGAACTTTTTTTTTAATCATATCACCCCAAGCAAGGCGATAACGCCACTGATGCGCAGGGGGCTACGTAAGGGTAAAAAGATTTGGAAAAGAGAAAGCCGGAAACCACATCCTAAACAGGGAACAAGGGATGAGCCTCTTCACCTGTTCAATAGACGTGGGTGGAGTGTGAACCAGGCGATAGTTTAGTCTATCTACTCCAATTGAAAAAAAAAGTGAGAAGACTGGAAAAGAGAAAACCGGAAACCACATCCTAAACAGGAAATAAGGGATGAGCCTCTTCACCTGTTCAATAGACGTGGGTGGAGTGTAAACCGGGCGATAGTTTAGTTTAGTTTATCTACTCCAATTATGTCTATCTGGAAAGCCGCAAAACTAAGAATCATTTGATAAGACAAGGACATCTACCTTGAATGAAACATCACATTGTTACGGTCATTAGCCAACACAAGAATTCTATAGGTCTATGGTAATTTTTTAAGCGTAGCTTAGATGTGGCACAAGGCCGAAAGTAAGGGACACCCCCTTCCTGTAGGCCTATGAATCGTGGGCATTAGCAGTAGAACTACAACGAAGAATCTATGCATTAGAGATGAGATGCTACGTAACCATCTTAGGCATCTCCCCTGTAAACTATTCCTGGGTATGACAATAAACTACAACCGACAGCAAGGGCTTTGATTCAGAGAGTAGAAGTTTGTGACACGTGAAACTATCTCTTAATTGCTGTTGTTCCCAGGTACACCCTGATCCGGGGCGATAACACAAGTTATGGTCTCAGTTATGGAAAATAGCGAACCCCTACACAAAAATATTATGAAAAAATACATACTATATAAAAAGTGACCAACAATACATATTTATAGTAACATTTGATAAAAAGCACAACGAACAGCAATACATTTTATACTAAAATGGCCAATAATACATTTCATGTATATTTGAAGGATGAGTTCAAAATATTTAGATGTCGGCGTTAAATAACCCATAGAGGTGTTAAGCAAAACAACCAATATCCAACGTCAATATGAAGTTGGGATTGTATGGAGATGTCATAAGAGAAAACGTTCTTTTTACTACCATCCTACAAGATATCATCTCAGGCAAAAAAAGGGCGAAGCAGAGAGAGGGAAACAATAGACTGGCAATGTCTCTGAGTGGACTGGAAGATTCTTTGCAGAGACTCGAGCATAAGCGCACAGCTGAAACATGTAGACGGAGCTGTTCAGACACACAACTACACTGCAACCCTAAGATCACACTTGGTCATAACACTGAAGACGATGATGATATTTGAATAGACAATCTGTCAGATAGAATGAAAAGTAATTCCTGATCGATTACACCCCTTTTTTGTCGTTGTTTTTCATTCATTCAGACTAGTAATTAAATTACCCACCGTTTTGTCCTGATCGGCTGGCCTACAGTATGCATTGTGCGTATTAAATTCTCTAGGCCCTCTTTCTTTATTAGCTGCCATTTTTTAAATTATTAGAATTTTTTTCTGACGTTTGTTAAAATTCTCATATAAGTTAGTAGTGTTGAAATTATTGCGAACATTTTTGTCGAGATTTGCAAATTCTGCGTATCGTTCCATTTCGCAAATCAATCAATGAAATTTGAAAAAGCTGATTTGGCAAAAACCCTACTTCGTGGTTTATGAACCTAGTAGAATTTTTTGACAATACGCTGACGTATGTTAAAATCCTCATATTAGTTTGTACTGTTGAAATTATCGCGAACATTTTTGTCGAGATTTGCAAATTCTGCGTTTCGTTCAATAAAACCTTTTAATTTTTTAAAACTATGTAATGAAAACGCATAGTGAAAATGAATCCATTTTGCACACATACAAATCAACCATCTGACCGTGCATGGAATACAGTTGTCATATCTGGTCAGGCGCCCCTGCTATGCGTCTCAGTGTTCTCTACAGGCTCCAAAGGAGAATCTGTGATGTGATCGGTCTCGACCTGGCAGCTCGACTCTGGCCACTTTCTCATCGTCGGAATGTGGCTTCCCTCTGTCTCTTCCATAAATATATCTGCTCTGACGAACTTGTGTCCCCTCCACAAGAATTTACTCGTGCACCCAGAATGGCAACAAGGTCTCACCCTTTTACAGTTAGATCAACGAAATGCAGGCGATAATTCTATTCCATCTGCTTCTTTTCTCGCGCTTCCCGCCTGTGGAACTCCCTTCCATATACCTGCTTTCCTGACGGCTATAACTTTCAGGAATTTAAATGCAAAGTCAATTCCCATCTCTTATTCACTTAACTCCAGCCCTTTCTGCATCACCCCGTGTATCTTGTTCTTTTCCTTTCTCTCCACCTTCGCAACAGTCTTCACTCCTGTGTTCACATCCTTCTCTTGCCCTTTCTCTTTCACCCCCTGTAGCTGGTCCGTCTTTGTCTTTACTCTCCTCCTGCCTAATACCTCAACTGTGTTATGTAAACCCCTGCACATCAGCGGCGTTAACGCCTTGCTTGGGAAGAAATGTTTAAAAAAAAAGAAAAAAAGGCGGATCTGAAAGAGACTACCACTATCTTTAAATTTGTTGTTTTTCATTTTTTTAAAACTTTTTTCAGTGTAATCTTATCGATTACACCCTAAACCTTTCGATTGACACGAAAAATTATGAAAAATTTCAATATTTAGACAATTTTAGGGGGGTCCTCAGTTTTTCATATAACGTAATAGTAAATCGATCCTCCATTTTGGAACCACTAGGCAGTACGACATTACCACCACCTGTAAATTTGTTGATAATCAATTATTTTTTACTTTTTTCAGTGCAACCTTATCGATTAAACCCTAAACTTTCCGAATGACAAAAAAATTTGTAACAATTTAAACATTTAAAAAAATGGTGGGGGGGCTTAATTTTTCATACAACCTTATAGTAAATTGATCCTGTGTAATTAACTTTTTTGCTTGCGCATATTCAACAACTGAATCCTTTGCGAAATTTTTGAATAAAGCCATTCTTGGAGCTTACGAGGAAGATGATATCGTAAGAACTGAAGAAAACTTGAAAAAGACAAAAAACAAGAGCTACAACTCGTTTCCCCCCACCAAAAAAAAAATACAACAAAGCGACCCCAACGTGAGTGGTTTCAAAATGGAGGATCGATGTACTATAACGTTGTATGAGAAACTGAGCCCCCACTAAAATTGTTTAAATATTGAAATTTTTCCAA
This sequence comes from Ascarosepion bandense, assembly GCA_037127315.1. NCBI lineage: Eukaryota > Metazoa > Mollusca > Cephalopoda > Sepiida > Sepiidae > Ascarosepion > Ascarosepion bandense. Next base: position 797,675 of record JBBBDQ010000547.1, read on the forward strand.
ATTTTATTTGATAACCGGAAACTTTATGTAATAATTGATAAGACTGCATCGAAAAAGTAAAAAATAAAAATAAAAATGAAAAACAACAAATTTAAAGGTGGTGCTAGTCTCCTTCAGGTCCGCCAAAAAAAAATTATACTCAGCGCGACACCCAAGAAAAACCAACTGTACTTTTTACCCCCTTTCCTGTTTGCATTACTCCTCAAAAAACATTTTTGATTGGTCAACATACGGCTGATGAATCACTCGCGTTAGAAGGTTACTAAATGAGCTTTCTGTATGGTCGTACGAGGAGGGAACAAGAGATGCATATTATAAGGGTGTGTAGGGTAGATAGTTATTGATCGTAGACTTGAAGAGAGTAGGATTGCATTGATAGGGGTAGTACCCTTTGAGTTGTCCATTCCATACTTCAACAGTTCTGTGAATTTTATTGATTTTTTTATGGTTTATAAACCCTTTGTTTATTTAAAGCAGAAACGTATTTCGAATTGTAAGCAGCTGCTTGCAGTACCTGGTGTTCCAAAGCGCCCCCACCCACCTCTTCTAAGCTCTTGGTCAGAAGCTGTCTGGGTATAACTTCGTCCTCACCAATGGAGTATGAAAGAAACGAAGATGAGTCTACTTAATGCAAGTCTGAAGTTGAATCCAACAAATTTACCTATAGAGTAGCGAGAGGTAAACAACATTTCGTTTGTGAAAAAAGGGTTTTAATGTGGAAAAAATTCATCACCCACAAGGCCGTAAAGACGCTTATTCTTTATATATATAACTCCATCGAATCTGGAAAGTGGGGATTAGTTCGCATCAATCAAAATATGGTCACAGTTCTCTGTTTTTGGATTGGTCTGGATTTTATAAACTAAAGTATTGGCTACTTTCTGGAGCGATACAAGGAACTGATCATAGCAATGCATCGTATAGATTAGATTTATTGTAGTTTATACTCCTTAAGACCTCCTCGTTATTCACATATCACTGGTGCCCCATAGGTACGAATTTGCACGAGATACCGGAATTCGAACTCTGCTCTCCGATTTCTCATTGCGAGCCGATATCAATTACGCCACAACGCACATCTTGACCCCTATTACTAAATTTGAAATTCTCCTCGATGACTCCAGGCGTCCCTTTATCACTTCTTTGAGTTAGTTTCACATTGTTGTGGCTTCTGTTTGAAAAAAAGTGTTTTCATTGCTTGTGTATTTCTTCGAAATGTATTTTGTTTATCCATTTCCACATATACTGTATTTTCTGGTTTACAAAACGCACTTAAAAAATACCCCGTGTGCATTTTTCAAGACGAATGTACCAGCTACCACCAGGCTGCCATATGTCAGTCAGTCAATCATTCAGTCAGTTAAGTGCCATACGTAATAGACGCTTTGGGCGATCATGTCTCGAAAGACACATGACTGACTGGGTAGAAGATTATCCAGCAGCAGGTTTCTATTGCTTTCTGCGGTAGACTGGTTGCCAACCAAGGCTATAGAACCTAATCTATCCTATCATTTATAATAGGAGAGAAGTAACGGATTATTACTTTTCCGAAGGGTATTTGTGCGTAAGTGAATGCAAGGAATTGAACTGGAATCCGAACTCGGTTACCACGATCTCTCGTTCCGAGTCGATATCCACTGCATCACATGTATCACAAACTTGTTTTTGTCCTGTAAATTATCACCCAAGGCGAGTTAATCAGAACGATTTACTTATAATATCGCATACAATATCCAAGTTGTACGATATGCCAAAGAATGTGGTAACAGAGCATCAAAAAAGACATTTTGGACCACCGCCTACCGAAAAAATGATTCGACAGTGGAGCAAACAAGGAGGATTCAGTGAAGTTGGAAGTAAGACAAAGCACAATTTACGTCAAGAATCAGCAACATGGCCACAGTCAGAGAGAGACTTGTGTACATAGATAACAGATCACAGAAACTTGGTGGGGTGCAGTTAGTAGGAAAATGGTAATCTTGGAAGCAAGAAAACTCGCAACGAACATAGGAGCAGAAGGTAAGAACAGCAACAAACTCTTCACGAATAACATTCGTGAAGAATGGTTTTCTTCAACTTAAAGAAAGGTCTAAATTGATGTCAAAGGGAAGCCATATGAAAGGATGAAACGTCCATCAAGAGCTCAAGTGCATGAATAGGTGTTGAAATCTTGGAATACTATGAATACTAAAATGATTGCAAAATATTTCAAAAAGTGTGGTATAAGTAATGACATTGTAGTGAAGATCATTTATTGTACATGACTGACAGTAGTGTTGACTCTGCAGATAGTTTAGAGCTTTTACATGAATCCAGCAGTGACGAGTTTTGGGGATTTGAGGATGAATAAAATTTCTTTGTTTTATATTGTAGGGATAAGAAATTAAGAACTGAAAGCATTGTGGAAAAACCCAAAGTAAAATTGCATACTTATAAAAGTGTATTCAAACGACTATTCACAAGTCAGTGCGAAAAGCAAATCCTGAATCCTGATTGAATTAAAAACTCCAAATTCATATATGACGTATTTCACGTCTAGATGTGAAAAGGCTCGCTTTCAGTATTTAAATCACGACGCTAACCTGTCAAAAGGCAATCCAACATGGGCGCGGTTAGCTGAGGACCTCGTGGCAATGTAACGAAAGGAAATTCAAGAAGCCGACTCGGACGCAGGGCACGTCACAGTTTCATTCGCCCTCTTCTTCCAACGTCCTTTTCTTAATTTTCACACCACGCCGATAAAGAGAATAACACAACGACAAAATGGACGTGTTGAGTACAATTTCTTTATTTGCTTTGCTTTATCTTTCTCTCAGCCTATTGTCCTCATCTTTGTTGCCATTTGTACGACGTTTCGGTCGTTGTACGCTCCGGCCTTCTTCAGGTGCTAGGAATTTCGAATCGAACTCTTTATTACAATCACTGGGGTATATGATCTTCATTCTTTGCCTCTTCAAGTTGTTAACCAGTAGGTTACATTATCAGTCAGTTAAGTGCCATGCGTGATAAACTCTTGGGCGATCATGCCTCGAACGAGATATGACTGAATGGGCAGAAGATTATCCCGCAGTAGGTTGGCATTACTTTTGCGCTAGACTGGTTCCCAATCTGTCCCGTTACCTAACCCATAACTGGAGGGAATAGACGGATTAATACCTTTCCCAAGGGTAATTGCATGTAAGTGAATGCAAGGAATTCAACTGGAATTCGAACTCGACTCTCTGATTTCTCGTTCCGAGCCGCTATCCACTGCACCACAATGCTTACATTATCTTCTTCTTCTTCTATGTACCGTGTCCTTTCAGGACGTAGGCGATCATGGCCTTCCACGTCTCCCTATTCCTGGTGGCTCTTAGCACGCTTTCTCTTGTAACGTGTCTCAGTCCTTGTTCTGTCATCCACCTGCTCAGGCCCTTCAAATATGTTATCTACTGCTTTCCTCTGTCTCATTTTCCCTCTATCTGGCCTGTTAGTATCAGATTCTCCAAGCCTTCCTTCCTCATTGCATGTCCCAGGAACTTCATTCAGTTGTCTCTTCCCGATGCTCAATATTAATTTCCTTTCGTTTCCATTCTTTCCAACACCTCGCCATTGCTCACATGCTCGGTCCACGGTATCCGCAGCATCCTTCTGTAGAACCACATTTCAGCTGCTTCAAGTTTTCCCTTCATCTTTGTTGATATTGTCCAACATTCACTGCCATATTGAAGAACTGACATCACATAGCAATCCAGTACTCTCTTCTTTGTTTCTAGTGAAATTTTCCTGCGTCTTAATACCTTACTCAGCTTCTGGAACGCGTCTTTCGCCATGCCAATTCGCCTTTGGAACTCTGTGGCGTACTTTCCGTCTTCAGTTAGAACACTTTTTGTTGATTTTTTTGCTGATGACCATGCATTAGGTTTTCTTGTAGTTTATTTGTAGTCCTTTCTTGTTACTCTCTTCAGCTACCTTCTGTAGGAGGTCCTGTAGTTTTTTCCGTGTCTGCAATCAACACTACGTATCTTATGTTGTTCAGATTCTGACTTCCGATGACAAATCCTGGCATAATATCTAGAGTCCTCAAAATATTCTCACTGTACAAGTTAAATAGATCCAGTGAAAATACACATCCCTGTCTTACGCCCCTTTCTATCTTTGTATAACCGCTGAATTCGTTACCTGTCAGAATAGAATACTTTGCAAAATTTTACAAGGCAAATAGCGAAAATTTACCCATCGCATCATGTAGATTTCACACACACACACACACACACACACACACACACACACACATATATATATATATATATATATACTTCCGGTTTAAAAAAAATATGTATTTCATACTATTTTTAGTATTTACTGCCAAGTGGATAATTCTAAATGAAAATAGAATGGTTCTTTTGTTATTAATTTGCAAATTTTACAAGGCAGCCAGGAGCCATGGGGAAGAGAGCACAAAAACTGGACACCAGAACAGTTCATTTGATGCATATATTACTTTGCAGTATTAACAAAAGAACCATTCTATTTTCATTTAGAATCATCTACTTGATTATAAATACTAAAAATAGTATGAAATACATAATTTCTTTTTAAAAACTGGGGTAGCCTAAAAATTATGGCCGGTAGTGTATGTATGTATGTATGTATGTATGTATGTATGTATTGGGAAAAGGTTTTGTCATTTTACAGTTAAAATGGCTGCCTCGATGTAACCGTAAGTTCACTGTTACCACTTTCTTCACGTCAACATTGATCTTCAAAAATCTAAATGCAATGTCGATCATTATCTTCTGTTTTCTCATTTTCTGCTTTTGTCATTGTTCTTTCTCCTTAATAATGTTTTCTTTTCTAATATCATTAAACATTCTGTAATCCCTTGTTTCTTAATGACTCTATCACCTTGTGGATGTGCGTTGTGGTGCATTGGATATCGGCTCGGAACGAGAAATCAGGGAGCCGAGTTCGAATTCCAGCCGAATTCATTGCATTCACTTACGTGCAAATACCCTTGGGAAAGGTATTAATCTGTATATTCCTTTCAGTTATGGGTTAAATAACAGGACAGATTGGGTTCTATAGCCTTGGTCGGCAACCAGTCTGCCGCAGAAATCAATGGCAACCTACTGCGGGATAATCTTCTGTCCAGTCAGTCATGTCTCTTTCGAGACATGATCGCCCAAGCGAGTATCACGTATGGCACTTAACTGACTTAATAAATATAATAGTTGGAATCATGATTAAACTTCTACTGGTCATAAAGTGGGGGATCTGTTTTAAATTGTTATGAAGTAATAAACTGATCCCCCACTTATTACTACTTAATAATATAATACATATCTCTCCACGCTCTAGTTTTGAGTCAAATAACAGGACAGATCGGGTTCTATAGCCATGGTCGGCAACCAGTCTACCGCAGAAAGCAATGGCAACCTACTGCGCGATAATCTTCAGCCCAGTCAGTCATGTCTCTTTCGAGACATGATCGCCCAAGCGTGTATCACGTATCGCACTTAACTGACTGACTGACTGACTATCACCTTGCTTGGGGTGAAATGATTAAAGCAAACACGCAAAAGAAAGAAAGAGAGAGTAGAGATACTGGTGTTCAGAAACTCAGAACGTTAATATTCAAGTTCTTTCCTGCTAGCTTCCGAATTTTCTCGCATATTTGTTCTGCCAACGATGAACAGAACATAATTTCTCACGGAGAAGTCAGAGGCTTGTGAGCCCGAACGTCAGTAGGGCGTTAAGTGAAAAATATTTACTACGAACAGTGTACTAATCTAATTCACATAGTCTACTAGTATTTCAAACACTTGATTACAAATTCTTTGCTCGTTTATAATACTAATATTAGCCGTTTCTTATGTGGAAACATTCACCAACCATTGACCGAAAAGCATTTTATCGGTTGAAATTTATAAAATCTTTCTCTTAAAATAGTCTTTCAGGAAAATAGGTTTTTCCAGTCCAGTAGCTGTTATATTTCTTTTAAAGCCATCTTTCCAGGAAAATAGGTTTTTCCAGTCCAGTAGAGGTTTTTTTTTTTTTTTTTTTTTTTTTTTAGTACTGATTTTGTTTTCTTCCTAACTTTTTGTTTGAAGGATTGTGGAACTTCAATATCTTGAATACAGGGTGTCCATAAAGTTCGCGTGCACTTTAAAAATTTTATAACTTCATTTGTATTTGCGATAGAAATAATTTGTAAAAAGGATTAGAAAGAAGTAAATCTTTATTTTTTAAGGTTTTATTGAAATTTTATTTAAGTTTCCACGTGTCCTCCATCATTAGCAATACAAAGGATAATAAGATTTTGCCGTTCATATTTTTTTACTTATCTAAAAATTGTTGCAAATTTTGTGGTAAAGAATTATTCAATAACTATACTTAAAACTAGGTACATTAAACTTTATAATATTTTTTACAGATTATTTCTATCACAAATACAAATAAAGTTATCATTTCTTTTAAAAGTGCACATGAACTTTATGAACACCCTATATGTGATTATTTTTTCTTTGGGTTTATATATGCTATCTATTTTAGTTGTTGCTGCTGTTGAAAGTCCTCATGTGATATGGTTTCTGTTATTTTTTATACAATTCTTTCTTTGTGATTCTGTAGCGTCAGTTCAAGAGGGCCGAAGAAAGATTGTACTCACTGAGGCTTTATTTGCTGGAAGATGTCTTTCATGAAGTTAGCTTTCTCTGTACATCGGTCTTTTCCTGATATAGCCATTTTGAATAAATACCTATTGAAACACAATCTATCTATCTATCTATCTATCTATCTATCTATCTATCTATCTATCTATCTATCTATCTCAGTCTTTTATATCTATCTATCTATCTATCTATCTATCTATCTATCTATCTCAGTCTCATATTTCTATCTATCTATCTATCTATCTATCTATCTATCTATCTATCTATCTATCTATCTATCTATCTACTCTGGATTCCAGGTGAGGACCGCACAAAATAATGAACAACAAAAACAGATATGGAGATAGAAAAGTAGGTTATATTGAACGTAATATACAAACTTGAACGCAGGTTAGTAAATCCAGGAATACTATTAGTAAGAAATAAATATATACAAGTCTTGATGTGAAGTCATTGGAAACAGTATATTCGTGTATATTATTCTAGCTGAGTGGAGCTCATAGCTAGTCTGACTTCTGACGAAGTAGTCTCTGGGTAACTTCGGTATCTCTCGGTAATTTACGTATCAGTTCCGGTACTCCTCGATAACTCTCACGGATCTCTACGATTACTCTCAACCCTCAACTGCTGTTCTCTCTATGGCAGGAGTATATGTATACTCAGTCGAATCCATTATCATATACAAAAAGGGGAGATCCCACAACACTATCTCAGTCTTTTCATATCTATCAGTCTTTTTAAATAAGTAATTTATATGAAAAGAAGTTATCACATTCAAAATATTTTCCTTATGATCTAAGAAATTAAAAAAATCTGTATAAATACTGAAATATCAGTTTTCAGTATTTTTTAAAATGTTTTCACATCAAACAAGGCGATAAAGTCACTAAGACGCAGCGGGGTTAGTGAGAGTGAAAGAAAATGAGAAAATGTTAGAACAATAAAAGAACAGGGTTTAGAAGTTGACGATTTAGTCTGCATTTAAACATTTGAGGATCGTAAGTGACAGGGAGCAAAAACTTTCCAGAAGAGAGTTCCACAGGCGAGATGTGCGAGAAAAGAAACTATTAGAATAGAACTTATGGTTCTAGCTAGATCAACAGTAAAACGATGAGACCAAATTGCCAATCTAGTAATGCGCTTAGATTCATTTAGTTAAACTACCAAGGAAGAAAGCTCATTAGAACCATTGATACGAAATGACACACTTCATAGGAAATAAATAAAATACTTCAGTGCGAAAACTACTCCATAACACTTAAATAAGTGATAATCAGTGTGAGAGATATCAGGTGAATATGGAGAATGAGTTGATTAAGAAGCGTACAGTCGTGCGTTGTTGCGCAGTAATATTGGGTTATCCTTATTCACAAATCTAGGATGATTCTTTTCCAATTTTTCGTACAGAAACTCAATTTCTCCACAAAACAAAGTTGCTGCTTTTGTTTTCTTTTGGGGCAAGAATGAATAATGAATGACCCCTTTGAAAGACCACCATACAGTAACCATTAACTTTCTGGGGTGCAGTGGAAGTTTTGGTGATTCGCTTGCATTTAACTGTTGTTACCAACGTTAGTGGCTCAGTGGTATGTTGCTAGATAACGGCTGTTTCGAAACGGTTTCGATTCCAGGTCTTGGAACATTTGTGTATTAGTTTTGGATGTGCGTTGTAGTGCAGTGGATATCGGCTCGGAACGACAAATTGGGGAGCCGAGTTCGAATTCAAGTTCAATTCCTTGCGCGCAAATACTCTTCGGAAAGGTATTAATCCGTTTCTTCTCTCCAGTTATGGGTTAAATAATAGGACAGATTGGGTTCTATAGCCTTGGCTGGCAACCAGTCTACCGCAGAAAGCAATGGCAACCTACTGCGCGATAATCTTCAGCCCAGTCAGTCATGTCTCTTTCGAGACATGATCGCCCAAGCGTGTATCACGTATCGCACTTAACTGACTGATTGTTACCAAAAAGTATCCATTTCTCATGATTTGATGTAAAAATGGTTCTATTTTTCTAGATTACTCGACATTGTTTTATTGGAATCATTTTAATTGGGCTTGAAAGAAAAATTGTCTAAAATCAGCAATAAGTCATTTTTTATATACTGAAGAGGTTACTTTGTTAGATGAACAAATTAACAACCAACTAAAAATGCGTCATTTTATGTGTGACAACCTAATAGAAACGACCAAAGGAAGCCACGACACGAGAGTGGCTAAGTGACTGAAGCCGAGATGCGAGGTCAGAACCGATAACATTGCATACCCTTCTTTCAATTTTGTTGAGAATATCGGCGTATATAGCACCACACCAGGTACGAGAGCAGTATTCAATGCACGAACGAATGGTAGAATTGTAAATGTTCAAGAATCATCCTGGCGAGAAAAAAATGTATCTGTAACAATGAATCAACTTTTCGTAGCAGAAGACTTAGAAATTAGTTCAATATGAACATTTCACTTTTTAGGGGAAAATGTGGACCCAAGACGGTGAAATGAGTTTCACTTGCGGAGGTTAGCATCAGTCATGCTGATGGAAGTCAAAATACTTAAATGACAAAAGGCAGTTGAGAAAATATGTCGGCAGCTTTATTTCGAACACGTTTCAATGTCTGTCACTGAGGAGGAGAGAAGTCAGTCAGTTAAGTGTCATACGTGATACACGCTTGGGCGATCATGTCTCGAAAGAGACATGACTGACTGGGCAGAAGATTATCCCCTAATAGGTTGTCATTGCTTTCTGCGGTAGACTGGTTGCCAGCCAAGGCTATAGAACCCAATTTGTCCTGTTATTTAACCCATAACTGGAAGGAAGAGACGGATTAATACCTTTCCCAAAGGTATTTGAGCGTAAGTGAATACAATGGATTCAACTGGAATTTGAACTCGGCTCCCCGGCTTCTCGTTCCGAGCCGATATCCACTGTACCACAAAAGTGAAAAAAGTATATACGTGGAAAGAATTGAAAAGGAAAGTTACGGAAAGTCGCGTGAACAAACAGAAAAGAAAAAGAAGAGGAAAAAAAAGGGTTAAAGAAAAAGAACGAATTAAGGAGAGACAGAAAAGGTTGGCAAGAAAAATAACTAAAGAAAGAAAGACAAGCAAAACAAATAAAAAGAAATAAAAAAAGTGTGGAAAAAAAGAGAAAGAAAAAGAAAAGGAAAGGAAAAGAAAA
>JBBBDQ010000547.1:812500-825000 GCA_037127315.1 Ascarosepion bandense
TATCTGTGTGTTTGTGTAGCAGTCCTTCTCTGATACATATCATATTTCATTAAAAATGACTATTTCCAATTTTTTTAAAAATTCTGTTTATAGGCACAAGTGCTGACATGAATAAACCTGGATATAAGCTGTTCATACATGAAATGAATCGATTTTCAAATTAGAATGCGAACACACACCCGTACACGTACACACACACACACACACACACACACACACACACACACACACACACACACATATATATATATATATATATATATAGCATGGTCTAACATAAAGTCCCTAGTGAGAATTTAACCCAGTATTTAAAATCTTCATGCTATTTGTATAACCACTGCTCAACTGTAGACGCCCTAAAGCACGAGGCGGTGCAGAAAACTCTTCGGTCGATCAAGAATTGAACGTTCCCCACCACCAATCGTCAATGTTGGCAAGTGCGTCTAACCGAAAAGTTTTCAGCACCTTCTTATCTGCATATATCTATCTATCTGAAGACAATTAGGTCATAAGAATGAACACTGTATGGTGACTGTCAGTTTCACGCATTGTGCAACCATTTAGGCAGTCCACATCTTTACCTACAAGAGTTCTAATTTAATACCGAGCACTCTTCCATCATATCAAATTTTAGGGAATATAGGATGTGCGTTGTGGCGCAGTGGATATCGGCTCGGATCGAGAAACCGAGTTCGAATTCCAGTTGAATTCCTTGCATTCACTTACGCGCAAATACCCTTGGGAAAGGTATTAATCCGTCTATTCCTTCCAGTTATGGGTTAAATAATAGGACAGATTGGGTTCTATAGCCTTTGTCGGCAACCAGTCTACCGCAGAAAGCAATGGCAACCTACTGCAGGTTAATCTTCTGCCCAGTCAGTCATGTCTCTTTTGAGACATGATCGCCCAAGCGTGTATCGCGCATGGTACTTAACTGACTGACTGATCTAGAAATTAAAGAGAAAGAGAGTGCCAGAGAGAAAGAAAGAAAAAAGAAAGAAAGAATGGGAGAATAGTGGGGAATTTGAGAGTGGTAGTGGGAGAGATTCTTTTGTATAGCGATCTAAGCAGGTAGATTTTGCAGTGATAACTTGGAAGTTCGATTCCTACTATGATATCTTGTGTGAGGCAAAATTCTAAAGATATCTTTTTCTTTATGTATATATTAGTTATCCACATAAGTATCACAGCTCATCCAGGTGCATATATATATATATATATATATATATATATATATATATATATATATATATATATATATATATCCAGGTGAAGAGAACCAACAGCTTTAGAATTTCAACTTCTTTGGCATTTACTTTTTTTAAAAGTGCTCAATACAACATATATCGTAGAGCATATAACTGTTATTATTTGTCTTTTATTAAAAATTTGATTTAATTAATTTGAAATAAAAATAATTAATTATATATATATATATATATATATATATATATATATATATGCAGTAAAGTAGAATCCTTGGTATTTGGTAAGGTAAATTCCATAGGGGATTAAATATATATATATATATATATATATATATATATATATATATATATATATATTATGTATCATGATTAAATATATGTCTGTATCATCCGCGCATATATATATATTTATATATATATCTCTGTGTGTGTGTGTGTGTATGTGTGAGTGAGAAAACCATAGTGTGGAAGGAATTACAGCAGTGAAAGAGAGATAAAATGTGTTTAGCTGACATAGAGAGAGAGAGAGAGAGAGAGAGAGAGTGAGAGAGAGAGAAACGTAAGCAAATAACAGAAGCGAAGCACGTATCGCGCGCTAAACACGTGCATGTGCAGAAGGACGCCTGCTGTAGAGCGACGGTTTTTGTGTTCAACTTTTAGACGAGTGACGAGTGTAGTGTTTTCAATCCTCGGTGTACACAGCTCGCTCTACCAGACTGAAATAATAAGCTTAACAAAAAGCGACATCTATAGAAGACAATGTTGTTGAACTCAAATTGACGAACAATCTCTCCACCCCCCCTCTCTCTATATATATCTATCTATTTATGTAGGTATTTACCAAGTTTTGTCTATATAAATTAATGCCACAAATTTAGTTTAGCCAGTTAGGACTGAACGCGCTATCAGTGGTTTGCGAGATTAACTATCTAATAGTGTAAAACAGGCGCCATTATAAAGCAAAAAAAAAAAAAAAAGAGAGAGAAATAGAGGGAGCGGGGAGTGAGAGTAGAGAAGAGGGGACACAGAAAGAGAAAGAGAGCAGGATGAAAGAAGAAATTGAATATTGATATATCAGGAGCAGCGACTACTTACCGATATATATATATATATATATATATATATATATATATATATATATATATAGTGAAACTGACAATCACCATGCAATGTTGATTTCTATGTCCGCATTGTCTATACTTACAAACTTTAGATCTCCAATACCGACCAATCTTACTCCATGAATATGACAAATTTATTAACAATATATCCTCCAGCCATATATATATATATATATATATATATATATATATATATATATATATGATTTATTTGTTTAAACATTATATTTAATGGATACTCGTATTTGGGTAGATGCTGATTTTTATAATTAAACAATATATTTATTTACATCTATTGGCCTGAATAATAGAGAAATATATGCACCCGGCGGGTATGTGATTTTACGAACAACATTTCTTAATTATTCAGGCCAGTAAATGTAAGCAAATACCCTGTTTAATTATTTTAAAAAATGAACATTTTGCTAATGTTTAAACAAATAAATTATAAATATATTGCAATTAACCCATTTCGTCATATATATATATATATATATATATATATAGAGAGAGAGAGAGAGAGAGAGAGAGAGAGAGAGAGAGAGAGATACATGTATTCATTCAAACACCGGCGTGTCCACTTATACACACACACACACACACACACACACACACGCACACACAGCTGTTCATATATATATGAACATTGATACGTGTATATATATATATTGATTGTTTAATACTTAGTTTTTGGTCCTAATAGGGTTAGACTAGTACACATTTGTATTAAAAAGTGTTCTATACAATTAAATTGTAGAACTTTTGAATATTTTTCATTTATAAACGAGTTAAAAATTATATATATATATATATATCAATATGGGTGTGTGTGTACGTGTGTGCGTGCGTGTTCTTCATCAGCGTTAATGAATACAGTCCTAGCTGACTGAACCGCGATTTATTTAAGGTTGTACTCGTTTAATAAACATCTTCATTGTACAATGTACATACTTGCTTAAATTAACAAACAATAAAAAAAAAAAACGAAGCAACACACAATCGCCTGATGGCTGTGCACCTACTTGGGTGCACATATGTGCAGGCACATTTACAAATATGAAAAATATGCAGCGCTGTTGGCGTTAAGCTTAATACGCGGGAAACAGAACTTGCGATCCTAGTTCAAATCTTAACTGAGGCAGCTTGCGTTTACTCTGCACGAATGCTTTTGGTAAAGGCAGGAGCCCATATATTTTCCCCACCGAAACTAAATAGCAGAGCAAATCTGCTCTCTAGCCATGAGTGGCTTCCAGTCTAGAATTTAAAAACTGTGAAGGCAATGTAGAACCATTTGCGTATTTTTTGAAAGAATACAGTCATGACAAAATTAAAAGAAAAGAAAAAAAGAGCTGTGAATAGACACGATATCCGACATGCTGAAGGGATGTGGCACTGAAGAAGGAAGAAGAGGATAAACATTACAGGCTCCAAAGAAGAATCAGTAATGTGATAAGTACCGACTTGGCGGCTCGACTCCAGCCACTTCCCCGCCGATGTGGCCTCCTTTTGTCTGTTCTATAAATACTTCCATGGCTTCTGCTCCAATAAACTTATGTCACTGGTGCCTCTGCAACAGGTGTTTACTCGAGCAAACAGATTGGCAACTGGGTCCCACCCATTCACAGTTAGATTAACCAAATGCAGACGACAATTCTACTCCTGCAGCTTCTTCTCTCGCACTTCCCGCCTGTGGAACTCGCTTCCATATTCTTGCTTTCCTGACGGCTACAACCTCCAGGAATTTAAATGCAATGTCAATACTCATCTATTAACCACTTGACTCTAGTTCTTTCACCACCTCGTATAGCCTTTCCTTTCTCTCCATATTTGCAACTGTCATCACACCTGTATTTCCATCCTTCTATTGCTCCTTTCTAACTGGTTCGTCTTCCTCTTCACTCGCTTCCAATTAATCTTTTTACTCTTATGTAGCCCCCTGCACATCAGTGGCATTACCGCCTGGCTCGGGGTGATACGATAAAAAACAAAAAACAAATGTAAACACCCTCACTAAAAACCAAAAACCAAACGAAACCATGTGTGACGTGTATATATATATTCGTACATGTGTTCATTTCCGAATGTAAACTTATACCTCTGTCCGTGTTTTCGAGTTATACACGATTAAATTTTGGCATTTGTTTGTAGACTAGTGAACCCCCCCCCCTACACACACACACGCACTCAGACACACTGAGATACTCAGACACGTATCAATCAGTCAGTTAAGTGCCATACGTGATATCCGCTTGGGCGATCATATCTCGAAAGAGACATGACTGATTGGGCAGAAGATTAACCCGCAGTAGGTTGCCATTACTTTCTACGTTAGACTGGTTGGCAGCCAAGGCTATAAAACCCAATCTGTTATTTAACCCATAACTGGAAGGAATAAACTGATTAATACCTTTCCAAAGCGTAAGTCAATGCAGGGAATTCAACTGGAATTCGAACTCGGCTTCCCGATTTCTCGTCCCGAGCCGACATTCACTGCACCACACCACAACGTACACTGCTCATAAAACTAATTAAACCAGGCGCATTGAGTTACACACTTTTTTTCGGCATTCAATATTATTTTTTCTATAAAAAATTGCCCAGTCTTCATGTTAAACATTATTATTGCGATGGAGAAATGTACACGATTGTCTGCATTCACAGATTGTTACTAGGGAGATTTAGGTTTATGCCCTAGTTCTTAGGAGATTTAGGTTCATGCCTTTCCCAATGCATTTTCTAAGAAATGTCACCTCCAGCTGAAAATCCTGAATTCAAAACTCGGTTTGCAAGAAAGATCCCTCATAATCATAGACATATTTCTATCTATACACATGTAAACACATCTTTTAGTGTGTATGCGTACACATGTTGAGAGAACTGGCCTATATCGCATCCACACAGGTGCCCCATTGCTCAGGCCTTGTACCTGATTATGCTAACCATAGAAAACTTTTACATAAATCTACAAAGAGTGATGGCTAACAATCTAGCCTCTTATGTCATTGTTGGTAAATCCAATTGTCCATGAGTACATAGTGATAGTGGCCTTGAGCCAGACTACCTCAGCATCGTAAATATTTCCAAATTTGTACATCCCTAAGTCCACCGAGATATAAAAGAAAGCGTTTTCAAATTTAATTGCGAATGTTGATGTGTAAAGTTTAAACATTAAAGAAATGAACACGCCTGTATAGCACATGCACTCATTATGTACACACCGACATATGCAATCTATCTACTAGCAGTATAGCCCGGCGTTGCTGGGGTGTAATGAAAACTTCAAAACTAATCCATGGTCCTGGAGCTCAGATTCTTTGGACATTGGTACGAAAGACTAAAAAGCAATAGTTGTTTCCAATTAAAGCGAAACCGTAGACTGAAAGAAAAATGAATGGATGTAAGTCAAATTTTGATTTCCTGGTATCGATATCAAATAAGTTTTTTTCGTCGTAAACTAAATTTTGAAGGCTAAATAAGTCCTCTGAGTAAATGGTATCATGGCTGAGACTAAGAACTACAATTATACCTACTTAGAGACAAGCCGAAGCAAAAACTAAAATAAAAGGGCTGAAAAAATACAGACATATAGGCAGATA
The DNA here is from genome assembly GCA_037127315.1 of Ascarosepion bandense. NCBI lineage: Eukaryota > Metazoa > Mollusca > Cephalopoda > Sepiida > Sepiidae > Ascarosepion > Ascarosepion bandense. The sequence goes on from JBBBDQ010000547.1 coordinate 818,426, forward strand.
AACAGACATACACATAAACATCTTGGCTATTATTATTATTATTATTATTATTATTATTATTATTATCGATTTTCTGCAATATTGTAAGAACTGCAACCTTGAAACTTCTGAATATCGTTTCTTATGTCTTTTTCTATGAGTGTATCAAATTTGATTAAAATCGGACCACTCCTTCTATAACCCGATTTTTTCGATTATCGATTTTCGATATTTATCGGGGGTACCTCGACACAAGACCTAGCTAAGAACACTCGCAGACGCTTATAGTACAACTGTGTAAATTTTCAAGAAAATCGGTTCAGCCGTTTTAGAGTCTATAGGTAACGGACACACACACAGACACAGACACACACACATATACACACAGTTTAGATCTATCTATCTATCTATCTATCTATCTATCTATCTATAGCAGAGGTTTTCAAACTGTGGTCCGCAGACAATAGGGGGCCCGCAAGGATAAGATAGGGGGTCCGTGAATTAACTCATCACGTGAAATTCAAAGTATAAATTTTCAATGTCTGGATATTTATTTTTACTTATTTATGTTATCAAATAACAAAAGCTTGCACTATCGCCCATTATATGTCAGAATTATTCATACAAAAAATTATTTTACACATGCAAGAGCTTGATGTTCAAATTTACTTTTTACGTTTATAGTGGGTCCCTAGACTAATACTTGAAATATAAAGGGGTCCGTAAGTCAAAAAGTTTGAAAACCCCTGATCTAGAGAGAGAGAGAGAGAGAGAGAGAGAGAGAGAGAGAGAGAGAGATGGTGCGATTGGTGAATTATCGCCATGTTATATTTTAAATTTCGTGGACGCGCGTTGTGTTTTTGATTTTGTCGATTGCACGGTATAGTAGGGTCAGTTGGACACCGTCTATGATGAAAAGCGCTCCATGACGCAATTCACACCACCAAAAATTTAAAAACGGTATGCTGTACTGCTTGGCATTTACTCCAGAAGCTCCAATACAAACATTTCAGTGTATATGTTGTATCAATCTGAGGGCAGTGCAGAGGATTCGGAAAGAGTTGGATGAGTCTAATGATGATTACGAAATTTTGGGGGAAATGATCACTAGTGATGGTAACATTATATCTCCATTCATCTTCTTACAAGGCCATAGATTCAACACGGAGGCCTGCATCAAGTACCTTGAGAAGTTAGTGCTGGCTGGGTCAAGAGGGTGGATACTTGAAGATTCTATATCTGGCAGCAGGACTCTGCACCATGCAAAAGAAGCAGGAAAACCCAGTCATAGTTGTCAGACAATTTCTGCGACCACATCATTCCTTACCTAACTCCCAAGACAGCAACTTCTTTGATTATTATGGATGGGTTGCAGTTGAGCGAGAGACAAACGAAACATCTTGTAACACCAAAAATGAACTGAAGGCAAGGGTTATGGCAGCATTCATCAACTTAAACAAGGATACTGTCCAGAAGAGTTGCAGGAGATTCCGGTCGTCTGGAGGCCGTGGTTGAAGCCGATGAATGATTGAATAAATTTATTCTTTAATATTTCAAGATATTTTTGTGTAATTTTTGATAATATATCGGTTAAAATGAGATGTCAGTGCTAACTTCATTTTCAACGTAATTTATACGACAATTTATTTATTGTACACTGTGTATGTGCGCGCACACAGGTACACACACATATATATGTATATATTCATATATATACAGAGAGATAGGGGGAAAGAGAGAGAGAGAGAGAGAGAGAGAAAGAGAGAGAGAGAGATTCATACATATGAAAAGACAGCGATGTATTGGATATAAAATAAAAAAATGACAAAAATAGATAGATAGATAGATAGATAGATAGATATGATAGACAGATAGATAGATAGATAGATAGATAGATAGATAGATAGATAGATAGACAGATAGATAGATAGATAGATAGATAGATAGATAGATAGATAGATATGAACAGACAGATAGATAGATATGAACAGACTGATAGATAGATAGATAGATAGATAGATAGATAGATAGATATGAACAGACTGATAGATAGATAGATAGATAGATAGATAGATAGATATGAACAGACAGATAGATAGATATGAACAGACTGATAGATAGATAGATAGATAGATAGATAGATAGATAGATAGATATGAACAGACTGATAGATAGATAGATAGATAGATAGATAGATAGATAGATAGATAGATATGAACAGACTGATAGATAGATAGATAGATAGATGATAGATAGATAGAACAGATGATAGATAGATAGATAGATAGATAGATGATAGATAGATAGATAGATAGATAGATAGATGATAGATAGATAGATAGATAGATAGATAGATAGATAGATAGATAGATAGATATGAACAGACTGATAGATAGATAGATAGATAGATAGATAGATATGAACAGACTGATAGATAGATAGATAGATAGATAGATAGATAGATAGATAGATAGATAGATAGATATGAATAGATGATAGATAGATAGATAGATAGATAGATAGATAGATAGATAGATAGATAGATAGATTTTATATATTGAAAAAAAACTAAAGCCCTCATACACTGTGGATAAGCACGTGTGGAAATAGCCATACATCTGAAGAAATGCCTGTTTTTGTGAGTGTAGGGCTCTATTCATTATTTGGTACGTGTGTCTTTCATAGTGACGCCTGCAGCCAACAATTTTATACGCTTCTATGGTCGTCTATATAGAAACTAAAAGACATTTTATATCTTGACTTTTACACGTGTGTGTAAAGTGTAAACTGACAGGAAGATCATTTTCAATATGCGAGGGTGTGCTCGCCTAATAAGTGTTCATAGACTTATATGTGTACATTATTGTCCATTTGTACATATGTATTATTTACGGGTGCTTATGTGGTGTACAGGGAGGTATAAAAGAGAAAGTAAGAGCCGGGAAAGAACGAAAAGGAAATACACAGACACACACACAAAAAAAATGGTGACTGTGTTGGGATGGGAGGCATAAAGCGGAAAATGGGGAGTATATACAAAGGAAGGAAGAGCCTGAGATAGCTCGGGAGGGAAGAAGGATAGTGGCAAGAACAGCTGATAAAAATAAAGAAACAAAAACAGACAGAGGGAAAGAAATAGAGAGGGAAAGACAAAGAGAGACAAAGAAAGAAAAAAGAAGAAAGAAAGTCAGGGAAATAAAGAGAAAGAAAGAAGAAAAGGAAAAAAGAAGAGACAATACAAACAATAAAAAATAAGGAGATATTTAAATATAAAATGGGGGGGGGGGGGTAAAAGAGAAGCGAAAAGAAAAAATAAAGAGTATTAAACGGACGAGAGGGAAAGGAAAAGAGAAAGGAAGAGTGAGGTTGGTAAAGGGGATGCGGATAAAGGAGATGGAAAAAAACGCTTTACACAGAGAAACTAAAAGGTACACTCAGATCAAGAAAAGGGAGAAAGACTATATTGTTAGAAGTGGGGTGGTTAAAAACTGCATAGAAAGAAAGAAAGAAAGAAAGAGAGAGAGAAAGAAAGAAAGCAAGCAAGAAAGCAAGAAAGCACGAAAGAAAGAAAAAAGAAAGAAAAAAGAAAGAAAGAAAAAGAAAGAAAGAAAGAAAAAGAGAGAAAGAAAGAGACGAATCTGAAGAAAGAAACAGTATACAAAAAATTAGAGTGGTTAACGCTATACAATGAAGATGGTAAGGAGAGACGTGTTGTGTAAAGAGAGACAGAGAAAGCGAGAGAGAGAGAGAGAACGGTGAGATGATACAAGAACAAGTCGATTATAGCAGAAACGCTGGAAAGTAAGAGAGAGACGCAAAAGCCATTTAAAAAAGGGAGTGAGTGAACGGATGTTAGATGGAATAAGAGAGAAAAAAGTTTTAGAGAAGGAGAAAGTGAAAAAAGAAATTCACAGAGAGAGGGTCAAGTGATCAAGGTTGGTAAGTGTGAGGAAAACTTAATGTATGACTATTGTATGGCAATTAGGGAGGAGAGTGGTGGCAATTAGTAATAAGAGAGAGGGTTAAGAGAGCATGTATGAAAGAAAGATTGGACTGTGCGAGAATCGCGGATTTTATAAGTATAGTAACCACTTTCCTTTTAGGAAACATTCTCTAGGCTCGAATTGGTGTTTATTTTTTCTCCTGTTAACGAGTGTCACTTAATAGGCATAAAAATCGAAATTAGAGACAGTTATGTAAGAAAAAAAAGAAGTAGAAAAACGCTAATTAGAGAGTGAAAAAGGGAAGTAAAGAGTTAAGAGAGAGGGGTAAAAGTTCGTGAAAGGAAAGAATAATAATGAAACAGAGGAGGCAGATGAGTGCAGGAAGGAGAGTAAGGAGCGAGGAGATAATAAGGAGTGAAAGGAAGAGTTAATAGCAGTGAGAGAGAGAAGAGTAGACGTAATTCAGAAGAGAGTAGCATGCATCGAAGAAAAAGTAGATCTTAGAGAGGGTGTCTGAAAAAGCGAATAATAAATATGATGGAGGGGGAAAAGAAGTGTAGAGAAAACGGAGAGAATAAATAAAAAAAGTAGTTTGGCGTAAAAGGAGAGGGGTAAAGAGAGATGGAAAAAAGAAAAGCAAAGAGAATGAGGGAAACAATATTCAAGAAAGAGAGGGACGCGCAGAAAGATAAAAGATACGAATGAGAGAAACGAAAATACGTTAAGAGCGTAACAGAGTAAAGAGAAGAAGAAGGCGCTACGTCATGGAGGCGTAGTGGTTAACGAGCTCGTCTCACCTTCCATTGCTACTCTAGGGAGTTCTAGCCAGACTGGGAGCACACACTTCTGGTCCTGTGCCAGCCTACACTAATCTTAGTAAATAGAAATAGAAATAGAAATAATAATAATAATAATAATAATAATCAGTGTGTTATGAAATGAGTTAAAATACTAGGGAGGATGAGGACAACAGTTATTTAGCTGGTTAATTTCGATGTTCATTTTCTGTTAGTGTTAAAATGTTAAGAATTCTATCCTCACTGTGTGCACCCACTTCTGGTCTTGTATCAGCCATTCATAGCCACTGTCTATGGGGGGTGGTAACGGGAATGTAGAGAAATGGCAGTCTTTTTTAAATGTAGCGATTTCACTCCTCACCTGGTGCCCTAATCTCGTAGCCTTGTACCATTCTAAGTCAAGCATTATCGATAAGGAAAGAAAGTGAGTTTGTTATAAGATGAGAGAAGGTGAGGACACTTAGTCGTTGAGTAAAAAAAAAAGGTTCGTCAACGAGTATCGAAGTCCATAGCGGGAAGTTCTGATCTTGTGCCAAACTTAGGTAATCTAACTAAATATCTATAAATAAATAAAAAGAGAAAGAGAGAGAGAGAGTGGGGAGAAGATAAATAGTGCAAGGAGTGAAGGAAAGACCAACAACTCAACCCTGTGAGAGAAAAGAGTGTGTATGAAGGAGAGAGTAGATTTTAATCAGAGTGGGACATGACGAAGAGAGGGTAGACTGTAAAGAGAGGGGTAATAAAAAACTCAACTGAGTGGAAGAAATGCAAGAAGAAAACATCGTCAAATGAGAAAATAGATTGTTCGAAAAGTGTGGTGTTGATGGCGGCCTAAGAGGTATATAGATAAATAGAAGGGAAAACAGAGAGGATAAGCGAAAGCGAGAAAGTACGACGTAAATAAGAGAGAGGGTGTTCAATTGGGAGATAAGTAGCAGTGAAGAGGGAGGGGAAATGAGAGATATAGAGAGGAATGCTTGAAGGCGACAATGATTCAGGGGAGAAGCAGGGAGAGGGAAGAGGAGGCAGGAATAGAAAAGAGGGAGGAGGAGGAGGAGGAGGAGGAAAGCAAGGGAGATAATCGACATGAATGGTTAATCTAATGGCTGAATTATTCCCTCTTCCTTTCCCTACCGAAGTCGTGTCCCCATATTTGGCAGTGGGGGAAACGCCCTCCACGTTCTCAGCCGAAATCTTTGAGAAGAAAATAAAATAATATTGAGACAGTAGATAAATTGATAAATGAATGATTAAAAAAAAAAAAAAATAGAGAAAGGATTAAAGATTAATATATAAATTAACAAAAAACAAAACGAAAGTATAATTATCCTGGAGGTGTACATGTACACGTACAACACACACACACACACACACACACACACACACACACACACACACACACCGATAAACAGACGCATGACAATTCGGAATAGCGACAGCTAAACACACATATATACACATATATATACACACACCTATGTACACACCTAGACAACCCTCATATCTATCTATCTATCTATCTATCTATCTATCTATCTATCTTTTTGTATGTATCTGTGTGTGCATACATATATATATATAAGAATATGTTTCTGTCGCTTTACCTCTCTCTCTCTCTCTCTCTCTCTCTATATATATATATATATATATATATATAGGGTGCGATGGGTAAAATGTCGCCATTTTATATTTTTAATTTCGCATCGTTTGTTTTTGAATTTGTTGACTGCATTATAGTGGGTTCAGTTGGGCACCGTCTGTGAGAACTTTTCTTAATGACGCAATTCCCTCCACCTTTTGCATTCTTTTGCATTCGCATCGGTAGCTCCAATGCAAACATTTTAGGGGGTTTGGG
>JBBBDQ010000547.1:827500-900000 GCA_037127315.1 Ascarosepion bandense
AAAACTGCAACCTTGAAACGTTTGAATATCGTTTCTTATGTCTTTGTCTATGAGTGTATGAAATTTGATTAAAATCGGACCACTCCTTCTATAACTCGATTTTTTCGATTATCGATTTTCGATATTTATCGGGGGTACCTCGACACAAAACCTAGCGAAGAACTCTTATAGTAAAAGTGTGTAAATTTTCAAGAAAATCTGTTCAGCCGTTTCGGAGTCTATAGGTAACGGATACACACGCACACAGACACGCGCACACAAAGTTTAATTTATAAATAAGTTTAGATAGATTTAGATAGATATATATCCAAGTATAGGGTAGGTATGGATGGAATAATATTCCGTATTCAAAGAAACACTATTCTTTAAAAAGTGCTCAATACAAAGTAGAGCTAATTATATTTATTTAGAAATTATAACATAAATATGTCATTATAACATAAATATGTTATAATAACATTACAAAAGTAGCTATTTTGTCGAAACAAATTAGTTACTTTTGTAGTGATATTATAACATCTATTGAACAGGTTAAGAGGCTTATCCCTCGTTCCCTGTTTAGGATGTGGTTTCCGGCTTTCTCTTTTCCAATCTTCTCAATTTGTTTTGTTTTTTAATTGGAGTAGATAGATCTATCTATCGCCCGGTTCACACTCCACCTACGTCTATTGAACTGGTGAAGAGGCTCATCCCATTTTCCCTGTTTAGTATGTGGTTTCCGGCTTTCTCTTTTCCAATCTTTTCACTATTACGTAGCCCCCTGCACATCAGTGGCGTTACCGCCTTGCTCGGGGTGATACGATTAAAAAAAAAAAACATATTTATGTTATAATTTCTAAATATATAATGTTTTATGTATAAAAAGTTAATAAATAATTCTCTGTATCATAGCTCATGCATATATACCTACGTATATGCGTGGATACATTTTTGGGCATACATATTTCACTATTTCTTAGATGAAGTATGTAATTATACTGTTGACAATGTTCGGACTGTGGTCCTCCTATTCGTTGCCATATTCAAGACATTTTGGCCGTTGAACGCTCCGATCTTCTTCATCAAGGGTTAGATTATTCTAGTTCCACGTTCCATGCCTATTTCAGATTCCTCATTATCAGTTACCACTCTTTTGCTCAACTCCCAAAATTTTTGTTCACCTCTGCTGTAGCCAGGTGTTGCACTCACAACTCTTTGACTCAAGTTACTTGATTCAACCATATACTGATTAGAACATCAGTATATAAAGTTTTTGAACTTTTAAGCCTAATGTCTCAGTAACCTCAGAGCTCATATTACAATTTTGTTCTCATTTTTATCTCTAGCATTCAGTATTACTGGTTCCGATATTGTATTCATTTCTATGCTTGACCGGCTTAGAAGATTTTTGTGGGTTAGCATACGCGCTGATTCCTTTAATTTTCTTATTTTCTAGTCATGTATGACTATTATTTCAGCCTCATCCAATAGCGTGCAGTGATTTCCCTTTTCTACGCCAGATCTTTTTATTTCTTGTTAAGACTTTATGATTTTCTTGAAATCTTATCTTAACGAGCGGCCTGTTTCTTCTTTATATTTCTTACACAGCTCCATGGGATGACGTACACACACTTCTTAATCACGTTGTGAATATAGCAACGAAAACGAGGACAACAGTCTGAACAATATAAATACTCTAAATACAGTATAACGCTCTACATTTGTATCGAGCACTCTTTATAAAAGTAAATGCATGAACAAAACGTTAAAAAACCTACGAGTTCAACAACTTAGTTACAATATATATATATATATATATATTGTGTGTATTTTGGCAGCATTTTTTCATTAATGCAGGTTTCATTGAATAATATAGACAAGTTTTGTCTATTAATTTTGTGTAATGAACGGATCTTACACAAAATTAATAGACAAAACTTGTCTATATTATTCAATGAAACCTGCATTAATATATATATATATATATATATATATATATATATATATATATACATATGTGTGTGTGTGTGTGTGTGTGTGTGTGTGTGTGAATATAACTAATATATATATATATAATTAAAATAACTCTGCATTGCTATATTGGTGTATGTATGTGGGAAGATTCAGAATATACATATATATATATATATATATATATATATATATATATATATACGCACACGCATATATATATATATATACACACGCATGCATATATATATATATATATATATATATATATATATGCGTGCATGCGTGTGTGTGATATCTCCTGTTTTTAACCAGGAACAATAGAGGCTAGAATTTTTTTTTCCCATCCAAAATAAAAAGAGTCTTAGTAATTCTTATATATGGCGAATCGTGGCGTGTGTCTGACGTGGGTGGAGGTGGAAAGAGGAACGACTTCTGCGTCTCAGTTGGGGTCGCGGCGTTAGTCTGTGTAGACGTTTGCCATCCAGTAAGTGTTTGGTAGTGTGTCTGTTAACGTGTGTGGGAGTTCTGCTTCAGACCAGAAGAATTTTAAGTATTTTTAAGGGTGTGCGTCAAGGCGTGTCACGTGCATGTGTCTGTGTTTGTGAACGTAAATACGCACCTCTAAAATAATGTGGCTGACCGAGCTTTCCTCAGTACAGGCTGCATTTTTGAATATATGTCGGTTGCATTTGAATTACCGGCATTTATTGACATAAGTTCAGTTAGTCTGGTACAAGGCAACACCAGTGCTAGCAAAGTTTGTGTTCTGCAGTTTATTCACTATCAGTAAAAAGGAGGAGGCTTGGACATATGCCTTTTGTAAATCGAATTTATCACAAGCACTTAACCGACTGATCCCAAGCAAGAGGATGTGCGTTGTGGTGCATTGGATATCGGCTGGGAACGAGAAATCGGGGAATCGTGTTCGAATTCCAGTTGATCTTCCTTGCATTCACTTACGCGCAAATACTCCTGGGGAAGATATTAACCCGTCTCTTCCCTTCAGTTATGGGCTAAATAACAGGACAGATTGGGTTCTATAGCACTGGCTGGCAACCAGTCTACCACAGAAAGTAATGGCAAAATACCGCGGGATAACCTTCTACCCAGTCAGTCATGTCTCTTTAGAGACATGATCGCCCAAGCGTGTATACACGTTTGGCACTTTCCTGAGTGACTGATCCCAAGCAAGGCAGGAAAGCCACTAAGACACAAGGGGGGTAACCTGAGTCTTAGAAAATAGCAAACAGAAAATATTTTGAAGGTGCGAGACCAATCAAAGAGCGTTCAGGGGTAACTGTGATTTAGAGAATATGAGAAAATAATATTAAAAAGAAAGGACATAAAAAACGAGAATTAAGAAGACAGTAGATACCAATTGGCATTGCAATTTTTGTAGATCAACGTTAGCTGGAAAGCATGATGTCGGAAAAGTGTTCCACACGTGAGAAGGGCGAGGAAACTGACAGCATAGAACTTACGGCTGCATCTAGTCAGTTCAACTGTTGATTGACGAGACCTTGTTATCAATCTAGTTACTAATTTAGTCTTACTAGCATTGATACCAATTCATAAAGTATAGGTCAGTCAGTCAGACTGGTCAAAATATTTTCTTGCAGACGGTTGCAATTATTTTCTGCAGTAGACTAGTTGCCAACAAAAGGTTATAGAACCCGATCTTTCCTGCTATTTAACCCATAGCTGGAGAGAGAAGAAACGGATTAATACCTTTCCTAAGGGCATTTGTGCGTAACGAATTCAACGAATTCAATTCGAACTCGGCTCTCTGATTTCTCGTTCTGAGCCGATAGCCATTGCACCATTAACACTTATTACCATAGTGAAAAGAACATTTACAATGAAAGTATTTATATTTTAGCATATATTACCGTGTGTCACATATGCATGTATTTCATCTGTGTGCACACTCACATACACAAACACAAACAAATAAACGAGGTGTGAATATATATGTATGTGTGTGCGTATTTGTGTGCGTGTTGAAATTCATAAAAATACTAATTGTTGGTTAAAATTTCATCTTTCACTTTGGTTAGATAAGTGGTGACCCAATCTACGGAAAAATGTTCTGGTGATATAATCTGCATAAATAGAAAGTTATTTTGTGGTGCGATCTGCTATTGAACATATGTTTAGCTAAATGGAGCGAAAACACATCAAAAAGAATATTAATTATTTCCACTCTTTTACACATGAGGTCACTGTGGCCCGTTTTAAAACATTCTGCTCTCTGTAAAATGCAAAGATGTTGTCAATGGAATCTGGACTAATAATGAGACAGTACCTGGTTCTTGAAAATGACCGTGACAGCTAAAAGTAACCGAATAAGAAGAGCAGAACAAACTTGGACTTCGGACAGTTTATCCACATTTTCGGTCTGAGTATATGTCTTATTCAGAAATTGGAAAAATACAATAACAATTAAAAACAGATGGTTAAATTAAAGACAATCATTTAACTTAAAAACATACAGTTAATTAATGACAGTCGGTTAAATTTAATTATTCTAGTTTGCACTCGCACTCTCTCTCTCTCTCTCTCTCTCTCTCTCTCACACACACACGCACATACATACCTAAACTTATTTATAAATGGAACTTTGTCTGTGTGTGTGTGTGTGTTTCTGTGTGTGTGTGTCTCTGTGTGTGTGTCCGTTACCTATAGACTCCGAACCGGCTTTACCGATTTTCTTGAAAATTTTTACAGTTGTACTATAAGCGTCTGCGAGTGTCCTTAGCTAGGTTTTGTGTCGAGGTAACCCCGATAAATATCGAAAATTGATAATCGAAAAAATTGGGTTATAGAAGGAGTGGTCCGATTTTAATCAAATTTAATACACTCATAGACAAAAACATAAGAAACGATATTCAGAAGTTTCGAGGTTGCAGTTCTTACAATAGTGTATTAAATCGATAATATATATATATATATATATATATATATATATATATATATATATATATATATATAAGGCAAGATGTTTGTGTGTGTGTTTGTTTATCTGCCTGTATGTCTGTATTTTTTTTCAGTCTTTTTATTTATGATTTTGCTTCGGGTTTGGCTCTAAGTAGATATAATTGTAGTTCTTAGTCTCAGCCATGATACCATTTACTCAGAGGACTTATTTAGCCTTCAAAATTCAGTTTACAATGAAAAATCTTATTTGATATCGTTACCAGGAAATCAAAATTTGACTTACATCCATTCATTTTTCTTTCAGTCTACGGTTTCGCTTTAACTGGAAACAACTATTTTTTTTAGTCTTTTGTGCCAATGTCCAAAGAGTCTGAGCTTCTGGACCATGGATTAGTTTTAAAGCTTTCATTACACTTGAGCAACGCCGGGCTATACTGCTAGTATACCTATTGATGGAAGATTTTTCCGCCGGTAAAAAAAATCTTATAATACATTTGAATTTGAGTAAATAAAATTTTCGTTTCGCCGTTGCTGAAGAAACGAGGATCTGCTCGTAGAAATGGCTATTTAACGGATTTAAATATCGAAATTTTTGTTTTATTTTTTTTATATTTGGCTCTGTAAATAGAATATAATATTTGCATCGAGCCCTCCACCTTGATGAATTTTAATATTAATGAAATTAATATTAATTAGGATTGGATTTTGGGGTTTACCTATCTGATCATCCTTTTGGATTTAAAATACACACACACACACACACACACACACATATATATATATATATATATATATATATATATATATATATATACTCAAGCTGTTCACGACTCGGCCATCGGACAACATTTACTTGACATTCACGAATATGCCTCTCTTGGCATGGTTTTCTTTTGTGCACAGTGCCCGCTCGGCATATCATATACGTGTTCTGGAGGCTGTGTATTTAAAAATACATCAACCTAGCCTGTGCAGACAGAAGGAGCATTTCATTCACTCCTTACGGCTGTTGGAGTGTATGTGAGTCCCTTTTTCCATTTTATTGCTCTTTGTGAAACTTTACGTTTACACCCCCTTACATTTTAATTAATTTTGATTAAAATTTTGTTTTTAAGCGAGTCTCACTCTCCCTTCTTCATCTCATATTAATGTGTCCAGTCTATTAATTAAAATTTTGCCAACGAACACCTTTAATGATGTGTTGGCTGAAAGGGTCGTAACTAAGGTCTTATTTACAATATGACGTTCATTCTGTTTAAATCCATTTGTTTTTCTGTGTGGGTCCAAGTCTCTATTTGGATATATACATACATACATACATACATACATATATATATTAAAAAAGGATTAATTCAAAGATGTTGAATGGCCATTTCGATATGAAGATCCCCACGGGGGACAACACATCAGCTCAGCAACAGAAAAATCCTTTCAGAAACTGGAGAAAAATTAGTCTACTTTTCCTTTATAAATAGATTGCAAAGAAATTAAAAAATAAAAAATAAAATAAAATAAAAATAAAAATAAAGGGAAAGAAAAAGAAAAAGAAAAAGAAAACGAAAAAGAAAAAGAAAAAGATAGAATAAAATCAAATCTATCTTTTTCTTTTTCTTTTTCTTTTCCTTTATTTTTATTTTTATTTTATTTTATTTTTTATTTTTTAATTTCGTTGCAATCTATTTATAAAGGAAAAGTAGACTAATTTTTCTCCAGTTTCTGAAAGGATTTTTCTGTTGCTGAGGTGATGTATTGTCCCCCGTGGGGATCTTCATATCGAAATGGCCATTCAACATCTTTGAATTAATCCTTTTTTAATATATATTTGCTCTGTAACATTTTATTACATGGAGCTCTCTTCCTGTATCATTTTTTAATATTAAAATAAAATTTTTAATATTAATTAGGATCGGGTTTTTTGGAATTTACCTTCCTGCTTTTTTCCCTTGGATTGAAGTATCTGAATTAAAATATATATATATATATATATATGTTTTTCAGGCCGGTATAAGGTTTATAAGCATAACCAACGAAGTATTATAAAAGCTGAGCAGAGTATTGAGAAATAGGAAAATTTTGTTGGAAACAAAGAAAATATCACTGGAAGGTTATATAATATATCAAAAACTGTCTTTCACAAACATGATTATTTCCAGGAATTCTGAAAGACCTGCTGCACAGAGTACTAAGAATAAAGCAAAAAAACAAAAAAACAAAAAAACAAAAAAAAAAACAAATATCTGGATAAATTTCAAAGGAAACTCAAACATAGTATAACATTCAAGTAATTCAAAAGAATAAATTAATATTGACAGATGAAAGAAAGAATATGTGTAGAATGAAAAGAGAACAGTATAGAAAATTATGACATGATAACAAATTCCTATAAATGAAGATCAAGACGACATAGGAGATGGAATTAATTGAGAAGCTAAAAAACAGATATTAAACTGAATTTAAATAACAGAATATGAATCGAGATCAAATATAGATTAGAATCCAATGATAGGATAAGGAACAAATAGGAAACATTTATTAATTTACCATGTTCCGTTTTTATTTAAGCTTTACTGGAAATTAAATATGGCCGAGAGAAGAAAATTCTGGTATTTCTTGTAATTTGTTTTTTATTAGTTAAGTTGATCTCACGTCTATTTGGTTTGTCAAGCAGTCTTAATGTTTATAATCATTGTGCGTTTGCGCATCATAATTCTAGTTGGTCTATCTGGAATTTGGTTTAAAATGCGTGTCTGCATGTATGGGAATTTTATATCTGTCTGCTGGTATTCGTATGTTGATATAGGGATGTTTCGTGTGCGAGAAAAAGAATTTAGGTTGCATTATTGTGGTTTTAGCTAGACCGATTTTTAGTTGGTGATATAATAAAATGCATAAATATAAATAATATCTTAATAGAAATAATATTCTAAAAGCTACATAGAAATAAATGAAATAATAGTAAATTCCATCATCAATGAAAAATTCAACTCTCAAAATTTATTACAATCAATAGACGTTTCGATAATCAACAATAGAAAGTGACAACAGTATTTATATATCCTCGCAAAATCTCGCTACATTTTTAAAAGTTTAATCGGAAATATCTACGGACCTTTCCTTCTCTAACATATGTTACACATATACACTTATATTAACTAAAGTTACCGACCAACAAACACACACACGCACCATTATACACTTTACCCCCCCAAAAGATTTCTCACACTATTGTCCATTGTTTCAATACACTTGACGCGTGTACTAAACATACGAGCGTTTCTATATATGCATGTACATGCAAAATATTCCACGCACATATATTTGAAAATAAATGAATTAAAGCCTGGTAAAACATATCACTCAATAAATCCCGGGCTTAACTAATAAAACAACAAATTTTAGGCAAAATTCAACTTTATTCATCAACATAGTCTCCTTCTAGGGTGATACACTGATTCCAACTCTTCTCTGACAATTCGATGCCTTTTTTGTAGAACGATTTGTCTTTGGCCTCAAAATACGCATCATTTTCCGATATCATTTCTTCATTGGAGCCAAATCTCTTTCCCTGGAGCATTCTTTTAAGGTCTGCAAACAGCCAGTAGCCGCTGGGGGCCAGATACGGAGAATAGGTTAGATGCGGAAGTAATCAAAGTGCAATGCATGTAGTTTTGCCATCGTTGCGATCGACTTGTAACACGGTGTTTTTTCATGGTGAAAGATCACTTTTTTCTTCATTTCTGGCTGTTTTCTTTCTTTCTTTTTTTTTTGGGGGGGGTGATTTCATTCTTCAAATGCTATTGATGGTTCTTCCTTTCTTAAAGTAATCGATGAACAAAATACATAGCGCATTCCAAAATAAAAATTTGCCTGCTGATATTGGCGTCTATGGTCACTTTGGATGGCTTTCACCTGGTGCTGTGCACTCAGCTGACTGTCAATTTGACATCAGTCTGAAGTGGTAGATTCATGTTTCATCCATTGTCATATATTTACCCAAAAACTCCTTCTTGCGTTGAAACTGTTGCAACCAACGCTCTGAATCATCGGCGCATGGTTGTTTTTGATCGACTGTGAGGAAAAGCGGCATCCACTTTGAATACAGCTTTCTCACTGGCAAATGTTCATGCGAAATGGCAAATGCACTACCTTCTGATATGTTCAACTCCTCTGCTATCTCACGCAACTTCAATTTACGATCGGTCAAAGCGAGTTTGTGGATTTTTTTGGAGTTTTCCGGGACAACTGCCGATCTTTGGCGACCTGAGCGTTCAGCATCATTTGTGTCTCTACGACCGCATTTAAAGTCAGCATACCACTTCTTAACCGTTGTTTCTGACGAAGCAGAATAACTATGATAAATTCTGATTTTCCTATTGTTTTGAAAATTTGCAACAATAGCTTCACTTACATAATTGTAATTTGTAAACTTATAATCCGATTGAACCCAATTTTGTCACGTGCCATTTGAACGTTAAGACTTTATAAAAAATCATATAGATTTTTTATTAGTTATATGTCAGGCCCGAGACTTATTGAGTGATGTGTTAGATTGGCAGCTAAATCCGATCCCTTTAAGATGGAAACAGTTTCTTCTCTCGCACTCTGTCTTCTTGAATTATTTTTATTATAATTTATTCTCAGCAACATTTTCTCACTTTCTTTTGCTTTCAGTAACCCCTTGCATCGTTGTGGCTTTATCGCCCTACTTGGGGGGAAAACGATAGACCGGTATTGAACTCACAACTCTTTGACCTAACCAACGTCTATATCCACTTGACCCAAGGTGCTGTGATTTATAATAAGAGTTAGATTAAAGGGAGATAACTCATGAATAGCAGAAGTGGCTTCGCACAAGCAATGAGAATAATATACGGTAGTGATTGTAATAAAATGTTCGGGTTTAAATTCCTAGCACCTGAAGAAAGCCGGAGCGTAAAACAGTCGAAACGTTGTAAAAATAACAACAGAGATGAGGACAATAGTCCGAATAATGTAAATAGTGAAAACCACCATCTGTTTTAATTACTATTTTATAAATACTTGGGATCCTTCCAACAGATTTTTCAAAAAAAAAAAGAAAAAAAAAAACAGATGGCAGGCCGTCTGACACATTCTTCAAGCAGTGAAAACGGTCACTCTCACTCTTTGGGTAATCTCTTTGACTTCTTCTATTCAATTCACCCCATACTAATTTAATGGGAGAGCAGTCAGGGGATTGGGGTGGCTAAGCCATAATTTAAAAAATGGTCTTTTTTTATTTGCTCTAGCTAAGTTTGACATAATTTAGAAGAGTGTTTTGGATCATTGTCTTGATGATAAAAGGTGAACTTTTTTCCAGTTGTGTAAACCAGAATTGTATAGCATGTCTTTGCAAAATCGAATGATCTTGTTCTTTATTCAGAAATTCTTTTGACCTGAATCAAATCTCTAACTGTTTTGGGAATATGAAAAATTCTACCGGAGAGGTTGATGGTGAAAAAAAACAAAAAAAAACAAAAAAGGACAAAAAACAAAAAACAAAAAAAAAAAACAAAAGGAAAAAAAAATTGTTTTCTCATACAAAATATTCATAATTTAGCAAAATTTATTATAGACAGACGAATCCAAATTTGAACTTTTTTCTGGTAAAAGGAACCTGGAAATAGGCTGAAAAATACACTGTAGTTACAAGAGTATTGAGAATTTATTCGTAGATCGTATTGAAGTCTGAAACAGTCAGTCACCATGCAGTGTTGATTCCTATCTACACATGTATATATCTATGACCTTTAAGACGATATAGTTCATTCTCTAAGTACCGCTTAGATGTGGCACAAGTCCGAAAGTATGGAGCACCCAGTGACGATCGAAGTCACTACACAGTTGTAACAGGTTCAAACGAGACAAGCTTGCTAACCATTACACTACGCCGTGGTGATCACCTTTTAGACGATATATACTTTATATTCCAGTGATACAAGGAATTCAACTGGAATTCGAATCGGGTAGTCGAGTTCGAATTCTAGTTGAATTCATTGCATTCACTTACGCGCAAATACCCTTGGGAAAGGTATTAATCCTTCTCTTCTCTCCAGTTATGGGTTAAATAACAGGACAGATTGGGTTCTATAGACTTGGCTGGCAACCAGTCTGCCGCAGAAAACAATGGCAACCTACTGCGAGATAATCTTCTGCCCAGTCAGTTATATCTCAAAAGAGACATGATCGCCGAAGCGTGTTTCACGGATGGCACTTAACTAACTGATTGACCCTTGGGAAAATATTCATCCGTCTCTTCCCTCCAGTTATGGATTAAATAACATGACAGATTGGGTTCTATAACCTTGGCTGGAAACCAGAAAGCAATGGCAACCTACTGCGTGATAATCTTTTGCCCAGTCAGTCATTTTTCTTTCGAGACATGATCGCCCAAGCGTGTATCACGTATGACACTTAACTGACTGAATATAATAGTTGAAAAATGTTTTGTTGAGAATAATTTTTTTCCTTCAAAAATGTGTTATGGTAATAATTTTTTCTTCAAAAGTATTTATTTTTCTATAAAAGTCTATTTTTATTTTGTTGTGGATCCGGGTGAGGAACCACACAAAAATAATGAACAACAAAACAGATATTTGAGATAGAAAAATAGGTTATATTGAACGTAAATATGCTAACTGGAACGCAGATTAGTAATCCAGGAATACGATTAGTAAGGAATATATATATATATATATATATATATACAAGTCTTTGAAGTGAAGCCGTGTTTGAAATAGTATATCCGTGTAATTATTCTGGCTGAGTTGAGCTCAGAGGTAATATGGCTACTGACGCTGCATTTTCTGTGTAACTTCGGTATCGTTCGTTAGCTTACGGATCAGTTTCGATGTCTCTCACGGATCTCTCTATGGGAGGAGTAAATGTATACTCAAGTCGAGTCCATTATCATAGAAAAAGGGAGTCCCTCCCGCAACATATTTATATATTTCTATAAAAGTGTATTATTATACTTTTATAGTGTTTTGACCCCAATTTGGAGTGGGGTGGTAATATAGCTGGGATTCAAAACAGGTGCTACCTCTCCGGGTCAGGGTGGACCTGGGAACAACAGCAATTAAAAGGTAGTTCCATGCTCCTCACAACCTCCCAATCAGAGGCCTTGCTGCTGGATGCAGTTTACCGTCATTCCCAGTACCATTGACGTTTAGACTAGGTTACATTTGTTATTCGTGTACATTTATGGATAGTCTGTTCCAACGTTTAACGTGTGTTGTAGCGAGTTAATTGAGAAATGTTCCGTTTAACAATGCAGTATATTCATATTGTGAGCAGGCAGATATGATTTTTATACACGATCGGGGGACCTGTTAGCCATGGAACCGGTCTTCCTCGACCTTTCCATCTTTCATGGTATATGTCAGTCAATGTACCACGAACAATGCGATTGTCCTGTCAGGATTGTATCTTGGATTGTACATTTAACAGCGTCTTTAAACTTAATAATTAAAAAATGAAGGATTTGCGGACATATATTTGTATGAACATTTGTTCTTGTTTTAGTGTGAGGAACCCGCCCCTAATTTTTGGTACACGCTGGCTATATATATATATATATATATATATATATATATATATATATATATATATACATAAGCCGTCTAAGCCGTACTGATGAGCTGTAATACAGCGAAACTGATCTGTCTGCGGATGACTATAGTATAGTATTTACGCTCTCACACCCTGATTGAGCACTCTGGAAGAGCGGTAGACTTTGTAAACAGTAGCTACTCCAGCATTTACGCACCGCTCGTTCGATAATGAATTGGAGCACTGTAGCTATTGGGCGTATTTATACGCGCTAAAAAGCCTACCTTCTTCTACTGGACGCTCGTGGCCTAGAGGTAGAATCGCCTACTGACGCCAATTCGTTCTGGTTTCATTCCTGGGTTAGGAAGCGACCGGAGTCTAAGTCGTGCTGATGAGCTGTAATACAGCGAAACAGATCTGTCTGCGGATGACTATAGTATATATATATTGGCTAGGGATAAGCGTAAATTACATGACATTTTTACTAAAAACTAAAAATAAACCGGTTTCATTCCAGGGCTTATCAAGTTTATTTCTGGAAATAGTAAGCATGTATATTAAAAGATGATAATGGGGACGAGAGAAAAATGCAAGGAGAACTAGAGTCCAATGGCATTCAAATCCAACAAGCAATCTCTGTGTTTGCAGAGAGAAGGCTTGCGGGATTTGATGTACAGTGACTCTAGCACCTTTAGATGATAAAAAGAGTGGGACCGTGATAGAATAGCAAAATGGTTCACACTCAATCCACATACACAATTCCTGCTATTAATAACATGTTGTGTAATGGACGACCCGAATGAATTTTTAATACAAGTTATTTGCGTTTTCCATTTTTTGGTTCAGAGTGTGAGACTTTAGCTAGGTGGATTTAGCTGTCTGCTAGCAAATGCTATTTTTCTGCTAATGTTCAAGTAATATTTAGTACTCGACCAATTCTATCTTCCATCCGTAAGGATGCCCTCCAACTCTCATCATGTTAATTCTGTAATTTACAAATTTGAATGTAGTTGTGAACACGACTACATAGGGAGGACGTCTCAACGGTTGGACTTTAGAATTAAACAACATATACCTCCTAGAATTTTGAATCCTGCTGCTAGTAGTAGCCAGGGGGAAGAAGAAGGCTCAACGCATCTGATAAAACGGTTATAAATCCAGAATTATTTTTTCGGTAGTTGCAAAAATTACAAAATACTTCTTTAAACCTGAAAAATAAAAACAATAAAAATTTTTTAATTTGTCCGGTTTGAAGAAACAGTTTGAAAAAACAATTTTACAATATATTTTATATAGTAATATATACAACAATAGGTAAACCACATTAATAGAAATAAGCTATTTTAAAGAGTTTTTAAAAGTTTTTATTATTAATGAAAGCCTTGCCGATGCTTGGTCTTAGCCAACTGCTCAATATCAGCAACATACTTTGTTACTTTGAGTTTTACACAATTTTCTAAATGTTCAGGTGTTAGGCAACTTCTTTGTGGACTTAACACTGCTTTCATTTGAGAAGAAATTTGCTCACAGGAATAAGTTGAACTAAAAGAAGAAAGAAGAACAAAAACAATTTTCTTCGGACATAAAATTTTTCGGGAGAACTGTTAGGCCTTAAACAGTTCTTCAAAGAAGTCGTTGTAGAATTAATAAAAGACTCACGTTCGTAGAAAGGTTTCCTTGTCTATTAGTTGGTGTCCTTATTAGCGGTATTCTTAGAAGGTGAAACAAGAAGGGAATCCAACGAGTGAACAGTTTTAAAACAACTAAATATCTTTGTGTTGTATTAGATGGAGAAAGAAGAGACGGATTAATATCTTTCCGAAGGGGATTTGTGCGTAAATGAATGCAACGAATTCAACTGGAATTCGAACTTGGTTTTACAGTTTCTCTTTCTGAGCTGATATCCACTACACCACAACAGGGAATTTCGTGTTCGGGTCTGAGCAACGCAAAAATGGTGGCCTAATCCAGGGGTCGGCAACCTTTTGCCAATTATGTGCAGACTTAGGATTTTAAAAATCGTTCTGTTATCCCAACAGCGTACGTATTTTTTTTTATACAAGTCAATATCAATGTACCTGTTCTACAATATATTTTATATCGTAATATATACAATGAATATGGAAACTATATTAATAGAAATAAACTGTTTTTAAAAGTTTTTTTAAGTTTTTATTATTAATGGGAACTATGCCCTTGCATGGTCTTAGCCAACTGCTCAATATTGGTAACATACTTTGTTACTTTGAGTTTTACACAACTTTCTAAATGTTCAGGTGTTAAGCAACTCCGTTGTGAACTTAACACTCCTTTCATGTGAGAGAAAATTTACTCACAAGAATAAGTTGAACCAAAAGCCGAAAGAAGAGCAAAAGCATTTTTCTACAAATAGGTTTTTTTTTTTTTTAATCATATCACCCCAAGCAAGGCGCTAACGCCACTGATGCGCAGGGGGCTACGTAAGGGTAAAAAGAATGGAAAAGAGAAAGCCGGAAACCACATCCTAAACAGGAAACAAGGGATGAGCCTCTTCACCTGTTCAATAGATGTGGGTGGAGTGTGAACCGGGCGATAGTTTAGTCTATCTACTCCAATCGAATAGGTGAAAGATTTCGGGAGGGATGTCGAACAGTTAAGAATAGCGGCAGACTTTTTAAAATTTTCGTCTTCTAGAGACTTTCTTAGCTCAACAAATCGTTCCACTGGAAATTGCCTGGCGTGCTACGTGCTATATAGCATCTATACATATGCTAAGCCTATCACATATATAAGCACAAATCGACAGATAGCTGAAGATGTCCAGAGGGTCAAAACAGCTGAAATGTCTCGGCAGTAACAACGAAGATGACGCTAGTCTGATTGAAAACGATGCACATATTAGGCTGAGTCTTGAGTAATTTTCGTTAATTTGGATTCAATTCTCGTGACGAATGTATCATTTTAAGACTCAGTTGGTTTGCTTTACGTCATCCGCCGTATTAATCTGACATTGTACTAACCAATTATTAACTTTTTTGATCGCTGCAAGGCGCTTCGAAGAGGAAAGTTTTCTTTAATGAAAACCAGATTTTGCACATCAGAACTTGGAATTTTACTCAAAAGGTATCGAAAAGCATCTTAGAGGGCAACAAGTCATTGCAAACAATGGTGAATGGATAACTGAATAAAAACAGTCCATCTAACCCCCCCATCAGCATGGACAAAGCGAGTCTCCTTGAAAGCAATACACTGTGCCTCCTCGGTCTCACCTTCTCTTCCGACCACAAGTGGAACCCTTACATTGAATCAATAGCTAAATCCACTGCTAGGAAGGTAGGGTCACAGTGATGGGCCGGCTAGTTTTTCTCGCCTGAGTCAATCTTGCATATATAGAAATCAACAACCCGACCGTGCATTGAATACTCTTGTCATATCTGGTCGGACGTCCTTGCCATTCACCCCAGGGTTCTCGACAGGCTCTAGAGAAGAATCTGCAACGTGATCGGTCCCGGACTGGCAGCTCGCCTCCAGCCACTTTCTCACCCGCGGGATGTGGCTTCTCTCTGTCAATTCTACAGATATTTTCATCCCTTTTGCTCAGACGAGCTTAGCTAACTGGTGTCACCAAAACAAGAATGTACTCGAGCAAGCAGACTATTACATGTAAATCAACTAAATGCAGCCGCCACTTCTAGCCCATCAGCTTCCTTTCTCGTACTTCCCGCTTATGGAAATCCCTTCCGTATATTTGCTTTCTTGACAGCTAAAATCTCTAAGAATTTAAATGCAACGTCAATTCACATCTCTTGTTCACTTGACTCCAGTCCTTCTCTCGTCCTTTCCCCATCACCTCATATATCTTGTTCTTTTCCTTTCTCACTCTACCCTCGCAACTGTCGTCACACTGGTCTTCCCATCTTTTCTTCGACAACCTCCTGTAACTGGTTCGTCTTTCTCTTCGCTTAAACTTTTATTCTTCTCTGATGCAGTCCCCCTAGGCACCAGTGGCGGTACTGCCTTGCTTGGGGTGAAACGATTAAAAAAAATTAATTGTAGGTAATATTTTGAAGAATAAAATTGATAAACGGAAAAAACGAAGATCACTTATAACTCAACCCAATACAACATTCGGACGAGGGACTTTGAATAAAATTATTACGCTCTCGTATCATGTTAAGACAAATAACCAGCGACGGTTAAAGAGTTCTTTTTTCTCTCTTCCAAACGGTTCACGAATTTCTGGAATTTGATCCTTACTGAATCTGAATGTATCGGCCTAGCTCTGTAGTATTAAGTACGACCTATGAAATACAGACAATGTCACTTGGTATCCACCTAGTTAAAAACACGCTTTCGAAATTATTAGAGTAAAACAAAACTATATATATATATATATATATATATATATATATATATATATTACCGGCCATAATTATTAAGTCACCCCAGTGTTTTAATAAAATGACATATTTCATACTATTTTTTAGTATTTGTTGCCAAGCGAATAGTTGTAAATAAAAATAGAATGGTTCTTTTGTTAATACTCCACAATAACATGTGCATCAAATGAATTTATAAATATTTAATAATTACCTATATTGCAGTTTTAATAATTACCTATATTGCAGTTTCATCAATGAAAGAATGAAGAAAATTTAGGGTGATTGGGACGAGTTCATCTTTGCTTCCTTGCCTTGTAAAATTTTGCCTTGTAAAATTTTGCCTTGTAAAATTTTGCAAAGTAATAATAACAAAAGAACAATTCTATTTTCATTTAGGAAAAATGCTAAAAATAGTATGAAATACATCATTTCTTTTAAAAAACTGGGGTTGTCTAATAATTATGGCCGAGAGAGAGAGAGAGAGAGAGAGAGAGGGTGTCGGGGTTGGGGGCAGAGTAGAACAGAGAAGAAATGGATTTCTGTATTCTCTCAAGTGACCGGGGTAGAATTTGTACCCCCGTCTTTGGCGGCTCTATAAATGACCAACACGTTACATGAAGCAAGCACAGCTAGTGTGAAGCAAAAGATGCTGTCAGTTAGTGGAGTACAGAGAGAAAACACTCATCAGAGGATATCTCCTGATGATTGGACGGAGTAATTTGAATATTTATGTTAATTATATATATATATATATATATATATATATATATATATATATATAAACGGTAAGAATAATCTAACAAGATCAACTTAATATAAAATATTAAGTGTTATATCTATATATAGAGCTCAATGGATGCTATCCAGAGCAATATCATATTTATAAAAGAAAACTCAACACGTCATTTTAATTGTCTATAAACTATAATTAATTTCTATGAGCTTAATTAGCTCATTTCATCAGACCTTACAATATTCTTTCCATTTAGTACAAAAAATTTGCCGGAATAAGGATTTTCTTTAACTGAAGGGAAGGATAAAATAAAAATAAGAAGGAAAAGAGAAAGAGGAAAAGAGAGTTAGGACTCAGGCATCGGCGTCAGATCTGTCTGGGATTGCCCAGGCCGTCGTGAAGAGGTTGACCTGTTAAGGAATTTCTAATTCCCTGGATACTAGTGTTTGTGTGACCCCATAAAACTAACCCATCCAAAGTGTAAGTCGGTAAATATATGTAAGCATAAACAAAGTCACGTTGTAAGTATATGAGGGAATGTACACATATGCATATATGGATATAATTTACTATAAATGGATGGATAAATACAAATTTTATTGTAACCTAATTTTGTGCAATATTGGATCCTATGTAATATATGGGAACAATTCAAATAGAAAAATTGAAAATAAATACAATGTATCTAAATACAAATAAGATACATGTCATAATAGATCATTTCATAATAAAATCCCGTTATAATAGATCATTCCATAATACACACATTTCATAAGAGATCAATCCATAATAGAGACCTTTCATAACAGAGCATTCCATAATAGAGACCTGTCATAATATATCATTCCATAATAGAGATATGTTATAATAGATCATTTAATAATTGAGACACGTCATTTCATAATAGAGACCTGTCATAATAAATCATTTCATAATAGAGACCTGCCATAATAGATAATTTCATGATAGAGACCTGTCATAATCGATAATTCCATAATAGAGACCTGTCATAATAGATCATTCCATGATAATGACATAATAGATCATTTCATAATAGAGACCTGTCATAATAGATCATTCCATCATAGAGACCTGTCATAATAAGTCATTCCATAATAGAGATCATTTAATAATTGAGACACGTCATAATAGATTATTTCATAATAGAGTCCCGTCATAATAGATTATTTCAAAATAGCGACCTGTCATAATCGATCATTCAATAATATAGACATGTCATAATAGATCATTCCATAATAGAGACGTATCATAATAGATCATTCCATAATAGAGACATATCATAATAGATCATTCCATTTTAAATAAATCAACAATGTTTTGCGGCTATTTTTGACATCAACTTGAGATTTTTCTTGTTAAAAGTTGAACAATTTTAATACATTCAACATTCTGGATAAAAACAGTAAATTTTAGATAGTGTTTCTTCGAAACTTAGAATAAGAAAAACAAATTCACGGATTTGGACGAAAATGTTTCATCCTTTCAGTTGGCTGTGTTTAGTTTAATTTGTAACGTGTATAAATGTAGAGCAAAAAATGCAAATGTTAACAAGGATCATAAAGCACTCCTTGGTGCTTTTAGCCAGACTGAAGGGTAAGTTCACACCGGACATATATATAATCATCCACATACAAGACTGTTTCGCTATATCACAGCTCATCAGTGAAGTGAGACATCCGATTACTTCCAGCCGGGATTGAAACGCAACTGAATTGGTATCAGTCAGAGACCCTACCACTAAGCTATCGACGCACGGCCGAGAAAAGTAGAGAATTTAACGTCTTATGTATACACACGTCAGCAGCCGAAAGAATTCAACTCATGATGAAGTGTAATGCGTAAATCGCAGAAGCGGCAACTGTTTTAATAATTTTCCCTTCTAGACATATCAATCGGATAACGAGAGCATAATTAGTTATCCAGATACAAGCCTATTTCGCTGTATCACAGCTCATCGCTGTGTCTAGACATCCGATTGCAGCTATATATATATATAGTTCAAAGAATTTGTCACTTTAACTGAGTAAGTTCATGCTGATTACGAAGTTTCGTGAGGACATCGTTATGATGTCTTCGGGGCTGGTTTTGTTTTCTTTCGTAAAAAAAAACGAGCCTTGATCAATGAAGACATCATAAAAGTGTCCTCTTGAAACTTCCAAGTCGACATGAACCTGCTCAGTTAAAGTAACAAAGTGTGTTTGGTAGACTTCTAGTTTGGTTGCTATTTTGATGTCTGACTGTGACCAAAGATTTGATACGTTTTTATCGAATGCACAACAGACCTTAGAGTTTGAGTTTGAGTTTAACGGCATATCAACCTCTGTGGGTTATTTAATGCCAAAATGTAAGGTTTTAAAGGATTTTTTATGTTCCGTTATCCTGAAAAGGTTGATTTAGTCACATTCTAATGAAAATTTTTGTATTTTTATTCTTTTTTATTTTAGAAAACTGAAAATGTTTTCTAGTTTTGTATTCAAAAATGTTTTGCTGAGAATAATTTTTTTCTTTCAAAAATGTGTTATAGCAATAAGTTTTTCTTCAAAAATGTATTGTTGGTACTATTTTTCCTTAAAAAATGTATATTTTTCTATAAAAGTCTATTTTTTATGTATATATTTCTATAAAAGTGTATTTTTATACTTTCATAGTGTTTTGACGCCAGTTTGGGGGTTAACTATTTGCCCATAGCTGAGACGCTAACAGGTGTTCCCACTCCGGGTCAGGGTGTTACTGGGAACAACAGCAATTAAGAAGTGGTTCCATTCTTCTCACAACCTCCCAATCAAAGGCCTTGCTGCCGGATGCAGTTTACCGTCATGCCCAGGACCACAGACTTTAGAAAGTGTATTATGTCTATTAATGCTGCGATATGGATGTGAGATTTGGAAAGTCTACCGAAGATATATCCAACGTCTCGAGTGTTTCTGACAGCGATGCTTGCATATATTCTTTTTAACCATTTCACCCTATGCAAAACAATAAATCTACGTAAGAAGTTACTAAGGGGGCGATAATATGTCGAAAACACATTATAGCGAGATCGATAAAAGAACAGGAATTAAAAAGACAGAAGTTAACGATTGACATTGCATTTAAACTTTTGAAGATCAAATTTGACTGAAAAGTAAGAAGCCGGAAGAGAGTTACACAAGCGAGAAATGTGAGAGAAAAAACTGTTAGCATTGGACTAACAGTTATATTTAATAGACATTTCAACTGTAAAATAACAAGATTTTGCTGCCAATCTATCTATCTATCTATCTATCTATCTATCTATCTATCTATCTATCTATCTAATTGTGTTTATTTCTTTATATTCATAGTCCCTGTTTATATTAGCGTATCATTGTGAATTTCATAATATCCATGGCTATTGATCTATGAATCTATCAAATTGACGTGGAATATTTTCTTGGTCATTAGCCATAGAGAAACATAGAAAGCGACACACATTCGGACGTGCGTGCAAAATCTTCTTAGTGAAAACAACCGGCATGTAAAAAAAAAAACTCACGAATATACGGTGAATGCTTGTGTGTCTTTGAAAGAAAGAAAGAGTGAAAGAGAGAGAGAGAGAGAGGAAGAGAGAGGGAGAGAGATGGAGAGAGGGAGAGAGGGAGAGGGAAGAAAAAGGCGGGAAAAGAGATAACTTGTTTTTAAATAACTGAAAGAATTATATACAGAGAGAGAGAGAGAGAGAGAGAGAGAGAGAATTAGAGCGGGAGAGATGGAGGGAGAGAAAAGAGAGAACCTGTTTTTAAATGAGTGAGAGAATTATATGTCACAGAGAAAGCGAAAGAGAGAGAGAGAGAGAGTGAGAGAGAATGAGAGAGTGAGAGAAGTAGAAGAGGAGGAAGAGAAAAGAGAGAACCTGTTTTTAAATGCTTGAAAGAATTATATACCGAGAGAGATAGATAGATAGATAGATAGAGAGAGAGAGAGAGAGAGAGAGAGAGAGAGAGAGAGAGAGAATGAAAGAGCGGTCGAACTAGACAAAGACTAACAAATGACAAAAGAGATAGAAAAAGGCAGAAAAAGTAACACACACACACACACACACACACACACACACACACACACATATATATATATATATATTACAGGAAAGTGAAAGAACACATAGATTAAAACCCACCTACTTCCTAATTTTCTAAATAGCCATGAATTCATCTATATTTAAAAAAACAAAAAAACAAATCGTTTTCACCATTTATTTTAACATATCACCTGAAGAGGAACAGTTCTGTTCCGAAACACGAAAATCTTTGTGTAGTGATATTATGCTTTTATAAACCAGTGTAATAACAAATTCACAATATATATGGCTTCGAAAAATGTTAATGAGAGATGTACTGAGACGCATTGGTATGGCCAAGGACGCATTTCAAAAGCTAACCAGAGTACTGAGAGACAGTAACATCTCTTTAGAAAAAAGAAAAAAAGAAAAAGAAAAAAGCAGCGAATAGTGGACGATCTACTCAAAGGTGAAGGAGAGGCTTCAAGTAACAGAAATGTGGTTCTAGAAACGAATGCTGAGGCACGTGAGCAACGACAATGTTTTTGGAGAGAATGCAAACGAGAAGAAATCTTATACTTAGCATCAAGAAGAGACAGCTGAGGTTTCTGGGACACATAATGAGGCAGGAGGGTTTGGAGAATCTAATACTCACGGAACAGAGAGACTGGGGAAAGCAACACGAGACTTACTGATGGACTTGAGCAAATGGATGACGGAGTAGGGTTTGAGAGAGATGCCAAGAGGAAAAATATTAAGAGCGACAAGAGACAGGGGCCAGTGGAAGTCCGTGATCGCCTACGTCCTGAAGAAACGCAGCACATGAAGAAGAAGAAGAAGAAGAAGAAGAAGAAGAAGAAGAAGAAGAAGACTTTCCTTTATAAGGGTAATTAAGCCTTACTCTCACGGTCAAGTCTTTCGGTCTGAAAGCTCATTGTGCTACACGATTGCTTTCCTTGTATAAGAGGAACACAGATTCGAACTGCTCATGCGTCAGTCAGTTAGTTAAGTGCCATACGTGATACACGCTTGGGCGATCATGTCTCGAAAGAGACATGACTGACTGGGTAGAAGATTATCCCGCAGTAGGTTGCCATTGCTTTCTGCGATAGACTGGTTTCCGACCAAGGTTATAGAACCCAATCTGTCCTGTTATTTAATCCATAACTGGAAGGAATAAACGGATTAATACCTTTCCCAAGGGTATTTGCGCGTAAGTGAATGCAAGGAATTCAAATGGAATTCGAACTCGGCTCTCCGATTTCTCGTTCCGAGTCGATATCCACAACGCCACATCCGCTGCCACAACGCACATCTTGCCCTTTATTAGGGACTTGAAAAACTCAGGCCAGTGTCCTTCTGTTAAATCACATTCAATTACATCAAGTTTCTTCTTCATTTGTGAGGAAATTGTCCCAAAATCTCTCCCATATTACAGTATATCACTCTTAGTTTCTAAATGTATATTCCTTTTCTTACCTTACTTAGATTTTGGAAAGCATCTTTCACGACTCCAATGCGCCTTCAGATTTCGGTGTCCCATTTTCCGTCCTCTGTTAAAATAATTCCCAGATATTTAAACTTTCCTACTTGCTAGACTTTGGTATATCCAGTATTTAGTTCACGCCTTGGGGTGTCCCTTTTGCTGACAACCATACATTCTATCTTCTTACACTTGATATTTAATCCTTTCTTCTTGATTTCCTTTACTACCTTCTATAGCTGTTCCTATATTTTCCTTTCTGTGTTTGCTATTAACACAATGCCATCTGTATTTTATATTGATAAATATTACATCATGATAGGATTTCTAGTTCCTTCAGGACCACATCACTGTCCAGTTTGAATAATTCTGATGAGAAGTCACATTCATGTTTTATACCCGTTTCTTTTATTAAACCCAACTATGGGTTAAATAGTAGGACTTCTCTCAGTAAACACTAATTGTTAATCTCGAAAAAAAAATGAATGCAATATTCGCTCGTAATTAAAAAAAGAAAATTATTTTGACAATCAAAAATGTTTCGATTTTAAATAAACCACAACGGGTTGATAAAAAGCAAAACCAAAAAATCAATCAATCAAACAATCTCTTTTGAAAATAGCGGTTCGAATCCCTGGTTTTCATCTGGATTCGAATATCGAGACAATGGGATACTCCTTGAAACTCACACAACAGATACTCCTTGAAAATCACCTTTCAATAATCTTTCCTTCGGCTGCGTTCTGAGAATTCGAAATACTGGCTTAAAACTTAACACCTTTAAGAAATTCACAGGGTTCTCTTGAAACCTAAAACTTAGAACTCAAATAAATGTCTTTTATTTACATTTCTTTATTTTTTTATTTAATCGTTTCATTCCAAGCAAGGCGGTACCGCCACTGATACGCAGGGGTCTACATAAGAGAGTTAAAATTTTAGGCAAGAGGAGGGTGAAGAATTTGAGTTTTTTTAAATGGCATATCAACATCTTTGAGTTATTTAATGCAAAAAAGTGGGGTTTTAAGGTAGTCTTTTAATGTTCGGTTATAGTGATAAGGTTGATTTAGTCAGATTTAAAGAAAATTTTTATTTTTTTTATTTTAGAAAACTGAAAATGTCTTCTAGTTTTGTATTCAAAAATGTTTTGCTGGGAATTTTTTTCCTTCAAAAATGTGTTATGGTAACAATTTTTCCTTCAAAAATGTATATTTTTCTATAAAAGTATTTTTATGTATATATATTTCTATAAAAGTGTATTTTTATACTTTTTGACCCCAGTTTGGGGGTTAACTATTTGGCCATAGCTGGGACCCTAACAGGTGCTACCACTCCGGGTCAGGGTGGACCTGGGAACAATAGCAATAAAGAGGTGGTTCAATGTTCCACACAACCTTCCAATCAGAAGCCTTGCTGTCAGATAAAGTTTACAATTATGCCCAGGACCAAGGAAAGTGAAGAGAAAAGACGAACCAATTACAGTGGGTGTCAGGGAAAGGGCAAGAGAAGGGTGGGAACACAGGTGTGAAGACAGTTGCAAAGGTAGAGAGAAAGGAAATATTGCACAGTCGCTAAATACACAAAATGTTTATTTATCCGGACGATCTCTAATTTAATATGGCACAAGGTTACGTACACGGAAAAAGAGACTAAAATTATTTTAAGGTTACGTACACGGAAAAAGAGACTAAAATTATTTTAAGGTTACGTACACGGAAAAAGAGACTAAAATTATTTTAAGGTTACGTACACGGAAAAAGAGACTAAAATTATTCTTTACCACATTGGCACTTCTCTTTTTTGAGAACTCTTCAGACGCAAAGAATTAACCCTATCCCACCAACAAGAGAAACGAAATTCCCTGTACTAGATTAAGTTAATTTTGTGTTCCAAAACCGAAAGGTAAAGAAACGATTTTCTTGTTTTGTAACCTCTTCTCTATCAGCCTATGGTCCACTAGAACCACAGAGAGCTTCGTTCTCTTTTCCCGCTTGTCCGAAACGTTCAATCCTACGACCAATTCGTCGTCATTATCTTGCCTCAGGCCGGCCTGAACAGTAGTGAAGACGTATGATAATAAGAAAAAATAAATATTCGGACAAGATTGACAAATAAAAAATATCCCGTTTTATCGCGAGTATAATGTGCAGAATTTTTGTTAGTAGTGTTTGCATACGAAATTGTCAATCTAAATTGTCCCCAAATCGGACGCGACACTTAGCTAAACTGGTAAGCGTTGGCTTGTGTGTATATAAAGGAGTTTGTTTAGTTGACTTTTGCAATTTTCTTTTTGGTAAGTCTGGCTTCTTGGCTGATGTCAAAATTACGCTTAGACAGTTAGTTGCGTGCGGCCAAAGATCTCCGCCCATTCTCTAGGTCCAAATTCTCAAATCTCTCTCTCATTTCTCTCATTACTTTCATTTTAATCGGTGTCAGCCAAGAATTGGTGTCGAGGTAGGAGGTGGTCTCCCAATTTTTCTCACTCTCTTGGGTAATGGTTGCAGGCAATGCTTCTCTCACAACTTCTTCTTCCTTTCTCAGTGGGCTGCCTGTGCCCGCGACTTTCTGGTGGCTGTAGGCGGTCCTCCCATCTTCTCTGTATTGCTCTAAAATAAGCTAACTATCGTTTCACACGTAATATACAATAACTTGGCTTTTCTCGGGGCAAATCATTCAACACCCGCAATTTGTTTTTACTAAAACAAATTTAGCAGCTAAATTCCCTTCGCATGGATTCGGATTCAGAACACCTGAAGGCCTCTTTCATCGGCCAACTGTCAACACCTAAATTAGATATTTTTCACAGCAGACATTTGGCTTGTTTTCATAATTTCCAATCCCTGGGAATAGTATTTATATAGTTCAATACTTTTCATGAGAAATGTATCAGTATATCTTTCCTAATATTCAAATTAAAATTTATTATTAATTACCAGCAATCAAATAGTGTCACAGTTTTAAAAACCAAAATTGATCATTCGAACTTTTAACTTTTATCAGCATTCGAAGACCAGCAATTGCTACAATTTGGTCAGTTTAGTGCCATACGCAATATACATTTGGGCGATCATGTCTCGAAAGAGACATGACTGACTGGGCAGAACATTTCCCCGCATTAGGCTGTCTTTTCTTTTTGCGGTAGACTGGTTGCTAACCAAAGCTATAGGACACAGTCTGCCTTGTTATTTAACCCATAACTTGGGGGACTAGAAGAGATGGATTCATATCGTTTCCAAGTGTAAGTGAATGAAACTTACATGAATGACATTCAGACACGAATTAAAAACTGAAAATGACGTTTACCTGTTAAGAGAATGTGTTTTTACGAATAGAACTCCTCTGAGTTCTGGATCATTTAGATGAAATAATCCAAAGAATTCATTCATACGATCAGATGACTTGACAGTGTGGGACTTCATACAGGTTTTTTCATTGGTCAGCGCCAAAGTTAAGCGAATTGGAAAGTCAGTTAAATGCCATACGTGATACACGCCTTGGGCGATCATGTCTCGAAAGATACATGACTGACTAGCCAGATGATTATCCCGCCATTACTTTCTGCGGTAGACTGGTTGCCAGCCAAGGCTAAAAAACCAAATCTGTCAGTTAACCTATAACTGGAGAGAAGAGATGGATTAATCCCTTTAAAGTTGGTATTTGCGCGTAAGTGAATGCAAGGAATTCGAACTCGACTGCTCGATTTCTCGTTCCGAGCCGATATCCACTGCACCACAAGGCACATCACAATAGCGAAGTCAGTAGTTGCAAAAACCTGATCCACAGAGATTCGTTTATTACTGTTCACTGACTTTAGGCCAAAAAAAAAAAAAAACCCCAAAAAACCAGCGACTCCCGACTGAAGTTGCTTTGAAGTGTTTTTTAACTGCTTGCCCGGTAAATCATTACGTTTTTTTTTCCTTTTTTTACACACTGACCAAATTTTTCCTTTCTTTTTCCTTTTTTTTAGCCCACTGACCATATTTTTCCTTTTTTTTAGCCCACTGACCATATTTTTCCTTTTTTTTTTAGCCCACTGACAATTTTTTCCATTTTTTAACCAACTGACAATTTTTTTTCCTTTTTTTTTTTAACACACAGACCAAATATTTTCCTTTTTTAGCCCACTGACCAAATTTTTCATTTTTTTAGCCCACAGACCAAATTTTTCATTTTTTTTAGCCCACTGATCATATTTTTTTCTTTTTTTAGCCCACTGAACAAATGTTTTTTTTTTTAGCCCACTGACCAAATTTTTCCATTTTTTAACCCACTGACAATTTTTTTCCATTTTTTAGCCCACAGACCAAATTTTTCATTTTTTTAGTCCACTGACTATATTTTTACTTTTTTTTAGTCCACTGACAAAATTTTTCCTTCTTTAGTTTCCGACTAAATCACTAAAATTAAAATAAAATCACTTTTGTTTACTATAAACAATTTAGTTGATCATTTGTCGTTCCTTTTACTTCTCTTCATCTTATTTCTTTAGTCGCACACGTGTCACTTCCTTCGAAAATTGAACACTAACACCTTTGTCAGATATCCTACATTTGCCATGTTCTTTCAGGACAAAAGCAGTCATGGCTTCTCTCCAAATTACTTTACCTTTATTATATGTGAATTGCCTCGATTTCTTGGTCCAAAAGTGCAGTAGCTTCTACGGTTTTGAATTCTTTGCAGTCCATCTCCAACCCTGGTTGCCATCCTTCAAGACAAGTACGAACTCTGTTGCTTAGTCATGAGAAGCCGATAAAATCTTCACACTGACTCACCAGATGCCAGATGACAACTGATATAGGATCCGACATTATATTGCATCATATCAAAATAGAGTGACACCAACAACTATTTCATTTACATTGACAGCTAGGTCGCATCATTTTATTGTTAAAACTAGCAGTATAGTCCGGCGTTGCTCGGGTGTAATGAAAGCTTTAAAACTAATCCATGGTCCTGGAGCTCAGACTCTTTGGACGTTGGCACGAAAGACTAAAAAAAATAGTTGTTTCCATTTAAAGTGAAACTGTAGACTGAAAGAAAAATGAATGGATGTAAGTCAAATTTTGATTTCCTGGTATCGATATCAAACAAGTTTTTTTCGTCGTAAACTGAATTTTGAAGGCTAAATAAGTCCTCTGAGTAAATGGTATCATGGCTGAGACTAAGAACTACAATTATACATACTTAGAGCCAAACCCGAAGCAAAAACTAAAATAAAAGGGCTGAAAAAATACAGACATAGAGGCAGATAAACAGACACACACACACAAACATCTTGCTTTATATATATATATATATATATATATATATATATATATATATATTATCGATTTTCTGCACTATTGTCAGAACTGCAACCTTGAAACTTCTGAATATCATTTCTTATGTCTTTGTCTATGAGTGTATGAAATTTGATTAAAATCGGAACACTCCTTCTATAACCCGATTTTTTCGATTTTCGATATTCATCGGGGATACCTCGACACAAAACCTAGCCAAGAACACTCGCAGACGCTTATAGTACAACTGTGTAAATTTTCAAGAAAATCGGTTCATCCGTTTCGAACTCTATAGGTAACGGACACACACACACACACACACACACACACACACACACACACACAGTTGTATTTATAAATAAGTTTAGATTGCTAGATGTTACCGAAAGTTTTATTCTAATAGTGTATTTTCTCGCACATCTCAACACTGTCGAACACTGTTTCTTGTCTCCCTGCCACCGTCAATCTTCAAAAATTATATTGTCTACAATAATGATCACTCTGTAGAAAGACCAAGAGCCACTCGAGGTAGAGGATTACAGAGTAAGAGGTAAGAAGGACAGATTATTGGCATATGTGGGGAAGATAACCGCTAACCTTAGACGTGAAAAGGCGAAGATATTGGTGATCTGTGAATCATCGCCTATGCAACGTAAATCACAATCTTCCGTTTTATTGAAAACTGTTCTTTTATTTTTCTTTCTCTTCACTAAAGTCTTTTTATTATCCACCATTTACAGAAATTGCTTGCGTCTTAGAGGTTTCAATTTGGGGTGGAATAATTAAAAAAAACTTATCTTACGACTGATGACGATTTCTTTTTTTACGGCTTTTCATTTCTTTGCAGGTTATTTAAAGTCAGAAAATATTTTCAGATTGTAAGAATTTTTTTTTGATGATAATAATTTAGTGATACAAGTCTTACTAATTAATCCATAGCTGGGGAGTAAGCGGTGGATTAATACCTTTCCCAACAGTATTTTTACTGTGAAGCCAATAAAATGTAAACGCAAATTCTACTCCCACAGCTTCTTTTCTCGCACTTTTCGTCTGTGGAATTCCCTTCCGTTTACTTGCTTTCATGACAGCTACAATCTTCAAGAATTTAAATGTAAAGTCAATTGTCATCCCCGATCTCACTAACCTGCATCCTCTCCCTCATGGTTCTTTCTCAGTCCACTCATCCTTATCTTACCCACTTCCTGACACTCCCTATTAAACTGTCACGCTTTCTCATAACTTTCATCTTATGTAACCCCCTGCAAAACAGTGGCAGTAAAATACTTTGCTTGGGGCGATATGATTTTAAAAATAAAAGAAAAAACATTTATACTATTATAATGTGGATATAAAGTGGGGCATCAATTCTACATTACAATCAATATATAAACTGATCCCTCACATTATGGTCACAGTCATCCTTCTCTTACTCACTTCCTGACACCCACTATAACCTGTCACTCTTTCTCATAACTTTGCTCCCAAGTAACCCCCTGCAAAACAGTGGCAGTAAAATGCCTTGCTTGGGGTGATATGATTATATATATATATATATATATATATATATAAAAGACTTGTGCGTGTAACTATAACGAATACAACTGGAAATAGATCTCGGAAATTCAGAGTCAATATCCGTAGCACCACCGGCACATTCAAGCTTACAGCACCTGATACCCACAAGCCGTCACGCATCTAGATGCGTGTTAAAATTTTGCTATAGAAATGCATTCAAAATCAATCAATGTTTATCTCTACAAATTAAATGCTTTGCTAATGGCTTTTCTTAGGGGTTTGTTTTCTAGGCATTTCAAGTCCTGGGTATGATAATAAACTACATCCGGCAGCAAGGCATCTGATTGGGAGATTGAAAGATTTAATGAACGTGCAACAACCCCTTAATTTTTGCTGTTTCCAGGTCCACATGGATCCGGTGTTGTAGCACCTGTTAGGATTCCAGCTATGGGAAAATAGTCAAACCCCCATGCAAAATCAAAATAGTATGAAAGTTTAAAAATACATATTTTATTGTAAAATTATTGGTAATACATTTTTATATAAAATATTTACCAACATTACCTATTTATAGTAAAATTACTAACAATGCAATTTTATAGTAGAATTACGAACAATACATTTTCTCTTTACTTGAAGGCATACAATTACGTTCAAAATATATTTAGTATTTGTCTATACTTCTGAGATATGCGTTGTGGTGCAGTGAATATCGGTTCGGAACGAGAAATCGGGGAGTTCGAATTCCTGTTGAGTTCATCGTATTCACTTACGCACAAATACAAGGAGTTCACTTTTGTGTTCACATATGCGAGGCTTTACGTTTCTAGAAGTTTCACCTATATAATTGTTATGGAGTGTCAGGAAATTAAATTTAACATCTTTATTTATTGATGTTATGGTGCCCTATCGATAGGAATGGACGCTTCCTCCATCAGTTAATACTAACCGGCGTGACTTCCGGGGACGCAGCTGTGAGGCAGTCTGAAGACAGTCTAGAGACAGTCGTGACGCAGCGTAACTATACCGTTCGAAATTACACTTCTATTTTGCTGATTACTAACACTTATTAATTGTATATATTGTTCTGTTATTCTAATACACTGTTTGAATCTATCTTCTTGTTTCCGCGTTTTTATTCTTCGCCCAAACTGACCACAACAACTTGGTGACGAAGATTTCGCCACAACAATTTACCACTGCCATAGCTAGATACTGAACTCACAACTCGTTGGTTGGTTCCAGTAACTTAACCCAAAGATTTGTCAGTTCAATATCTGACTACAGTAATGGTGACCAAATAACTTAGAGAGTTAAGTTAAAGGGAGATAACTACATGGCTACCAGAAGTAGCATCGCACATGGAATGAAAATGATATACCCCAGTGATCGAAATAAAGAGTTCGTTTCGAAATTCTCAGCACCTGAAGAAGGCCGGATTGTACAACGGAAGAAACTTCGTAAACATGGCAAACAGACCGATCAGTGTAAATAATGAAAATATATGTAGTCGAAGCCATCAAATTGTGTCCAAAATATTTAGATTTCGGCGTTAAATAATCATAGAGGTTGATTTGCCGCTAAACAAATCAACCAACCAACAATACTTATTTACAGTAAAATTACCAACAACACTTATTTATTACCAACAATACAATTTTATTGTAGAATTTTCAACAATATATTTTATCTGTAGTTGAAGTTATGTAATTACGTTCAAAATATTTAAATTTCGGCATTAAATAACACATGGTTATGTCTTTGTTGCACTGAACGAAGATAACACAATCAACAAATATAATGTAGCTTGGAAAAACGTAGTCTTGCTTAATTCTGTAGTCCGGATATAAAGCTCGCTTCTGGCTCACTCTCACTAACTCTCTTTTCTAATTTATTTATTTTTGTTATAATATAAAGATGTAGTACTAAGCCAAAATTGGGATGGGGAAAGGCTTGTCATCATCTGTCTTTATATTAAAAAACTTATCTAACGACAATCGCTGACCCAAGCAAGTTGTACAATATCTCTTGTACCAAAACATCACATTCTTACTTATATTCTTGCTACAAACACCATAATATCACAAAGACTCTATGAAATCCTAACTAGTCCCGTATGTACAATTTGTCTGTGGGAATAAATTAACAACTTTAAAAATGAAAACCCCGTTGAAAACTCACTTTCTATTTCTTTTGCCGGCGTCAGTATCTATGCTACGAGGACGAGTCCAAGTACTTTGCTAGAGAGGTGTGTTCATCTCCACAACACCCATAGAGGTTGATATGCCGCTAAACAAAACCAACCAACCTAGACATTTCCTAGGTAGACCGCGTCATAAAAAAATGCAGCCCGAGACACCATCAAACAGGGCCTATTTGTTTGACGTGGTGTAATGGTTAGCAAGCTTGCCTCGCTAACAAAATTGCGACTGACTAGTGAACTCGATCCTCATCGGGTACCCCAATGCTCTTGACCTTGGGCCACATCTAAGTTACATTTATAAGATCACCCTTATCACCGTCAAGAAGGGGAAATTGAAATCTTATGGATACATTATGAAAGTTAACGACATTTCCATTATCTTCGTACAATGTTGCACTCGAAGCAAATGAAAAAAAAAAAAAAAAAAAAGACAAAAATTGTGTTGAAAACGTCACTGAGTCGACTGAAAGAGCCTTGAAAGAAACACAGATATTAGCACGCAACCGAACCATATAGACGGAGCTGGTGTTCATCTGCGCCGCGACTCTACGATCACACCTGGTTATCATGATGATGATGATGATGATGATGAATGTGATCATGATGTATATGATAATGAGGATGATGGTGGTGACGATGATGATGATGATGATGTTTTTTTTTGCTATACAAAGTGTTTCAAGGTTTGGAGAATTTAATTAACTTTTTTCTCTTGTCCTAAATCGCATCCTCTCCGCCCTCAGCTCGCCAATCAATTTTCACGCCTTGATAATCAATATAGAAATCAATTAAAGACATAAAGGCAGGTAGCTACATATTGTCTGTAGACCAGATTGATCGCGTTTGATGTTCAGCAGCAATCAATTAAGATGCTGTAAATCGATAACAGAGACAATTACACTGAATCACAGAGGAAAAAAATATCGCAACTCAAATAGGAAGTTTCAAAATGTCAAATCTGTTTGACAAGTTGCGGGGGGGGGAATGACCTGATCAAATAAGTCAGTTAAGTGCCATACGTAATACAGGCTTTGGGCGATCATGTCTCTTTCGAGACATGACTGACTGGGCAAAGGTTTATCCCGCAGTAGGTTGTCATTACTTTCTGCAGTAGACTGATTGCAAGCCAAGGCTATAGAACCCAATCTGTTCTGTTATTTAACCCATAAATGGAGGGAAGAGACGGATTAATATCTTTTCCAAGGGTATTTGCGCGTAAGTGAATGCAAAGAATTCGACTGGAATTCGAACTCGGCTCCCCGATTTCTCGTTGCGAGCCGATATTCACTGCACCACAACGCACAAATGGAAACTCTGCATAAATTAAATTAACTGCAAGCATTGATTAATTATACCGAATTTATTACCTTCTCTCGGTCAAATAAGAGGTCATAAATTCGGTAGCATAAATCAATGCTTGAAGTTAATTTGATATATGCAGAGGTTCCACCATTGTAGAAGACTAAAGAATGTCTTCAATACGTCAGTCAGTTAAGTGCCATACGTGATACACGCTTGTGTGATCATGTCTCTCCACAACTTCCTCGCCTAAATAACTGTTGATTCTTTTAGTTTAGTGCCATACGTTATAAACGCTTAGGTGATCATGTTTATTTCGTTCCATGACTGACTAGGTAGAAAGCCATCTTCCTGACGAATCGACCTTAGTTCTCATGGTCGAAATGCATACCTGCTAACTATTCGACTGATTACATATATATATATATAAGTCAGTTAAATGATACAAGCTTGGGCGATCATGTCTCTTTCGATGCATGATTGACTAGGCAGATTTTCCCACAGTAGGCTGTTATTTCTTTCTGTGGTCGACTGGTTACCAGCCAAAGTTATAGAAACCAGTCTGTACTGCTAATGAACTCTTAGCTGGAGGGAAGATGATGGATTAATATTTTTCTCAAGGGTATTTGCGCGTAAGTGAATGCAACGAATTCAACTGGAATCTAAACGAAAGATCGAAATAACAGAAGTTTTATCTCATTGAAATGGTACGAAAGCCTGTCTAGGACATCTCGTTAGATAGCGTAATGGGTTCGATCTTCACTAGGGACCTCACAACGGAAGCCGGTTCAACGGTGTTAAGGCAGATGCGGATTTCACACTTGTAAATACAGTCGGTGTCTGAACGCGTGTAAAAGTCAAGAATTTAAATAGTGTGTTTCAATTTCCTAAAAGAGAGAAAGCAAATGAGAAAGAAAGAAAGAAAGAAAGAAAGAAAGAAAGAAAAAGACACAGATGGAAATTAGAGAGAGAAAGGAGAAGGAATCGGAAAAGTAAAACAAAGAGAGAGAAATGAGAGCGAGAAGGGAGAGAGGAAAGAGAGAAAGAGTGAAAGAAAGAGAGAATGAGAAGAAGGGAGAAAAAGATAAAGCGAGTGAAATGAGAGAGAACTGGAAGAGAAGAAAGAAAGAAAGAAAGAAAGAAAGAAAGAAAGAGAAAACTTAGATAGATAGATAGATAGATAGATAGATAGATAGATAGATAGATAAGTGGACGAGAAAGAAAGAAAGAAAGACAGAACTGTTAGGTTGAGATAGATAAATAATGAAGATAGATAATGAAGAGACTAATATATATATATATATATATATATATATATAAAGAGAGAGAGATAAAAATAGATAGTTTGTAAGTTAGTTAGTTAGTTAGTGTCCTATTTTCATGCCCAGTAAAGAATCCGTATAAGGATTTTTTATTTTAACTTTTCAGGAGAATTGGTTATATATTTCTCAACTACAGGATGCGCGGGTGGTGTAACAGTGAGTTCGTAAAGTGATATCGGCGAACAGAGTTCGAATTACATCCACGTTTGTTACATTTAATAATGTAATATGCCCTGAATAAAAATATGAATCCATTTCTCCCAGCTATGGTCTAAATAGTAGGGTTCACTAGACTCTCTTACCTTGAGATGACAGCCATTCAAAAAAAAAAAAAAAAAAAAAAAAAAAGAACAAAAAAAAAAAAAGAAGAAAACTCCGAATTCAAAACCAACCTCGGGAGGGATAGACTCCACCCGGTTATCTTGCCTTAGTCACACTACTGCGACAATCATACAAGAATCTCACGTAAGGCCCTGTAACGGGAAGTTCTCCGTAGTGATAGAGGCCCATATCCTAACCCTGGTAAAATCCACAACGGAGATGTTGAATATTGTTTGGCCATGGTAAAATCTAGTAATTCAAATAAAAATTTTCTTTTTTTAAGAGATCATCTTTTCTTTATGTGCCATGTCCCTTCAGTACGCAGGAAACCATGGCCCTCCACATAGTCCTATCTCTTGTAGCTCTTAACACCCCTTCTCTTGTTTCCCGCTCAACCCTCACACCGCCATCCATTTGCTCCAGTTCATCAAGTATGTCACGTGTTGCTTTCCCTTGTCTCACCTTTCCTCTACCCGTCCCGTGAGCATCAGATTCTCCAAGCCCTCCTTCTTCACTACATGTCTCAGAAACTTCAGTTGTCTTTTACTGGTGTTAAGTATCAGTTTCTTTTTTGTTTCCTATCCTCTAAGGGATCGTATTTGCGCATAAAGAATACGAATTGCGATCTTCAGCTTTCAAGGCGTGCTCCTTAAATATTTGAATGTGAGACTAGCGTAATGGAAAGTCAAATTTGCGAAAACGGGTTCAAATTTCGGTCTAGGCTATTACGTTCATTTTCCCACTACAGTTGAAAAATGCATTGATCCATATGTATTCTCTCTTTAGTTATGGGTTAAATAAGAGTAAATTTCACTCTCTCACTTTAATACTATGGTTCTACAGAAGGATGCTGAGAATAACATGAACTGAACCTGTGAGCCACGACGAAGTTTTAAAGGAAATGGAAACAAAAGGTAAACTTATACTTAACATCAGAAAGAGACAATTGAGTAATCTATGTCACATAATGAGGAAAAAGGGCTTGAAAAATTTGATACTCACGAGACAGATTGAAGGCAAGAGAGACAGAGAAAAGTAACATACACAGCGAGCTTGAGTAAATAGATGATAGAACAGGCTTTAGAGGGAAATAATAGAAAGATAAAAAATATTAAGAATTATAACGGACAGAAAATTGTAGAAAAGACATGATCTCCTACGTTCTGAAGTGATATGGTACATAAAAAGACTAGATTGGCAGTTAGGTCTCATTATTATACCGTTGAAAAGATTAGATGTAATCGTAAATTCTACGTTAAAACTTTTTTCTTCTGTATTTCTCGTTTGAGGAATTCTCTTCTGGGTTCTTTCTTTCTAGTCGACTTTCGGAGGATATTTCTATATACGGCCTTTACATGTGTGTAAAAAAAAAACAAAAATAAAAAAAACAATGTGCAGGGGGCTACCTAATAGTGAAAGGATTGGAAAAGAGAAAGCCGGAAACCACATCCTAAACAGGGAACAAGGGATGAGCCTCTTAACCTGTTCAAAAGACGTGGGTGGAGTGTGAACCGGGCGATAGATAGATCTATCTACTCCAATTGAAAAAAAAAAAGAGTGAGAAGATTGGTAAAGAGAAAGCCGGAAACCACATCCTAAACAGGGAACAAGGGATGAGCCTTTTAACCTATTCAATAGACGTGGGTGGAGTGTGAAACGGGCGATAGATAGATCTATCTACTCCAATTGAAAAAAAAAAGAGTGAGAAGATTGGTAAAGAGAAAGCCGGAAACCACATCCTAAACAGGGAACAAGGGATGAGCCTTTTAACCTATTCAATAGACGTGGGTGGAGTGTGAACCGGGCGATAGATAGATCTATCTACTCCAATTCTATCCAAAACAGGCATGAAATTTAAGTGTTTTACCGAAAAGTTAAGAATAAAAGAAAAGAAAGGAAAATGAGCTGTTGGAAAAGAAGAAAACAGATGTAATGATGTGAAGAAAAGAAGAATCAATAATTGAAGCAAATAAGAAAAGGAAAGTGAAGAAAGAATGAACGAATTTCTTGGTGCAAATTAAAAGAATGAAACAAAAG
The DNA here is from genome assembly GCA_037127315.1 of Ascarosepion bandense. NCBI lineage: Eukaryota > Metazoa > Mollusca > Cephalopoda > Sepiida > Sepiidae > Ascarosepion > Ascarosepion bandense. The sequence continues at coordinate 864,546 of JBBBDQ010000547.1, forward strand.
AGAAAAAGAAAAGGAAATAAAAAAGAAAGCATAAAAGAAAAAGAAAAAAAAGAAAAATTCTGAAATAAGTAAATACAGAAAGAAAAATAGAAATTAAAAAAATGAACTTTATTTTAAAAATATATCTAAACTTATTTATAAATGGAACTTTGTCTCTCTCTCTCTCTCTCTCTCTCTCTCTCTCTCTCTCTCTCTCTGTGTGTGTGTGTGTCCGTTACCTATAGACTCCGAAACGACCGAACCGATTTTCTTGAAAATTTACACAGTTGTACTATAAGCGTCTGTGAGTGTTCTTAGCTATGTTTTCTGTTGAGGTACATACAATTACATACAAATATCAGTCAGTCAGTTAAATGATACAAGCCTGGGCGATCATGTCTTATTTGATCCATGATTGACTTGGCAGATTTTCCCGTAGTAGGCTGCCATTTATTTCTACGGTAGACTGGTTGCCAGCCAAGACTATAGAACCGAATCTGTCTTTCTATTCAACCCATAAGTGTAGTGGGAAGAGATGGATTAATAACATTCCCAATGGTATTTGCGTGTAAGAGAATGCAACGAATTCACCTGGAATTCGAAGTTGGCTTTCCGATTTCTCATTAAAAGCCGGTATACATTGCACCACAGCGTACATACATATAAGTATATAAACTTATTTATAAATGGAACTTTGTTTGTGTGTGTGTGTCTGTGTGTGTGTGTCTGTGTGTGTGTGTGTGTGTGTGTGTGTGTGTGTGTCCGTTATCTATAGACTCCAAAATGGCTGAACCGATTTTCTTGAAAATTTACACAGTTGTACTATAAGCGTCGGCGAGTGTTCTTAGCGAGGTTTTGTGTCGAGGTACCCCCGATAAATATCGAAAATCGATAATCGAAAAAATCGGGTTAGAGAAGGAGTGGTCCGATTTTAATCAAATTTCATACACCCATAGACAAAGACATAAGAAACGATATTCACAAGTTTCAAGGTTGCAGTTCTTACAATAGTGCAGAAAATCGATAATATATATATATATATATATAAAAGGCAAGATGTTTGTGTGTGCGTCTGTTTATCTGCCTGTATGTCTATTTTTTCAGCCCTTTTATTTCAGTTTTTGCTTCGGGTTTGGCTCTAAGTAGGTATAATTGTAGTTCTTAGTCTAAGCTATGATACCATTTACTCAGAGGACTTATTTAGCCTTCAAAATTCAATTTACGACGAAAAAAACTTATTTGATATCGATACCAGGAAATCAAAATTTGACTTACATCAATTAATTTTTCTTTCAGTCTATGGTTTCGCTTTAACTGGAAACAACTATTGCTTTTTAGTCTTTCGGGCCAATGTCCAAAGAGTCTGAACTCCAGGACCATGGACCATGGATTAGTTTTAAAGCTTTCATTACATTGCGTCGTGGTGCAGTGGATATCGGCTCGGAACGAGAAATCGGGGAGCCAAGTTCGAATTCCAGCCGAATTCATTGCATTCACTTACGCGAAAATACCCTTGGGAAAGGTATTAATCCGTCTCTTCCTTTCACTTATGGGTTAAATAACAGGACAGATTGGGATCTATAACCTTGGTCGGAAACCAGTATACCGCAGAAAGCAATGGCAACCTACTGCGGGATAATCTTCTGCCCAGTCATTCATGTCTTTTTCGAGACATGATCGCCCAAGCGTGTATCACGTATGGCACTTAACGCCGGGCTATACTGCTAGTATAAGTATACATACAGACTTTTGAAATCATATTTAATGATATTAAAACATGCGAAGAGCAGAGGAACGTCGTCGCCGTAGGAAAGAGCAGACCAGGAAGAGAGCTTCCTTTATCTCCGACTCGTTCGGTTTCGCCAGAAGACTTCTGGGAGATAAGAGGAGCGGCAGATTAGCATACCCGAAAGACAGGGTGGATTCCTTTTTGAAGATCTCTTTTAGGAACCAAAGAAGGGAAGAGGAATTAGGATTTAATGATCGCCTTATTAAACCCAACCACCCAGAAGTTGAGTTCGACGCGAGGGTGCCAAGTTTAAGTGAGGTTAAATAGATAGTGATGGCAGCTAGATCAACTTCGTCGCCAGATCCCAGTGGTGTGCCTTACTTCGTGTACAAGCGTTGCCCAGGTCTTCTCATGAAATTATGGAAGATCATTAAAGTCATTTGGCAACGAGGTAAGGTTGCAGAACAATGGCGTTACGCAGGTGTATGGATCCCAAAAGAAGAGAACTCAAAAAATATCGAGCAGTTTTGATGTGTCTCGTTAATGAGTACAGAAAGCAAAATATTTTTTAATGTTGAGCCCCCGACGGCTAACTGTTTTTCTGCTAAAAAATAGTTTTATAGATACAGCGGTACAAAAAGGTGGAATCCCTGGTATGCCTGACTGCGTTGAGCAAATAGAAGTTTTGTCTCAATTAATAAGGGATGCAAGGAGGAAAAAAGGGGACCTGGCTGTTGCGTGGTTGGATTTGGCCAACGCATATGGGTCCATACCACATAAACTAGTGGAAGAGGCTTTAGTTTGGCATTTCGTCCCATGTAATATCCGCGAGCTTATCTTGGATTACTATAGTCAATTCTATCTAAGAGTTTAATCCGGTTTGGTTTCTTCATACTGACATAAACTCGAGAAACGAATTATTACAGGCTGTAAATTGTCACGCTTTTTACTCTTGCGATGAATATGCTTGTGAGTTCCGACGAGGTGGAATGCCGTTGCCCAGTTTCCAAAACCGGAGTTAAGCAACCACCTATCCGGGCTTACATGGACGATCTTACAGTCACCACACATTCTGTTATAGGCTGAAGATGGCTGTTACGTGGTTTAAAGAGACTGACTGAGTGGGCAAGAATGAACTTCAAGCCAAACAAATGTAGATCAGTGGTAATAAAAAAGAACCGAGTGGTAAAACAATATTTCAGAATAGAAGGAAGAACCATCCCGACATTGGCCGATAAGCCTGTTAAAAGTCTTGGGAAATCTTTTTGCATTGCTCTGAAGGACACACCAGCTATCGAAGATACACGCACCGATTCTTACTCGTGACTGGCGAAAATAGATAAATCTGGATTACCAGGGCGTTTCAAAGCCTGGTTATGCCATCATTGTGTGATCCCACGAGCATTACGGCCACTCCAAATATATAGCATTCCCATCTCGACTGTGGAGACGTTGGAGAGGAGAGCTAGAGGTTTCCTCCGTAGATGGTTGGGATTTCCTCGGAGCTTAAGCAGCGCAGATTTATATGGATAATCCAATGCCATCCAACTGCCTTTCAGAGGCCTGGTCGAGGAGTTCATAGTTTCACGGACAAGGGAAGCTTATCAGTATAGAAACTCCAAAAATCCCAAAGTATCAAGAACGGGAATTGACGTCAAGACGGGCAGAAGATTGAGTGCAACTAAGGAATTAGCTATCGCTGAAGGGAACCTGAGGATAAAAGCTATATTAGGTTCAGTCGCACAAGGAAGAGCAGGCCTGGGACTAATTCCTTCACACAGATTCGAAAAAGTCACCAGGAAGGAGCGCCAACACCTGATACAAGACGAAGTAAGAGAGGTGATGGAGGAAAAGCGGATGACTAAAATGGCAGGGTATAGCCAGCAGGGTGCGTGGACCAGGTGGGATGATGTAGATTGGCGAAAAGTGTCGTGGTCAGATCTTTGGAACACTGACTTCAGCCGATCTAGATTCCTGGTTCAGATGGTGTATGACGTATTACCAAGCGCGACCAACCTTCACGTATGGGGAAAAATAGATTGACCGAAGTGCCCCTTGTGCTCGGGGTGGGGATCACTGCAACACATATTGAGCGGGTGCAGAATTGCTCTGATGGACAGGCGTGTATTGGTGGCGTCATGACAAGGTTTTAGAGGCTACAGCGCTCATTATTGCTGAAGCTTTGCAGAGCAATAAACCCATCCCAGAAAGAAGAGCTATCCGCTTCGGTAAAGCAGGTGCAAAGCCGAGTAAGAAGGTTGCGGGATCGCATTCACTGTTATCGTCCGCGTCTGATTGGCAGATGCGAGTCGATCTTGGGAAACAATTGAAATTCTCTACACATATATCGTCCTTCAAACTCCGTCCAGACATAATCGTTTATTTGGACGCCACAAAACAGATTATTTTGCTGGAGTTAACAATCCCATGGGAGGAGCATGAATTTGAGAGAAAGTATAGTAAATATCAAGGGCTTTTAGACGAGTGATGAACTAAAGGATGGCGCACTCGTTTCTCAGTCGAGATCGGCTGTAGGGGGTTCGCTGGAAAGTCAATGGAAAGTCAATGGAAAGTCAATGATTACTAGCCTAGGGATAACGACAAAAAACAAAGGCGGGCGATTCAAATGATCTTGGAATCCGTCAAGAAGGCCACCAGGTGGTTGTGGATAAATAAGGCTAATGAGTGGCCCCAAACTACTAAAAATACGACCGTTCTCAGTGAATATGTCGTAAATACCACCACTAAATCTTAAAAGTGTATATAGATTTGTGTATATGTATGTTAAAAACTGCAGAAAAACAATATTTATTATGTATTTTTTTTTTGAGTTGCTTTCATTCGCATATTCAAGGAGTTTTTTAAAATTCTTTTCGTGTCTTACTGGTCTTTCGAGTAGATTTATTTTATTACAAAATATTCGTACACATGATCTTTCCTAAGCTTTATTCGCAATGTTTTTTTGTTTGTTTGTTTGTTTGTTTGTTTTTCAGGAGTATCTTATTTTAACCAATTTGCAAGTTATTTCATCTCATCTAACTATGATATAATATGTAAATAATTATCTTGAGTAATTCATTTTAAGCAAATTTTAGCGATATGTTATTTCGCTTAGTTTTAAACGAATTTATTCTGTTAAGGAATTTTTTATTTAATAATAAATTGTAACTGAAATTTACAAGTTAGGTTTTTTTTAACTAGTATTTATATTTCTGTAAAATGTTTTGTCGTTTAGTTTTTAAACTATTTTTTTAAAGTATTGGTCTGTATCTCGAATTATTTATGATGCATCTAAAATGCGTCATAAATGATTCGAGATGGAGATTTCCTTTTGTAAATAGTCTGTCACGATAATCACTTTATTCTAAACATCTTGTAAGATATAGTTAGAAAATAAAGATAAAACGGAAAGTTATAAAAGAGAAAGTTATAAAAGAGAAAGACCGAACAAATAAGATATAATGAAGAAGTTAAAAATGGAGGAAGAGAAAGCAAAGTCATAAGACGAACCAATATGATAAAGCGTTTTATTTTATTTTTTAATATATATATATATATATATATATATATATATATATATATATGTATGTATGTATGTATATAAGAATATATATATATATATATATATATATATATATATATATATATGTGTGTGTGTGTGTGTGTGTGTGTGTGTGTGTGTGTGTGTGTGTGTGTGTGTGTGTGAGTGTGTTGGTTTATTTTTTCTCTTCTTCAAAAAGACACCCCGTCTTGGCCGTATGTAGGATGATCATTACAACCAAGCATACCCGATCTATAACATCGAATAGCCCAAGTGAAGTCTTGATTAATTACCTTTTCTGGGGGAACTTATATAATGCACGTCCTAAATTTAGTAGCAGTTTTTTTTTTCTGGGTGCGAGCCGAATACTGATCATATTCGTTTGGGTCGCCTATCGAAGAAGTCTGTTGTTTATTGAGACCCGAAACTTCTAATGACATGGGTGCAACAACACTGACGACGCACCTAGATTCGGCTCTTTAAGGTGTATTTTAATAATAATAATAATAAAGATGGGAAATGGTTCGAAGGCTTAGGTTGTAATGGCCAACGAGCTAGTCGTGTGGATCATTGACACCAGAAGCATAATTGATCCTTAGTATGATTATCTAATGAGATTAATTAACAGGATTGTTCAATATTATTAAAACATTGTTTTATAGCTATAGTATCTGCATCTCATGTATAACCATCTTTGTACAGCTAAATTTGATTGTTTTTTTTTTTTAAGGTTATCGACCTATTGCATGTTATTTAAAGCCAAAAAATATTTTTATATTCTTATAAGATTTTGCAGATAATAATGATTTAGTGGTACAAGTCTTACTAATGAACCTATAGTTCGGGGAGAATAGATGGATTCATCACTTTCCAGTGGTATTTGCGCATTAGAAAATATAACGAACACAATTGGAATTCAAACTCTCCGATTAATAATTTCGAGTCATTAACCATTACATCAACCGCACATCCAAGCTTCCAGTACCTGGTGTTCCCAAGTGGTCACTCATATAGGTACTGACCAGTCCCTGTACAGCTTCTGGTGGCTGGGTTTTAAATCCAGAATGATCCTTCTTCTATCCTGGTTGCCAACCACAGCTAATGAGCCTAGTCTATTCTGGTAGTGGACCAATATACAGGAGAGAACAGATTGGTTCATGCCTTTCCGCTTGTGAAAAAGAGAGTGTAATGAACGCGAACGGGGTTCTTTTGTTGCCGATTTCTTGCCACACATCCTATTATAAAAACGTATAGGGAATTCGACTCTCACAGGGTGGCTCGTTACAAAGACGTTGTGCTTTACAACGATACGTTTATAGTAGCAAAACGAAAGGGATAACAGAGAGAGTGGAAGATTGTGTTGCGCAAAGTCAGAAAACGAGCAAAAAAAGAAAAAGAAAAAGAAGTTAAAGAAAGAAAGAAAGAAAGAAAGAAAATCGAATAATTTTAAAAAGAAAGAAAAAAGAAAGAAATTGAAGTAAAGAAAGAAAAAAGGAAAGATTATGTTGCGGAAAGTGTGGTAGCAAGTAAGAAAAATGGAAAGAATAAGTTAAAGAATAAAGGAAGGGGGGAAATGCTAAAGGAAGAAAGAAAAAAGAAAGAGAAATAATATATTTAAGAAAGAAAGAGGGAAAAGTGAAAAAGAACGAAAGAAAGAAGAAGAGTAATAAAGAATGTTATAAAAAGAAACAGAGTAAGAAAGATGGAGGAGGAAAAGAATATGTTGAAGAAAAAAAAAAGAAAGAAAGAAAAAGAAAGTAAGAAAGAAAGAAAAGAGAGAAAAAGAAAATGAAACAGGAAAGCATATATAAGCATTATAGAGAAAATAAATAAACAAATTGGAAATGTATAAATCTATTCAAAAATGCGTAAAAAAGCAAAAGTAAAAATTAGTAAAAACAATTAAAAAATTAAAAAAGAATTTATAATTTTAAATTGGGAATGTACAAAAGAAAAAGAAGCAAAGAGAATCTCCAAAAAGAAGGAAAACAGATTAAAGTTTGAAAGGAAATAAAAAGAAAAAGAAAGAAAGAGTAAAGAATATGTTAAAAAATAAAAAAGCGAGAAAAATAGAGGAAGAAAGAAATAGAGAAGAATATATTGAAGAAAGAAAGAGAGAAGGAAAAGGAAAGAAAAGAAAGAAGGAAAAAAAATCGACGAAAATCAAAAAAGAGAGAAGAATGTTTAATCAGCAGTGCTTAAGAATTGATGAATTATTCGGTATTCAAACAAAACGTCTGTTCGAAGAAGAAATCCGCTTCTCCACCCCGGTTAGTCGAAATCTCACCCTTTGCTCCGTCAAACGACGAAGAGTGACGCAGGTTTCGACATTTAATGAGCGTGTTTTATATTAAGGGCGGGGCTCGTTAATTGCGAACTGATACGAGGTCATTGCGATAAACGCTCGTCTGAATGTGGGTTGCTTGACTTAAATATAGGAACAGCCGTATCTTACTATATAAAACATTGACTTCTCGACTTCGTTCCCTTGCAATTTCCCTCCATTTCACATCAATCCAACCCCTCTCACACTCTCGCTCTTTGTTTCAATTTCCTCCTCTCACCCTCTAAGTCAAACTCTCTCCAATTATATATCTCTCTTTCTCTTGTTCTCGCTCTCATCTCGTTCTTCGTGTTCTTCTCTTTCTCCCTTCCCTCCGCCTCTGTCGATGGTTAAAAACTTTATCTCACAGTAGATACCAAGCCAATTAGACCGTGCCCTCCGTTAACGGTCTAACTCGCGGAGGTCACGGTTTTAGGTACCTCCACTCATTTTTGATCAGTCAGTTAAGTGCCATACATGAAACACGCTTGGGCGATCATGTCTCGAAAGAGACATGACTGACTGGGCAGAAGATTATCCCGCAGTAGGTTGCCATTGCTTTCTGCGGTAGACTAGTTGCCGACCAAGGCTATAGAACCCAATCTGTCCTGTTATTTAATCCATAACTGGAAGGAAGAGACGGATTAATTTAATACCTTTCCCAAGGGTATTTGCGCGTAAGTGAATGTAAGGAATTCAACTTGAATTCGAACTCTGCTCTCCGATTTCTTGTTCCGAGCCGATATCCACTGGACCACGCACATTTTTGATATCTAACTTTTAAACTGAATTTAAGAAAAAAAAAAAGAAGTTTTCTTGAATTCATAATTTAGCTTAATTGAAAGATAAATGATTGGCTTTAATATTTCCAGGAAGCAAAATATTCTCGTGGATTTCAAACAGAAATTATATTGATTGGAATCCATATTGAGATTTTAATTTTTTTTTTTTCGAAATTCAGTCATTTTTCAGCAATCGACACATTTGTAAACAAAAGTTAATTCTCCTTTTTAACAAATCATGCAAAAATAAAATAAATATCTGTGACACGTTATTTTAAAAAAATTAGCAAATTTAGAGTTAAATTAAACAAATATTACTTGTATATTGCATGAAATTTAGAATAAAAGTAAAGTCTGGTTCGCTGACATTTCAAGCAAGCGATGACAGCTCTGTCAACAATCATTTTTACACATCTGGCCAAGCATGATTGACCAGAATTGGCAAAAATTTTGAATAGTTTGATCATTGCTCTTAATAATAACATAATGATTTTGAGGATAAAACTTTGTTTTTATTAAGTTTTGGGGTTTTTTTTTACATCATGCTATGTTGTTTTTACAACGAATTATAGGAGATACCTAGATTAGTTATCCATCTATACGAAGTGTCCACAAATTGGATATTCATATCGAGTATACACGTAACGAAAATTACTTTTTGCATTGATGAATTTGAATAAATTTGTCAATATATTTTTTAAAAAATGGATTAAAAAATTATTTTGAAAATAAAAATATGCTTCGACATTTTTCATGAACGTCTGCACCTCTACGTATTTTCTAGAATATACTATACAAATTATTATAACATATATATATATATATATATATATAGTGTAATGGTTGTTACAATGTTTTTAAATTCATATTCTAAAAAGTCTAAATTCTAAAATTCTAAAAAAATCACCTGAGGATGAACCCAAACATAATGGGCTGGCTTCGAAACATGAGAAATTTTTTGTGTAGTGATACTATGAATTTAGAAACATTGTAACAACCATTACAGTATAACGCTCTACATTATACATTATATATCTACTTATAAAAGTAAATGCATGAACAAAAAGGTAAATAAATCTACGAGTTCAACAACTTAGTCACAATAATATATATATATATATATATATATATATATATATATATATATATTTTAAGAATAGTATCTCTGGATACGCAATATTATTCCATCCATACCTACTCTATACTTATATATAGTCATCCGCAGACAGATCTGTTTCGCTGTATCACAGCTCATCAGTACTCTTAGACATCCGATTGCTTTTTACCCAGGATTGAAACCCGACCGAATTGGCGTCAGTCGGCGATTCTACCTCTGAGCTATGGGCGTTCGGTAGAAGGAGGCAGACTTTTTAGCGTGTACATTATCATTATACACACGCCCAGAGTGTTTTAATTCATTGCTGAATGAACGATGCGTAGATGCTAGAGTAGCTACTGTTTTTCAAAGTCTTTTTTTTTTAAATTTTTGTTTACAGAAGTATAGTTCAGTATATTTATTTAATAACGAGTGTATCTCTGCTGAGAAAAAATTACGGTAACATATTTCAGAGGATTATTAGCATTTTCTCTTCAAAGGCTATCGCACCTGAAGGTGACAGGAAGGAATATATATATATATATATATATATATATATATATATTATAAATTATGTTTTAGAACATGTACATAATTTCTTCTATATATGTCCTCTTCTCTACAATCATATGGCTGTTTCAGTGTTTGGACTCAAACACTCCATCGGGAGAAATAAACGTTTGGAATCATTCTCTGTTTATATTTGGTTCGTTGTTGTCGTGGGGGTTGGTTGGGGTTATTGGTAATTAAGTGAATGTTTCTCTCGTTTTGACCGTTATATATATATATATATATATATATATATATATATATATATATATATATAATTCACAACAGTCTTTGTTATTATACAGAGCTGACTACAAGACGGCATAATTATCGCATAAAACATAAGGCACTATTAAAGAGCAAACACGCAGCAGGAGCTTTCATAACTGGCAGTAAAGTTTAATAACTGGCAGTAAAAAAGATCAACTGAGCCGACGCTGTCTTACTATTCTCTCCCCAAGAAGGTGACACGAAGGAAATAGATGTATATATATACAGGCTATACGTTTCCAAGCACAACTTCTGTAAGATCGCTTAAGCAATCCCTGGCGGACTATACGTTTTCGAGCACAACGTCTGTTAGGTCGCTTAAACATTACCTGGAGGGATACATGTTTCTAGGAACAAATTCTGTAAGATCGCTTAACCAATCCCTGACTGGCTACACGTTTCCAAGCACAACTTCTGGTGGGCTACACGTTGCTGGTGGGCTACACGTTGCTGGTGGGCTACACGTTTCTGAACACAACTCTTAGGTCGCTTAACCAATCCCTGGTGGGCTACACATTTCCGAGAACAACTACTCATAGGTCGGTTAAACAATCCCTAGCAGGCTACGCGTTTCCGAGGACAAATACTGTTAGGTCGGTTAACCAATCACTGGCGGACTACATGTTTTCGAAAAAAAACTTCTGTTATGTCGGTTTACCAATCCCTGACGGGCTTTACGTTTCCCAGATTGACTTCTGTGCGGGCGGTTAACCAATCACTGGCGGGCTACACGTTTTCGAGGACAACTTCTGTTAGGTCGCTTAACTAATACCTGACGGGCTACACTTTTCCGTGAACAACTTCTGTTAGGTCACTTAACCAATCCTTGGCGAGCTGCATGTTCCACGAGTACAACATCTGTTAGGTCGGTTCACTAATCCCTGACGGACTACACGTTACCGAACACTACTAGTTTTTGTGTCGCTTAACCAATCCCTGGGGGGGAGTACACGTTTCCGAGGACAACTACAGTTAAGTCGCTTAACCAATCCCTGACGGGCTATACGTTTTCGAGGACAACTTCTGTTAGGTCGGGTAAAACAATACTTGGCGGGCAACACATTTTCAAGAACAACTTCTGCTAAGTCGCTAAATCAAAATCTGGAGGGCTAAACTTTTTCGAGAACAACTTTTGTTAGGTCGCCAAACATATTCCTGGCGGGCTACAAATTTCCGATAAAACTTGTGTTTGCTCGCTTAACTAATCTCTGCTGGGCTACACGTTTCTGAGAACAACTTCTGTAAGGGCGGTTAACAAATGCCTGGCGGGCTACACGTTTCCGAGCACATCTTTTGTTAGGTCGGGTAACCAATCCCCGGCGGGCTACACTTTTCCGAGAACAACTTCTGTTAGGTCGCTTAAATAATTCTTAGCGGGCTACACGTTTCCAAACACAACTTCTGTTAGGTCGCTTGAACCAATACCGACCGGGTTACAGGTTTCTGAGAACAACTTCTGTTAGGACGGGTAAATAATCACTGGCGAGCTACACGTTTCCAAGCACAACTTCTGCAAGATTGCCTAAACATACCCTGGCTACACGTTTTTGAGAACGTCTTTCGTTAGGTCGCTCAACCAATCCTTGAGGTGCTACATTTTCCGTGAACAACTTCTGTTTGGTCGCTTAAGCAATCCCTGGCAAGCTTCACGTTTCCGAGAAAAACTTTGGCGAGGTCGGTTAGCCAATCTCTGACTGGCTACACGTTTTAGAGAACAACTTCTGTTAGGTCGCTTAACCAATCCCTGGTGGGCTACACGTTTCCGAGAACAACTTCTGTTAAATTGGTTAACCAATCATTAGTGAGACACAAGTCTCCGAGACAAAATTCTGGTAGTTCGAGTAACCAATCCCTGACGGGCTACACGTTTCCAAAAACAACTCTATTAGGTCGCTTAACCAATTCCTGACGAGTTATACGTTTCCGAGTACATCGTCTGTTCGCTCTCTTAACTAATCCCTGGCGGGCTACAAGTTTAAAAAAAAAAAAGTCTGTTAATTTGCTTAACCAATCCTCGGTGGGTTTCACGTTCCTGAGTACAACTTCTGTTAGGTCGCCTAATCAATCCCAGGCGGGCTACACGTTTCCGAAAGCATCAATCCCTAGCGTGGGCAACTTCTGTTATGTCGGTTAAACCAATCCCTGGCGTCTTACATCTTTTTCCGAGTACAATCAATAGCGGATTACACGTTTCCGATACCAACTTCTGTTAAATCGCTTATCTAATCCTTTTTGGACTACACGTTTCCGAGAACAACTTTTGTCAGGTCGCTTAACCAATCCCTGACTGTCTACACGTTTTCGAGCACACTTTGTGTTATGTCGCTTAACCAATCCCTAGTGGACTACACGTTTCCGAGAACAACTTCTGTTAGGTCACTTAACCAATATGCGGTGGTCGACACGTTTCCGTGGACATCTTCTGTTAGGTTTGTTAACCCATCCCTGGTTGGCTACATGTTTTCGACGATAACTTCTGTTATGTCTGTTAACCAATCCTTGGCGGGTTACATATTTCCGAGAATAACTTATGTTAAATCGGATAACCAACCCTTGACAGGCTACACGTTTCTGAGGACAACTTTTGTTAGGTCGGTTATCCAAACCCTGGCGGACTATACATTTCCGAGAACAGATTCTCTTAGGTAGCTTACCCAATCCCTGGCAGGCTACACTTTTTCGAGAACATTTTCTGTTCGGTCGCTTAACCAATCCTGGCGGCTACACATTTTCATAAGTGAATGGTGATGAATTCGATTGAAATTAAAACTCGGCTCACCGATTCTTCAATCCGAACTGCTATCCATTACTCCACCGTGCATCTAGCCCCTATCCACTACTCCACTATGCCTACAGACGCTATCCACTACTCCACTATGCCTACAGACGCTATCGACTACTCCACTATGCCTACATACGCTATCGACTACTCCACCAGCCAGTGAAGTGATGACAGAGGTCCTCCTAGTTTGAAGTCATCGGGCAGCTTTTGACAATGGAATTAACGACCACGCATCTGTGACCGAGGCGGGCCTAGAAGTTGCAGGTTTACCTGGTTTGAGCTGTGGTTTGACCTGGCAACGAATGGAGTCTGCCTGGCATAAATGCTCAGGACACGCAAACGCCTCCGGCTTTCTACTCAAATATGTTGTCAGCACAACGACTCTACGACGAATAAGATGATCTGTGACACAGGATCACCATTCTGCAAAGTCTTGTAAAGGGCGATTTTACCAGCAATAGCTTATGAAATTGACCTGTTAAATACCGCTCTACAGGAGGAATAAAACCGACATTCTGGTCACGTGATCCTTTTCATAGCCTTTGATGAGATTTTATTTTCCGTGCTATATTCTCTGTAGTTAAAGCTAACTGGTTACAGATCATGGCTATTATTCAAGAAATTGGATTGACACAAGGCCACCGTAATCCAGGTCTCGGAACAAATTGCATTCGATATCTTTCTGCTATATAATAAGACGGTATTCAACGAAAGAGAGGGTTAGCGATAAATCGAAACTGTTCGTTGAAATGATGCATCAGAATGCAATTCTTCCTGCAGTTGAAGAGATATTTCTGAATCAGCAAATGTAACTGCAACTTGACGGCGAATTCTTCAAAGTCATAAAAAAAAGTTTTTAAGTAAAAGAAGGACTTGTGTTACGCTTGGAGTGCAAGAGATATAGTGTATGAGGAGCAGGTGGGTATGCGGAAGGGGAGACAACAGTGGGTGTTAGTGTGCAGGGACGTTTTGCCGAATTAGTCATTATGACTCACCGAAGTTTTCGCCATCCTATGCCAGTTTCTGGGAGAGTCTGCAATAAACAGACCACCTTCCCCCTTGCCTTATACCAAAACATCACGTTCTTTAGGAGAGTAGGAAAAATAGGGTGGAAAAGGGTTTACAGTAAGACTATGGCGCCTTTCTGAGTACACTTTGATCCTATATATATATAAATATATGTGCGTGTGTATATATATATATATATATATATATATATATATATATGTGTGTGTGTGTGTGTGTGTGTGTGTGTGTGTGTGTATGTGTGTGTGTGTGTGTATATATGTGTGTGGATTTATATATATTTATATATATATATGTGTGTGTGCGTGTATTTATATATACGTATATATGTGTGTGTATATATGTGTGTGTGCATGTATACTTATATATCCTTATATATGTGTGAATGTGTGTGAGTATATATATATATATATATATATATATATATATATATATTACTCTTCAGCAACGAATTGAGTTCTTTCGGTGACTGGCATGTGTATAACCCGCTTATATAAAACACGCTAAAATTTCCCTTCTCTGATTTCATGTGCCTATAGCTTAGGGGTTAGCGACTCCGACTGACAACGAATAGGTCGTGTTTCGATCCCGGCCAGAAGCAAGTGGATGTCTAGTCACACTGATGAGCTGTGATACAGCGAAACAGGCTTGTATGTGGATGACGAATGTACTATGCTTTACGATTGAGCTCTCTAGAGAGGAAAAATTTACAAACAGTTACCACTTCCTTAATTTATGCATTACTCTCCAGCAATGAATTGAGTTCTTTCGGTGAATGGCGTGTGTATACCCCGCTTATATACAATCGGTTGAGTTTCGATCGCGGCCAGAAGCAAGTGGATGTGTCTAGCCACACTGATGAGCTGTGATACAGCGAAATAGGCTTGTATGTGGATGACGAATATATATATATATATATATATATATATATATATATATAGAGAGAGAGAGAGAGAGAGAGAGTTATCCGCAGACAGATCTGCCTCGCTGTTTCACAGCTCACCAGTACGGTTAGCCATCCGATTGCTTTAACCCAGGATTGAAACCCGACCGAATTGGCGTTAGATTCTACCTCTGAGTTATGGGCGCTAGCTTTTAGCGTATGATGTATCATGCGCCAGTAGTTGCAGTGCTCTAATTCATTACTGAATGAGCGATACATATATATATATATATACTAGCAGCATAGCCCGGCAGTGCTCGGGTGTAAAGAAAGCTTTAAAACTAATCCATGATCCTGGAGCTCAGACTCATCCTAAAGAATATTTGTGTGAAGTTTGGTGAGAATCGGATAAAAATTGTGGATTTGTATAAAGGACATACAGACAGATAAACACACACACACACACACATCTTACCTTTTATATATATATATATATATATATATATATATATATATATATATATATATATTACCGATTTTCGGCACTATTGTAAGAACTGTAACCTTGAAACTTCTGAATATCGTTTCTTATGTCTTTGTCTATGAGTGTACCAAATTTGATTCAAATCGGACTCCTTTACAAATGGTTTTATTTAAACGTTCATTTCTCCGTTAATAAACACACATAGCTACTGACCTGAATTTCGTCTGTTAGGTTAAAGGAAAGTAAGGTTTAGCATTTCAATCGCATTGCAACATCAATGAGGTAAGTGACAAATTATATTTGTATATGTGCGTTGTGGTGTAATAAATACAGTGAGCCGATTTCGAATTCCAGTCGAGTTCCTTTCATTCACTTGCGCACAAATACTCTTGTGAAAGGTATTAATCAATCTCTTCTCTCCCCTAGATATGGGTTGAATAGCAAAACAGATTAGGTTCTATAGGGGCTCATGATTTTATCGTTTTGCAATAGTTATGTCGTCGAATAGTAAAGAATATACATATATATATATATTCGTATAGTTAGTGAAACTTAAAAATTAACAGTTTAATATATACCATTTCAATAAAAGATTCCAACGTTAATAACTTACTTTTAAAAAATATTTATTAATGTATTTATAAAAAGTTAGCTTGACTTGTCGGATTTCATTCCATATATTCAACTAACTTATATATATATATATATATATATATATATTAGTCAGCCACATACAAGACTGTTTCGCTATATCACAGCTCATTAGTGTGGTTAGACACATCCACTTGCATCCAGCCAGGATCGAAACTTGGTGTCAGTCGGAGTTCCCTACTCCCTAAGGTATGAGCGCATGAAACGGAGGAGGGGAATTTTTAGCGTGTTATATATATGCGGTGTATACACACCTCAGTCAGCGAGAGAACTCAATTATAGATATATATATATATATATATATATATATATATATATTATAGCCCGGTTCACACACCACCCACGTCCATTGAACAGGTGTAGAGGCTCATCCCTTGTTCCCTGTTTAGGATGTGGTTTCCGGCTTTCTCTTTTCCAATCTGTTCACTTTTCTTTTTTGTTTATTTTTTTCAATAGGAGTAGATAGACTAAACTATCGCCCGGTTCACACTCCACCCACGTCTATTGAACAGGTGTAGAGGCTCATCCCTTGTTCCCTGTTTAGGACATGGTTTCCGGCTTTCTCTTCCAATCTATTCACTCTTATGTAACCTCCTGCACGCCAGTGGCCTCACCGCCTTGCTCGGGGTGATATGATTAAATATATATATATATTGATGAATTGTCGTCTAAATAACGCAAAAATGAAAATTACATTGACTGGCATTTCAGTTTAACAGATATCTTTTCTAAAATAATTAAAAAATATCTTGAAATACTATTAAGGAGTAAATTTATGAAATAAAATCGCATCTGGCTTCAGCCACGGCCTCCAGACGACTTTGGAATCTTCTGAATTGAGTTGGTGAATTCTACCATAATCCTTGTCTTCACATCGTCTTTGGTGTTACAAGAAGTTTTGTTGGTCTCTTGCTCAACTGTGCCCCACACATAACAATCAAGGGGGTTTCAATCTGGGGAGTTAGGTGACCAGATGTAAGGGTGATGTGGTCGCAGAAATAGTCTGACAACCATGATTGGGTTCTCCTTGTGTATGTATGTATGTATGTCGCATTCACCCTAATCGGGTTGAGCGGGCTTCCTCCCTGACGGAGCAAGTCTCATTGGGATTTGTTTAAGGGCAGGGTCCCAAGTCCTACCCCGTTATTTAACCCATAACTGGAGGGAACGGACGGATTAAGACCTTTCCCAAGGGTACTAGTGCGCAAGTGAGTGCAGTGTGCTCGACTGAAATTGGAACTCGGCTCACCGATTTCCCCCTCCAAGCCGACATCCACCGCACCACAACGCACATCCGTGAACGCTAACAGCACCTGGTATTCCCAAGTGGTCACCCACGTAAGTACTGACCAGGCTCAACGTTGCTTAACTTCGGTGATCGAGCGGGAACCGGTGTATTCAACGTGACATGACCGTTATATGACCGTTCTCCTTGTGTGCAAGATATAGATTCTTCCAGAAGCCACCCTTTTGGCCCAGAGCAGCACTACCTCCCCATGGCACTAGAAATAGACCTCCGTGTTGAGTCTGAGGTCCTGGGGGAAAATGAATGATGGTATAACGTCAACATCACTAGTGGTCACACCAAACAAAACACTATGATGTTGACTGGATATATAATCCAACTCTTTCTGAATCCTCAGCACTGTCTCCTGACTTATTGGCAAACACTCAAAAACGTTCGTATCAGAGCTTACAGCTCCAATGCCAAGCAGTACAGCATAACGTTTCCAAATTTCTGGCGAAGTGATTTTCGTCATTACGCTTCTTTTTCACAGACAGTGCCGAAATTACCCTTATTTATTCCGTAATCAACAAAATCAAAAGAAACAACAGCCTCGGAATAAGAAATTAGGGAACCGTGTTTGAATTCCGGTTAGGTTCGTTATATTCACTTACGTGAAAATACCCCTGGGAAATAAATATGCATCTCCCTCTTCTTCCTGCTATGGTTTAAATAGTAAGACTTGTATGAGAAAATCTTTATCATTTTGCAATTCAAAAATATGTTTCGACTTTATATAAACCACAAAATAAGCCATAAAAACAACAACAACAACAACAACAAATCAATCAATCAGTTTATCTGACTGATGTAGAAGCATTGACTTATGCTATTCTTCTTCTATGGAATGTGAATCCAACATTCTTTAATATGTATCATTTCATAGCTATTTTCATTTAAATACTGTAAATACTACCTCATCTCAGAATTATAGACAAGTAGGCCTTGGTGTTGAGTTCCAGGTTTCTGGCGGAGTAAATTGTGTCATGATGCTCTTTTTTTACAGACAGTACCCAACTGACCCCACTGTACTATGCAGTCGATAAAATCTAAAACAGAAAACGAGCATATGCGAAATTGAAAATTTAAAAGGGCGAGAATTTACCCTCTGCACTCTACGCATCGTTCATTCAGTAATGAATTAGAACACTCTCAGCTATTGGGCGTGTATAATGATAATATACACGCTAAAAAGTGTCCGTAGCTCAGAGGTAGAATCGCCGACTGACGCCAATTCGGTCGGGTTTCAATTCTGGGTAAAAAGCAATCGGCTGTCTAACTGTACTGATGAGCTGTTATACAGCGAAACAGATCTTATATATATATATATATATATATAAAGTTGACATCATTCTAATAAGCCAATAATTGTTCAAATGTTCTCAAATTTTAACAAAATGTTTAAGACGTAGATGTGCGTTGTGGTGCAGTTGATGTTCCAGTTATATTCGTTGCATTCTCTTACGCGCAAATAATCCGTCGCTTCTTCCTCTAGCAATAGAATAAATAGCAGGACAAATTGTGTTCTGTAGCCTAGGTCGGCAACCAGTCTACCGCTGAAAGTAATGGGAACCTATCACTGGAAAATCATCTGCCCAGTCAGTCATGTCTCTTTCGAGACGATCGCGTGTAACACGTTTGACACTTAACTTACTAAATTGTGTAAAACCTAGACTGTGCGGACTTATCTCAATGAAAATCAACCAGAAAAATTGATCGGGCGTGCCAGTGATAATGACAAATTACTGTTGAAATGGTTTACTTGATTTGACACCTTGTCATTTTTTTTCTGTTGGGCTATGTGAACGGACAGGTCTATATCCCCACCACTCTTCCTACAAGCCTAAAAGACCTCAAGCAGAGAAACACTGGGACGCTTGTAAATGTTACGCGTGTTTGGCAGAAGCTTGACTACCAACTTGACGTGTGTCCCGTCACAGGTTGTGTGCATGTTGGACATTTTGAAGCGTTGTGAAATCAGTTATAAAAAGTGACATCCGTTGAATATGTTATTCGAATTTTGATAAAGAAATCTTTTATTGTTCTACATAAAGCCTATTTATGTGGAACATGTAGTGGCTCCGATATTCACATTATGTAATTTTTTGATGGGGGGGGGGGACACCCTATATATATCTCCTCCATTATAATGAAGACCATGGCATATATATATATATATATATATATATATATATATATATTAGAGAAAATTTTCAAAATTCAAAAGTGTCGGATGCACATTTCGACATGAAATCTCTAACAGAGATTTCACATCACCTCAGCGACATGGTTCCACTCCAAAATGAAGAAAACACTGGGACAAAGGCGTTGGGGGGGGGGGGGCGGAACAGTAAAAGTAAATAACGGTCAAGATTTGAGAATTCTTTTAAGGTCAGTCTATTTTTGGTTTTTTCTTTGTAAGTGGGGGGGGATGTGGGAATAGTGTGCTTGGCCTGACAGACGAAAAGAGGTTAGATTGAGGATTGGGTTAAACAAGCCAGAATCGAAATAGAAGGGGTGGAGAATAAAGGGTGTATAGAGACAAGATAAGAGAAAGGTGGAAAGGGAGGGAGATATCAAATATCAAATGGAAGATGCTCGCTCAATACATTTAACTCTAAATGTTTAAAGGGGTTTGGGCTATTTGAAAAGGTATATTTAGAGGGGAAGGAATAGATTTAAATATAAAACTTTAAAAACTTTAATTAAGTTTATCTAATTGATATTTTTGGGTGGAAACGAGCGAAGTAACAATTACAGGAATTTATACATTTAAATTTATTCAAGAAATATATATATATATGTTAACAAAGGACAAAAGGGGTTTAGTAAAGGAATCCATATTTTATAAAAATAGATAATTAAAGGAGATTGGGAGGGGAAGGTAGAGTGGTTAAAATGCTTTTTTAAGGTTAAGATTAAAAATAAAAATAAAAAATAAAAAATAAAAATAAAAATGAAAATAAAAATAAAATTAAACATTAAAAATTAAAATTTAAAATTTAAAATCAAAATCATTAAATTTATATTTATATTCTAACATCTAGAAATCGGGGATTTAAATTCTAAATCTAAGTATTAAAAAAAAATTGCCTTGTGGCGGCACTTACTGATAAGTATATATTGGCTCTGTAATCTTAAGTACATTGAGCTCTCCTCCTGCATCATTTTTTTAATATTAAAAAAGTTTTAATATTAATTAAGGTCAGGTTCTTGGAATTTACCTTCCTACTTTTCTATTTCGGATTAAAGAAATATATATATATATATATATATATATATATATATATATATATGTGTGTGTGTGTGTGTGTGTGTGTGTGTGTGTGTGTGTGTGTGTGTGTGTATAGTAAATAACTGACCTATAGAGCCAACGAACCTACCAAGGTTTCACTTAAATGGATCTTCAGGGGAGTTTGGCTAAAGAGGCTAAAAGAAGCCACATATAGTTTATTAAATTCCAAATCTGAGATCTTAAATAAATTGTAAGCATAGAAAGCATTGGCTGTTAAATTAGAAAGTAAGTTTTATTGTTATATTTGTGGGTTGTAGGTTGTGTTTATTAGTTGTTGTTTTTTTTTTTTTGTAATAAAATGTTGTTACCCCCTCTTTTCTTTGTTTCGATCACGTGGGTATCTGAGTTTCTTATATCTTTTCGCCTTCTTTTAGCCTCTTCAGCTAACCTTCCCTGAAGATCTAATTAGGTGAAACCTTGGTAGGTTCGTTGGCTCTCTAGGTTAGTTATTTACTTAGTTTGCTCTATTTGCGTATTGAGCGCTTTTTGTTTTAGGTTACTCGTCTCGGGTTTTTTTTTCTTTGGGCTACGTACTTTGACTGATGTTCAAGTGCTTAGCTCGTTCTTTTTTACCATTTTTTTCCTTCCGCGTACGTACTCGGAGGGTTTTTCGAAACGAGTATAGCGATAAGTTTACACACACACACACATATATATATATATATATATATATATATATATATATATATATATATATATATATATATGTGTGTGTGTGTGTGTGTGTGTGTGTGTGTGTGTGTGTGATATGGTAATCAAGTTAATAATTTGGAAAGCCTTAATGAACAAGTGTTTGTTTCAAATTGTGGAGTTCTTTGAAAAAAAGTGGTTGGGAAGATGAATTCTCGTACGCTCTCGTGAGGAAATTTTTAATAACGCCAATTTTGTATCGAATAAAATTAAGGTGGCAAGAATTTTTGCTCGTGGGTTTTTTTATATACTGATGTAGTGAAAGTATTATTACTAGAATCTACAAGAACATCTAGAAATGGAAGTTTGTTTTATTTTTTTGGCTAAGCTCATATGTGAAGTTGAGAACGGATTTTTTTAAAAGTAGTTTTAAAGTGATCGATTTCGATTTTGTTGTCAGGTAAAAGCTCGATTCAACCCCGCTGCCCAATAGTGGGAAGGTGCTCTCTCCTTGCTGCAACCTCTTTTCTCACAGACGCAATATTACAAGCCTATCGTTACTCTGTCACTGTTTCCATTCCAAGGGATCATACGAGCTCCATTCTTTAGTTCCACCTGCTTTGACCTTCATAACTCGGATATTTCATGCTGCATGCACCAATTCGAATCACCTTAATTTCTTTGCATGCCTGTAGCTATTTACACTACTTACAATGTTCTGACTGTTTTCACGACGTTTCGGACATTTTACACCCCGGCCTTCTTCAGGTGATGTACATTTCGAACTGAAGTAGATTGTTCTAGTTTCAAGTGGCATAAATTTTATAGATATCTCAGATTCATTTCAGCCCAAAATGCCAAATACAGGTGGAGGATACTACAATCAAGCAGTTACAAAATTTACATACCTAGTAAGTGTTCCAACAGAAGACGGAAAGTGCGACACAGAGATCCGAAGGCGAATTGGCATGGCGAAGAACGCGTTCCAGAAGCTGAGTAAAGTACTAACACACAGGAAAATTTCACTAGAAACAAAGAAAAGAGTACTGGACTGCTATGTGATGTCAGTTCTTCAATATGGCAGTGAATGCTGGACAATATCATCAAAGATTAAGGAAAAACTTGAAGCAATTGAAATGTGGTCCGACAGAAGGATGCTGTGAATATCATGGAATCGAGCATGTGAGCAGTGGTGAGGTTTTGGAAAGGATGGAAACGAAAAGGAAATTAATACTGAGCATCAGAAAGAGACAGCTAAAGTTTCTGGGACATGGGCTTGGAGAACCTGATACTAACAGGCCAGATAGAGAAGAAAAGAGACAGGGGAAAGCAGCGGATAACACATTTGAAGGGCCTGATCAGGTGGATGACAGAACGGGGGCTATGTGGTATAACAGAAGAAAGCGTGCTAAAATTCACCATGGATAGAGAGACATGGAAAGACATGATCGCCTGCGTCCTGAAAAGACAGGGCACATAGAAGAAGAACTCAGCTAAAGTTTTTTTTTTGTTCAACCCTGCTGTGTCCAGGTATTGATCCCACAACTTTTTAGATCATGTCACTTAATTACATCAACACTATTTCCATGGCAAATAAATTTCCCTCAGTTGGTCTGTGTTCCATTTGTAAGGAGAACGTTCCGCTCAGTTTTTCCTCAATAACTGCCACTTAGCAGAACAGACTCCCGTGCGGGTGCTTCCTTGAAAACTACAATCTTTACACCTTTAAGTTAATAGTCAGTCATTATCTATCCCTCAAAAGCATTTCTTCCTTCTACCATTTCTTTCACTCATCACATACCTTATTTAGCCTTTTAACCATAAGCCTTTACTTTGATTGATTCTGGAGCCTTGTATTCGGTGAAATTTCGCATAAAGAAAAAAAAAAGATTATTTCCTTGCTAAGCTGCTAAAAAAGTCGGTTCATTGAGTCGGGAGGGACATTGTTTTTTTTTTCCGGAATCTATCTTACATATATAAAGTCTACCATAGGGTCTATGCTTAGAATATTCCGTCTACATATGATCTGGTGCCTCTGCTATTTACCTTGAACTCCTTGATAAAATCTAAAGAATAATCAGCAATATTATTGGTCCTTATCTGTCGGTTCGACTATGGTCTATTTCCCACCGCCGTAAGGTTGCCTCTCTCAGCCTTTTCTAAAAATATTTTTATGGTAATTTTTCGGATGAGCTCCTTGCTATCGTACCTAGACTTTTGGAATTTAAACGAAGTACTAGACTGGCATCGAGATGCCATCAATTCACAGTTGAACTGGATCGATATAAGATTTAGGCTAACAGTTATTTTTCTCGCGTTACTCGCTTTCTGATTCCATGCTTTCCAGCCAACTTTAATCTCAAAAAATTTAAATGAAATATTAATCGCTATCTAGTGTCCCCCTGATTACTTTCTTATCTTTCTTCTCATCATTATTGTTTTTGTTCCAAATTCTTCCCACACCAAGTAACCCGTTATTTAGTGACATTACTGCTTTGTATGAGGTGATACCGATTTAAAAAAATTTAATAAATATTTATATACGAGAATAACGAGTTCCAATATCTGTTTATAATTTTTTCTGGATGCATAAAGAGTCACCGTACAACAGTGTATCCCAAACGTTGCGGTGCGCCTAATATGTGCAGAAGAGGATAGCAGGTGAGACCGAAGAGGATAGCAGGTGAGACGGAAGAGGATAGCAGGGGAGGCGGAAGAGGATAGCCGGTGAGACGGAAGAGGATAGCAGGGGAGGCGCAAGAGGATAGCCGGTGAGACGGAAAAGGATAGCTGAAGAGACGGAAGAGGATAGCAGGTGAGACGGAAGAGGATAGCAGGTGAGACAGAAGAGGATAGTAGGTGAGACGGAAGAGGATAGCAGGCGAGGTGAAAGAGGATAGCCGGTGAGACGGAAGAGGATAGCTGGAGAGACGGAAGAGGATAGCAGGTGAAACGGAAGAGGATACCCGGTGAGACAGAAGAGGATAGAAGGTGAGACGGAAGAGGATAGCATGCGAGGCGGAAGAGGATAGCAGGGGAGCCGGAATGATTGAAAGACAATCGAAGATTTAGAAACAATTTAAAAAATTCATATACCAGAAATATAGAAAATTTCAAAATCTAAAATATGGATTGCTTATAATTGCATGCATAAAATTGTTGACCGATTTTATCATTGTGATATTTTTGCATTATATCAAGTATTAAAAATATAGTAAATAGGGTCTGCAAATTGGAGGAGAGAGTTATCAATGTTTTGATTTCGAAATCGTGGTTATCTTCCTTTAAACCTCATCTCTGTTTATTTTTATTTTTATTTTGTTTAATGTACTTTTATCACATATAATTTTGGTGTGGCGCGAGAAAATTTTAAATCGGAAAATGCCGCTAAAAAATACAGTTTGAGAGTCACTGCCGTAGAGAGTAACTTTTGACAGCTGAGCCAATTAAGCTTCTCAGAGATTGCTCATATTTATCTACCTGAATAGGTTTAGTTAATATCAGAGGTTAGCAAGATATTCCATGCAATCATTATTATTACCTTTATTGTTATTACTTTCAAGGATTCTGCTCCGACGGGACTAGTTCCCTGGTGCCCCTCTTCAGAAATTTACTCGAGTTACTAAAATGGCAAGTAGGATTCATCTTTTGCAATGAAAACAATCAAATGTAACCGTAACTTCTACTCTAGTAGCTTCATTTCTCGCACTTCCCGCCTGTGAAACTCACTTCCGTATAGTTGCTTCCTTGATAACTACAATCTCCAACAGTTTAAATGCAAAGTCAGTTGCCATCTCTTGCCTCCTTGACTACCATTCTTTCCCCGACATCCACTGTATCTTGTTCTTCTCCCTTTCTGCCCTACTCCCACGCAGTCTCTTCACACCAGTGTTTTTATCATTCTCTTACTCATTCTCCGACACCCCCTGTGACCTGTTCCGCTTTCTCTTCCCTCTCCTCTCATTGAAACACCCTGCGAACCAGTGGCAGTACTGCCTTGCTTGGGGTGAAACGATTATAAAAAAAGAAGATGCCTGTAAGACCTACTAAGAATTATTATCGACGGACACAATTATTTATAAATGGGACTGTGTGTGTGTGTGTGTATGTGTGTATTCGTTACCTAAAGATTTCGAAACGGCTGAACCGATTGTCTTGAAAATTTGCACAGTTATACTATAAGCGTCTGCGAGTGTTCTTAGCTAGGTTTTGTGTCGAAGTACTCCCGATAATTATCGAAAATCGATAATCGAAAAAATCGGGTTATAGAAGGAGTGGTCCGATTTTAATCAAATTTGATACACTCATAGACAAAGACATAAGAAACGATATTCAGACGTTTCAAGGTTACAGTTCTTACAATAGTGCAGAAAATCGATGATATATATAAGGCAAGATGTTTGTGTGTGTGTCTGTTTATCTTTCTGTATGCCCTTTATACAAATTTACAATTTTTATCCGATTCTCACCAAACTTCACACAAATATTCTTTAGGCTGAATCTGAGCTCCAGGACCATGGATTAGTTTTAAAGCTTTCATTACACCCGAGCAACGCCGGGCTATACTGCTAGTGACAGCATTAGTCATTTAACGGTTATACTTGATACACGTTTCGGTGATCATGTTTCAAAAAGTAGATGACTGACTGGGCAGAGGATTTTCCGGCAGTAGGTTGCCATTACTTTCTGCGGGAGACTGGTTGCCGATCAAGACTATAAAACCCAATCTGTTCTGCTATTTAACCCATATCAGCAGGGAGAAGCGACAGATTAATACATTTCCCAAGGGTATTTGCGCGTAAGGGAATGCAACTGGAATTTGAACTCGGCTCTCCGATTTCTCGTTCTGAGCCGTTATCCACTGCACCACAGCGCACATCCGTATGGTATACTCAGAAGAAAAAAGTGAAAGGTCACTTAGATAAGATAATAAAAGAAAGCAAGAATAAAAGACTAACTATCAGATACTAAAATAAATGAACCGTCACTTGTAAGTACCTGACCCCTTCTGCTATGCTCTGTCTTAATAAGAGCCAAATCAAGCCGAATATAGAATACTGCTGCCATATCGGGGTTTAGAAACTTCAAAAGTTTCTTCATGGCCTTGTGGGTAATGTATTAATTCCTGCTCTACAACCATTTTCACACGGATGCAACGCCGTAACCTTCTATATCGCTAATGTTCTGACGAACTACATTCCTTCGCTCTGTCACTTCTGACCTTAACAGTTAAGACTCGCCATGCCAAGTTCATTGGGACAGATTCTTCCCAAGAATCGCTACTTTACAGCACAGACTCCCGAGAGGATGCTTCCCTGATCTCTATAATCTTAAGTATAAGTCTAACCGTAATATTTCCGATATATACTTGTAAACTTTACTTCTTACCTTTTCCTCTTAGATTAATTCAATGACCTCACTCAGTAACCTTCTATCTTGTGGTTTTTGGGCCTTGTATTGGGTAAATTTATTTTATTTATTTATTTATTGTATTTATTTATTTATTTTATTTATTTATTTATTGTATTTATTTAATTTATTGTATTTACTTTCGCGCAAATACCCTTCAGAAAGGTATTAATCCGTCTCTTCCTTCCAGTTATGGGTTAAATAGCAGGACAGACTGGGTTCTATAGCCTTGGTCGGCAACCAGTCTACTGAAGAAAGCAATGGTAACCTACTGCGGGATAATCTTCTGCCCAGTCAGTCATGTCTCTTTCGAGACATGATCGCCCAAGCGTGTATCACGTATGGCACTTAACTGACTGACTGAATACAATAGTTGAAATAATGATTAAGGCTTCTCCTGGTCATAAAGTGGGGGATCAGTTTATTACTTCATAACAATAGGAAACCGATCCCCCACTAATTACTACATAATAATATAATACATTTTTCCCCTCTACCTATGAGTCAAATAAGAGGACAGATTGGGTTCTATAGCCCTGGTCGGCAACCAGTCTACCGCAGAAAGTAATGGCAACCTACTGCGGGATAATCTTCTGCCCAGTCAGTCATGTCTCTTTCGAGACATGATCGCCCAAGCGTGTATCACGTATGGCACTTAACTGACTGATTGGGTAAAAAAAAGACTTGCTATCAGAAAAGGAGACAACTTAAGATGTGAGCTACACAAACACACACCCAAGTGGGTAATGTAGAAACAGATGAAAGAAGATGTGGCACAAAAATCCGAAATCGCATTGGAATATGCCTTCCAGAAACTAAGCCAGGTATTAAAAGATTGGAAAATTTCATTAAAAAGAATGAAAAAGGATATGGAACATCTATGACAGTGAATACAGGACAATTTTGTCACAAATGAAGAACAGACAGATATATATTCTTCTAACGATAAATGCTGAGAATACTATGAACAGAACGTGAGAGCAAAATGGAAGTTTAACAAATAGGAACTAAAAGGGCACGTATACGTATTATAAGAACGAAACATTTGAAATTTCAACGACACATAACGAAGAAAGAGAACCTGGAGAATTTAACACTCAGAGGATATACTGAAGGTAAGGGAAGCAAGTAGAATCAGCGAGTAACGAGAAATGGGCTGTAGTCGAGCTGCCAGATAAGGGCCAATAATATTGCTGATTATTCTTACATTTTATTAAGGAGCTGAAGGTAAGACAAGCAATTTGAAACAGCGATTTTGTGTGAATGGATAGCCGAATAAAAATAAAAAGAATGATAAATAGTCACAAGTTATTCAGAGCAATAAATGACTGGAAGAAGTTATGGAGAGCCATAACCGTCTATGCTAAAGAATATTCTTTGTTTTACATATGCTCTAACTAAATAAAAGTGAAAAATAAAATATTTACATTGTTTTCCTCATCTTTATTGTAACATTCACGACATTTCGGCTGTTGCACGCTTCGGCTTTCTTCAGGTTATATTTGTTAGAATTTCGAAGCGAACCCTTTATTTAGTTCCACGTACCATTTGTTTGGATATCTGGGCTTTAGTTAATTCGCCTTGGTAGGTTTTAGCACTCCCCGCCTCCAAGTTTTTGTTTTGAGGTGCAGGAATCGAACTTAAAACAATTTGGGTCACGTCACATTTTTGCGTCAATCAACCAACGCCTTTTCTCACTCTGACATATATCCTTGGGGAAAAGTGGCATTATATTTTGATGAATTGTAATTTGGTGAATAATTATTTAAGGTTTCGAAAAATTGGCTTCTTCGTTTTTTGGCGTTTTAAAGAAGCGCCTAATTTCGATTTGGTTAGCCAATTGTTTTATTTTATTGTTTCTTCTTCTTCTTCTTCTTCTTCTTCTTCTTCTTCTTGGAAGCGACTTCTATCAAACATCCTCTGCGCCTGCGCGCCTACGTGTTTATTCTGTCTGTAATGGTACGAGTTTATTGTCAGTTAAATGAACGTGACAAAAGACGACTCCACGTGAGAAATGAAGGATTAGACTCATGCTTTATTTATTTGCTAAAATTATGCTGTGTCTGGTGCTAAAAGGCCAAACCAAGTAAACGTTACTGGAGGTTTTATGCGCAGGCGAAATGAGCTTTTTCGTATATTTACATAGCTAATGATTTAATCTTAGATATCACTCCCTTTCTTTCTCTGTGTCTCTGTCTCTCTCATATACACACACTAACACTCGCATATACAGATGCATCAAAATTTAAAAGGGATTATATATATATATATATATATATATATATATATATATATATATATATATATATATAATTTTTGTATTTAGGCAGCAAATTTTAAACATGTCAGATTAAATAAATTGCGACCACTATATTTGCTTATTTTTAATAAAATCTGTTCATACTCACGGATAATCTTTCGTGTATTACAATCAAAAGATGTCAGAAATGAGCTGTAACGTTGACAGATGTTATTATCATTCATTTCTCAAAGTACCCAAGTACTTTCAATCTCTTTCCGTGATCATCTTCAGTGGTGTGAGTTATGCTAACAAATTTAACCGGAAACCTGTGTTGCTAAATATTACTGCACATTTTTCTTGCTTCAAATATAACGGTTGACAAATTGCTAGCGTTCATTAGAACGTGAAAATTATCCAAAATGGAATTTTTATATATTGTAATGTCATGGTCATGCACGTGTTAAAGCATGAAAGAACTGTTCTTTTAAAAAACATTTTAGAACATTACTACAGTATTTATAGCTGATTCTATTAATCGACGGCTTAAGTATATATATACTAGCAGTATAGCCCGGCGTTGCTCGGGTACAATGAAAGCTTTAAAACTAATCCATGGTCCTGGAGCTCAGACTCTTTGGACGTTAGCACGAAAGACTAAAAAGCAATAGTTGTTTCCAGTTAAAGCGAAACCGTAGACTGAAAGAAAAATGAATGGATGTAAGTCAAATTTCGATTTCCTGGTATCGATATCAAACAAGTTTTTTTCGTCGTAAACTGAATTTTGAAGGCTAAATAATTCCTCTGAGTAAATGGTATCATGGCTGAGACTAAGAACTATAATTATACCTACTTAGAGCCAAACCCGAAGCAAAAACTAAAATAAAAGGGCTGAAAAATACAGACATACAAGCAGATAAACAGACACACGCACAAACATCTTGCCTTTTATATATATATATATATATATATATATATATATTATCGATTTTCTACACTATTTTAAGAACTGAAACCTTGAAACTGAATATCGTTTCTTATGTCTTTGTCTATGAGTGTATCAAATTTGATTAAAATCGGACCACTCCTTCTTCGATTATCAATTTTTGATATTTATCGAGGGTACTCGACACAAAACCTAGCAAAGAACACTCGCAGACACTTATAATACAACTGTGTAAATTTTCAAGAAAATCGGTTTAGCCGTTTCGGAGTCTGTAGGTAACGGACACACACACAGATACACACAAACGCAGACAAAGTTCCATTTGTAAATAAGTTTAGATTATATATATATATATATATATATATATATATATATATTAATCGGTATTTGGGCAGCAATCTAATCTTTTTAGTTAAATAATTTCCATTAAAAACGACCGACAAGGAAGATTTTATTAATTTTTTATTTAATTTTTCCAGTATTCTTAAATGTTTCTTTTCTTTTGCTAGAGATTAGGAATGTAAAAATGTTCCATAATTTTCGACTTTCGAGCGCTTTCAGCCTCTTCACAGCCCATTTTCAAGGATGTTATTTTTCTGGTGTTATGTCCTCATGTTTGACTGTCATGTAATGTTTTGTGTTTTAGTGATTTTTGTAAAAAAATTTTCTGGATATTTTCTGGATATCGTGTGAGCGTCTGTCAAGACAAATTTCTATACGAAAAATTAAAAAATACCATATTTCTACCGTAATTCCTAAAAAACATGTAAAACTTATAATATATAAGAAATGGAAGAGAGCAAACCTTGTTGTTTCAAATAATAATAACCCAATAACATCTGAACTAGCGATGACTAATATAGTGTATGAATTTCAATGCCCTTGTGTTTCTGGTCATAAATCAATTGCCTATATTGGCCATACTACCACTTCTCTGAGAAAATGCCTATCTTACATGCTACCTATCTAGTAACAATAGTGCAATAAAAAAAAGATTATCAACCCATAATTTACAAGAAACCTTAAGAAGAATTTTGGTTGAAAATACAAAGATGCTATTTAAATCGCATTATCAAAGGCGCCTCGCTATAAGAGAAGCACTATATATCAAACAATTTTCTCCTACCATCAACCTTAACCACCTCGGGGTCCTTGACAAAATCAAAAGGAGAATCTGTGATGTGATCAATCCCGACTTGGCAGCTCGGATACAGTCACTTTCTCACCGGCGCAAAGTGGCTTTCCTGTGTCTCTTCTACAAATACTTTCATGGCTTCTGCTTAGCTCACTGGTACCCCCCATACATGGATTTACATGAGCCACAAGATTAACAACTAGGTCCCTCCCCTTTATTGTGAAATCAATAAATTGTAATGCAAATTCTACTCCTTCAGCTTCTTCTCTCGCACTCCTCGCCTGTGGAATTCCCTTCCGTTTACTTGCTTTCCTGACAGCTACAATCTTCAAAAGTTCAAATGTAAAGTCAATAGTCAACTACTATCTCACTAACTTGCTTCCGCACTCTTTCTCCTCTCTCTCCTCTCTCTCTCACACACACACACACACACACACACACACACACACACACACACACACACACACACACTGTCTCTCATGCTTCTTTCCTCGTCCACTCTTTCTCATAACTTACCTCCTATGTAACCCCCTGCTCAACAGTGACAGTAAAATGCCTTGCTTTGAGGCGACAGGATTATAAAAAAAAAGTTAACCCTCAAACTGGGGTCAAAACACAATGAAAGTATAAAAATAGATTTTTGTAGAAAGAATACCAGCAATATATTTTCAGAGTTAAAAAAAATTCCCAGAAATACATTATTGGAAAAGAAAGAGGGAAATTACCAAAGCTCCCAAGAACATTAAATTTCGGCTTTCAATGACCGATAAAATCTTTTAATGCAAAAAATATGATATGCAGTTAAACAAACAAAATCAAACTATAAATAAATACAAAGAATTAGTTCAATGGGCGGGGCAAATTATGAAATGAAAATGACCCTTCTCAAAATTACAGAAGGGATTACATTGTAATTTCAACTGAAGAGGCGGAAAATATGCGCGTATGGTTTCACTAAGTGAAAATAAATGAGCAAATATGAGGACGTATTTTTAATCGTAAATATCAAATTTAATTTAGAACTTACAAACTTGGCTACAGGGACGATCCGTCGAATTTAGTAATAGGAGTTGTGCTCGAAACGTAGACAGCCATTTTGAATCTACCGAGAACAGACTACTTTCTCGCAATCTAACTTTTTAACTAATCACAACGTAACTTACTACGCCAGCTTCTTACGGCCACGTCACGTTAAAACATTGTTTCCCGTATGATCACCGAAGTTAAGCAGCGACGGGCGTAGTCAATATCTAGATGGGTGACCGCTTGGGAATACCACATGCTGTAAACTCAAATAGTTTGATGGATAATGATTCGGAATTTTCAGTTGGGATCGTTAAGTGCGAATTCTTTATGTTTATAAATGTGTAGGGAATAATCTAGGGAAAAAAAAGAGACTGAAGCAATTATTTCCTTCTTGTCGTAATCCTGATCAGGGTTGAAATGTTTCCGTACTGTGTGTTCTCACTAGGCAGGTATGATTTTTGGAGGACTGATATAGTTTCTCTAATAGATTGATATATTCAGTGAATTCAGTGCATTGAAGATGGTTTCTAGTGAATAAGAAGAGGAAGTCTATATTGATATGATCATATGCTGCTTTGAGGTTGATAAAGCAAGTATACAATTTTCTACCTAGAGTTGTTTGATGACGTATATGCCATCATTATATCCTTTAACAGAATAAAAACCAAATTAGGTCATGAAGAATTGACTTTCATAAAACGATGAGAACCTTGTCAATACAATGTTCATTAATACTTTCATCACAATGTGTGAGGGTCTTGAGAGTTAACTTATTGTTTTCATAGTGCATCGATTTGTAATAAACCCCATTTGGATCGCATTTCGTAAATAATTATATCAGCCATACAGCTACGAAACTAACTCGAAGAATCACGCTACATCTCTCAGAACAGAGCTGATTTAGGCCTCATTTAAACACACATCGAGACCCTCCAAAACTTATCTGTAACATACTTGTTGACAACTCAAATGTCGTAGCATCATCCACATGCAAAGAAAGGCAAAAATTAATGACGGCATTATTAATTAAAAAGAAAAACCCAACACTCAATAATATCAACTATGAAGACGCTAACAACGTACTTACCATGTTCGGAACATACACACTACTCTACAAACGTACATAACACTACATACATTCTGTTACACGTAAAATAAAATCCATCGTCGATAATGGTTAAAAGTAGAGACAAAAGCACTTATATAAACAAACTATTTGGGCTATTTTTATATAAGTTATATTCTCAAAAGAAAAAAAATCATAAGATCATGAAAAATTACATAAAAAACTTAACCATAATGCCTTGTGTATCATTTTTTATGAAACATATATATATATATATATATATATATGTGTGTGTGTATATATATATATATATATATATATATATATATAGTCATCTGCAGACAGATCTGTTTCGCTGTATCACAGCTCATCAGTTTGGTTAGACATCCGATTACTTTTTATCCAGGATTGAAACACCACCGAATTGGCGTCAGTGAATATATATATATATATATATATATATATATATATATATATATATATATATGTGTGTGTGTGTGTGTGTGTGTGTGTGTGGATACAAAGAGATTGTCTCTTTAACAGAGCACATTCATGTCGACTTTGAACTTTCGTAAGGACGCCGTCATGATTTCTTACTCGTCAGGGATGTTTGCCATTAAGTCCCGGCTTTTTATTTAGAATATGGTGTGATATGTGGGAGTGGTCTTTGTGATTGGTTGGTTATTTTTCTTTTTGTTTTTGTTTACGATTGATTGATTTTTCTTTTTCTTTCTTTTTCTTTTTAGTGAATGGATTTTTGTTTAATTGGGATGGACCCTTTATATTTTGTTGACCTCATTTTTATTGGTTTGACACTATATATATATATATATATATATATATATATATATATATATATATATATGTTGCACGAGGCCGAAAGTATTGGGCACACAGTGAGGTCCAACTCACTACTCAATTTAATGATTCTAGCGAGACAAGTCAATTTAATGATTCTAGCGAGACAAGTTTGCTAAAAATTACACAACATCGTGTACCCTACACTATATATATATATATATATATATATATATATATATATATATAGTCATCCGCAGCTCATCAGTACGGTTAGACTCCGATTGCTGTTTAACCCAGGATTGAAACCCGACCGAATTGGCGTCAGTCGGCGATTCTACCTCTGAGCATAGGGCGCTTGGTAGAAGGTGGCAGACTTTTTAGCGTGATTATTATCATTATACACGCCCAATAGCTGAGAGTGTTCTAATTCATTGCTGAATGAATGATGCGTAGATGCCAGAGTAGCTACTGTTTTTCAAAGTCTACCATTCTTCCAGAGTGCTCAATCAGGGTGTGAGAGCGGAGCGTAAATAGTCATCCGCAGACAGATCTGTTTCACTGTATCACAATATATATATATATATATATATATATATATATATATATATATAAGCAAACGGATTTCGGCATGTGATGCCACAAGTTTATTCGCCTGAAGAGAGTCAACTTTAGACTCGAAACGCGTGTAGCGACACAAATACCATTATGGACACTTAATACATCATGCAAAAAGCAAGTAATATTAATAATAATAGCAACAATAAATCTACACTTTAAACAAAACGTTCGCGGCTTCTCGCACTTTTTTTTCTATACCAATTTCCCTCATTGGAAACAACCCCTGTTTTTGTTTTTAATATATATATATATATATATATATATATATATATATAGTCATCCGCAGACAGATCTGTTTCGCTGTATCGCAGCTCATCAGGAGAGTTAGACATTCGATCGCTTCTAACCAGAATTGAAACTCGACTGAATTGACATCAGTAGACAATTCTACCTCTTAGAAGCAGTACAAATTAATGGGTACGCAGTCTATTGTTTGTAGTGATTTTTTTTTATTAAAGTGCTCGATATTTAATAGAGCGTTATATATTTCCTACCTGTCACGCAAAAAGAGAGACAACAGCGAGACGGCGTCAACTCAGTTGATTTTCTTTACTATCAGTTATTAAACTTTACTACCAGTTATGAAAGCTCTTGCCGCGTATTTGCTCTTTAACAGTGCCTTATTATGTTATTTTTAGCAATAATTATCGTCCAGTTGTGAAATATATATATATATATATCCTTTCTATTATAATAAAGACAGTTGGTTCTTTTTTTGTTTTTTGTTTTTTAATCGTATCACCCCGAGCAAGGTGGTAACGCCAGTGATGTGCAGGGGGCTACGTAATAGTGAAAAGATTGGAAAAGAGAAAGCCGGAAACCACATCCTAAACAGGGAACAAGGGATGAGCCTCTTAACCTGTTCAATAGACGTGGGTGGAGTGTGAACCGGGCGATAGATAGATCTATC